>VYXF01005264.1:2181924-2205740 GCA_013397295.1 Polioptila caerulea | reverse complement strand
GTGTGGCTTAATCAGCTGCAGCACTTGCATATTGCTTTCTGATGAGTGTTTTGTGTTCTTGTCTCTGCAGACTGAAGAAGTCCTGAAGATTGATGGAGGGCCATGCTATTCAAACAGCAGGCGTTGCTGAGACAGAAGCTCTTTGTGCTAGGCAGCCTTGCTATCGGAAGTCTCCTATATCTAGTTGCCAGAGTTGGGAGTTTGGATAGGTAAGTTCTTAAGTAGCCCTCTTATTTAGAATGAACTAAGATTGTCTAAAGTTTTGCTTCAAGGGTCTGATATCTTTTATTCTTTGTGCTTTGGTTTGCTTTTTTTTTACTTTTTAGAGTCTACTTGTATATGAAGACAGAAAGACTGGTTATTTTAATAGTGGTTTTCATTATTTATTCTTACCCTTTAGAGAAGAGACTAGGAAAATAGTCACAGTCATCCCTGTCAAAGTTTTTCTGTCTGTCCATTTGTATTCTGAGCACACTGACACGTGTTTTCAGAGAAGAAATAAACCAGCATCCAGTAAAAATGTCATTACAGTAGCTCATTTTGCCTGTACACATCTGTATGTTGACCTCTAGTTTCAGCAAAACAGTTACGATATATTTATACATATCTTTTTCTAAATTTGTGAGCAAGCAAATAATGTGCTACAGTGGTAGTTAAAATTAAATATGAGCCTGCAGAGCAGCTCATCAAGTTTTGAATACTATTTCATTTGAAAGATTGCTTCAGGGTTTTAGAATTTTAACTATGTTAATTAGCTGGTATTTTCTGTAGCTGAATGTGCTAAATAAGTGGGTTTTGTCTGAAAATTATTTCCTGGAGAGTAGTAGAAAATATGGCAGAGAAAAATCAAAGTGTTTGGCACTTCTGACCAGGCTGAGTTTTGACTAGTTTTTGACAGTGCAACAGTAGTGCTACCTGTATTGATACTGCTGTTCCTGTCAGCTTTGAAATGGCCTGGGATTTCTGTGGTAGGTGTTACACAAAGGCACAACACATTTGAAATAAAAAACAAGAATAAAAAAAAAGAAAACAAAAGAAAAGAAAGGAAAATGTTTCAAAAGAATGAATGAAAAACACTCACAAGATTTCCAGAAGCTGGTAGAAAGTGTGCAAGGGTTGATGTGAGATATTCTTGTCCTTCTTTTAAATGATGTAACATATTAGTTGGTTTCAAAATTGTCACACAATGCTGTGTGATTATACAGTGCTTGGAAAGTGAAAACATAGCTACCTGGTCTCCATTGCTAGGTAACAGTGGGCTCCATTCGTGATCACCAGGTTCCTTCTTCAGCTCCTCAAATCCACTCCAGAAGAAGGAGACCATGTACTCAGCTAGGACCAAGTGCATTGCAAATTAAGTCCTGGAACTTGTATCTTCTTTCCCCTGATGGTCAAACTCTCTCTGATGCTTCAGAAGTAGAATCTTCACTGGGACTAATGTGATTCTGTAAATTGAGGCAGAAATCCTTACTGGTCCCTGCAAAAGTATATTTTATCCTCGGAGGCATGAAATCTAATTAACCTTCTCCTATTATCTATGCTTGCACATCTACAGAATTTACTGATGGCTATAAAATTATCTCGCCACAGTATTTGACTCATTGACCTCCTGCAGCAATGAATTCTGCTGGTTTCATACATAGTGTTGCCAATGGCAGTAAAATTTAGTTTTGTTCTCTTGCTTTACCCAGTGTGAAGCATACCACACTGCTAAAAAGCAGTCCTGTGTATAGACTTATTATGAAATACAGAGAGAAAGAAGTACTTGAAAGGACAAGACACAGAAGAATTAACTAGAAATATTCTTCTGCCTCATCATTGTTGAATGTCTCAGTAAAAGGATGCTGAGTGGCTTCAACAGACTTTGGAATAACTAATTGTTTAATAAGAAATCCAGATTCATTTATGCTTAATTTATGTTGATCTAATTTGAACAAGAGAGCTGGGAATGGCTCATGTTTAATAGCCTCAGATTAGGCTCTCCAATGACAGTGTCTTGAGTTTCCTTAGGCCCAAAGGGAAATTACCTCTAGTTTATCTGATTCATTGAGTCATAAAATCTGATAAGATAAGCACTTCCCTCCAGAGGAGGCCACCTTCCTTCAGCTCCTGAATGCATGAATCTGCTTCACATGAAGAAGCTCAAATAGATTCTGTGGCAATTTAGGGAAAATCTGGATTAGTCTTTGAGTTACCTGACTCCCTGATTGGCAGTTCCGGGAACCTCCACACCTGATTTCCATACTACAAACTACTCCTCCTAGAACCAGGCTTATAATCTTTTGCTGCTGTGACACCTCCATTGGAAGAAAATTAGCAAGTATTCTGGATCAGGTGAGACAGCTCATTAAGGTTGTCCAGACTGACTTCAGCTGTTTAGAGCCTTTTCAGAAATACAATTCCCGGAGACAAATTATTTTATGGCAGGTTTTCTCAAGAATAATAATTGTGGAGTTTTACTGTAGCAGTTTGAAAAATTGCCTGTTTTGGGATAGCAAGTCAGCGATATAATAAGTGCCATATACTCTTTCTTAGCAAAGAACTGTTATTTAATGGGAAAATGACTCAGACAATCAAGAATATTAGCATGTTGCAGCCTAAGAGTAAATAGTTACATCTTGGATTAAACTATGAGGATCTTCCCTTTACTCACCACTGCCAAGATCTTTTAAAAGTTACTTTTTTATTGTTTAGAGAGAGTAGAATCATGGGGAAAGAGTTAAAAAATCTGAAATACAAAGGCTGAGGAAGGACTTCTAACAACATCCAATCTTTTCCCTTAGGCTAGAGGATATCTTGAGTATTTATTTATTTTCAAGGGAAACCACCCTGTTTGACAAGCTGTTGTGTTACACTGAAGGCAGTGCTAGCTGTCTTTTCGAGCAAGAGATAAAATTAGTTGAGATGGGTCTGGAACTGCTGTTGTGGAATCCTCTTTGCTTGAAAACAAATAACAAATACACAGAAGGAGAGGGAAGAGAACAGATACAGCAATTGCAGCTTCTGTTTCTTATGCTTTTAACTGCCACCTTCCTAATGTATTAAGACTCTCACCAGCCACAGCACAGTTTGATCAAATTGTAGCATTGTTAAGATATTTCTTCTTTTAAAATTTTTTTTCTTTTTTTCTCCAATATGAACAGGTTTGCGTAGCATTTCAATGATTCAGTCTTTGCCACCAAGTCAAGCTTTTTCAGTAGATGGCAGAGAGCAAAACAATAGAAGTCAGAAACCTGAAAAAAGAAATAACATGAACTCACTTTTCACCACATTTTCTAATTAGTCTGCAGGACTTAGCTAGAGCTCATGTGGACCCAGCAATGTCATATAGATTATTTCTTTGGCTCTGTCTGGACAGGCTATATCTCTCAACATCTGGATAATCAAGGAAACAGCTAACAGGTCAGCCAGGGGGATCAAACTGACTCCGTCCCAACCATCCATTGTCCTAGAATCAGTGTCAAATTAGAGACCCCAACAAGCAGTGATGGATGGAAAACCCGCAAAGAAATAAATAATTATGTCCTGAAAGCAAGGTTTGAATAATATATAGTAAATGAGTGAGGGACCACATGCTGAGAAACTAGAATAAATACTGAATACCTAACCAGCTATTAATGAGCATTGCCCATCTGGTATACTGGCTAAGACAGGGGCCTGTGAAAAATAATAGCATGTGGCTGTGTAATTTAAGAACTGTATCATAATATATGTCCACAGCAAGCTCACAGTAAAATTGCCTAGGCAACCTTTGTTCTTACATACCCTTAATTTTGGAGAGCATGGCTCCACAAAATTAGTAATAATATTTTTTGTAGGACCTTGGAAGCTCTCCGTACACACCAATTTAATCTTCAGTGAAATATTGGCCTGTATAATATCAAAAGTGCTGATTTGAGAGCGGAGATGAGAGTTTATTCAAGATTCTGTAGAAGTAAAGTTTTAACATTTTTCTGACTGAACCACATCTTGGATCCAGTGGTATCAGATACAAGAACAAAGAATTAGAATGCAGAAAAGAGGGTAAATAATTGTAGCTGAACATAAAATAATAGTCCAAAAATACAGTTGTAAAAGAAGAAATAATAAAGCAAAATAAGGCTCAGTAAGAGGATAGAAGAGATTATAAGAAAATTGTAACAATGTAATAAATGCATTTTTTAAAACTCTTTTTGCCATTCTTTTTGTACTTTGCTAATCTTATAGGAATCAAAACCTTGCACTTTCTGGTTCTGTCTGGCAGAACCAGAGAAACACTGGGCATATTGTAAGGAGAAGGAGAAATATTGAAAGGTGATGCTTAGAAATCTGGTTTTCATCCCTTTTCCTCCTTTTCACTAAAAAAGCCATCTCTGGATCAACACAATGGAAATTACAGGAAAGACTTCAGGCTAGAATAAGAAAAGTGTGGGAAAGATATTACTTAGAGGAACTGGATTTTCAGATCAAAATGTCCAAATATAATTAATCTTAGAATGCTTCAAAAACTGCCAAACCCTTCACAAAATAATGAAGAATGTTGAAGTTTAAGTGAAGTTCAAGAAAACCCAAGAACAGTAATCATTGCTCCTATGCTGGCAAAGGGCAGAAGGGTCACGTTAGGAATTTCCTAGCAAAATCAGAGCAAAAAACATGATTAAATAATTTTAAAATTGCAAATTTTTTAACCACCAGCAGAATAAAATAAAAGTTGAAAGATGGGCACATCACATTGCATTCGAAGCTGTTCCCAAAAGCATGATTCCCTTATACATAAGATTTGTGTTGAGAGATATCCTCTTTTTACAAGTACCTCTTATTTTACTTGCAGACTGCAGCCCCTCTGCCCCATCGACGGTCGTTTTGGACCCCGCGGCCAGGACGAAATCCCCTTGCGAGCTCTGCAGTTCAAGCGAGGTCTGCTCCATGAATTTCGAAAGGGCAATGCCACCAAGGAACAAATTCGACTGCACAATCTGGTTCAGCAGCTTCCCAAGGCCATTATCATTGGGGTGCGGAAAGGAGGCACCCGAGCACTACTGGAGATGCTGAACCTTCACCCTGCAGTGGTCAAGGCGTCTCAAGAGATTCACTTCTTTGACAATGATGAAAACTATGCCAAGGGAATTGAGTGGTACCGGAAAAAAATGCCTTTTTCTTACCCTCATCAAATAACAATTGAGAAAAGCCCCGCGTATTTTATCACCGAGGAAGTACCTGAAAGGATTTACAAAATGAACTCATCTATCAAATTATTGATCATTGTCAGGGAACCTACCACAAGAGCTATTTCTGATTACACTCAGGTGCTGGAAGGCAAGGAAAGAAAGAACAAAACTTACTACAAATTTGAGAAGCTGGCTATTGATCCTAATACCTGCGAAGTGAACACTAAGTATAAGGCAGTGAGAACCAGCATCTACACAAAACATCTGGAGAGGTGGTTAAAATATTTCCCAATCGAGCAGTTTCATATAGTGGACGGAGACCGGCTCATCACAGAACCACTGCCAGAACTCCAGCTGGTTGAGAAGTTCCTAAATCTTCCTCCGAGGATAAGTCAGTACAATTTATACTTCAATGCCACCAGAGGGTTTTACTGCTTGCGATTTAACATTGTCTTTAACAAGTGCCTGGCGGGTAGCAAGGGACGCATCCATCCAGAGGTGGACACGTCTGTCATTACCAAATTGCGCAAGTTCTTCCATCCTTTCAATCAAAAATTTTACCAGATCACGGGGAGGACATTTAACTGGCCCTAAACTAAACTTCATACAACACTTTCTGTTGCACCTGAGGCATGCAATAGAATGTCTCTGCTGAAATATGCACTTTTCATAAATATGGCTAGCAAAGTAACATTTTTCATGCATACGTGTACATAATGCAGTGTGTGACCAAATATACAGTGGGATCGATTTTTTCTACAGAGTAGTAACTAACATAAATTTACTGTCAATATAGTTGCATCTTTTAAGATATAATAATAAAGGGAAAGGAGGTATTTAGGGAAACAAAGTCAGACGCTGTTAAAAGGGTCAGTGTTCCTCTCGCTTAGTGAAGTGTTTATGTGACATACTTATTGATCTAAGCAGAACATTCATTAATGCCATAAATGTTCTTGTCAAAAGTCTGTAAAGCTGTGAGAAAGCATAATCTTGAGGCTATATTTGGTATGTGTATTGCTAAGGGAATACTGACACTTTAAACATAGTGCTGAATTTTTACAATGAGAGTGAATAGTACTATTTTCTTATTATTTTAAATGAATATCTTATCTCATACAAACTACATTGTTTTCGAGTTCCTGTGGTGAGTTTGCACTATTGTTTTATTGTATGGACCATAGTGTCACTTGTAGCATGTCAATCATGTGTCAAGAAAAGGTCAAATAATTTTTTCTTCTATACTTGTGTGTCAACAAAGCTAAACATGGTGTACATAGTGTACAATGTTTGTAAATACTGGTTTCACACTAAGTAATTCTATTTTGTAAACTGAATATGGCTATTTAATTTATTGTGAAAATTAAATTTATTGTGGTATTTAAAAGGAATGGATTAAAATTACCTATATGTGCAATGGCTTTTCACCTTTGATTGATGTATGTCAGTGTGGTCCCTTCGCTTGGACAGATCGTAAGTACGTGTGAGAGACATTTGCTCATTGGCTCATAGACAGTTTAGTAAACTGATACATGTGGTGAAGCAGGATTTATTAAAAAGCTCATCCTTCTAGGAATCTGGTATAATTCTCACCTCAAAGAACATTGTTGCTGTTCTGTTGTGGCACTTTGCTAAAATTAATTCAGTTGCCCGTGAGGCTAAAGCTTGACTACAAAAGCCTACTGTAACCAGGTATATTGAAAAAGCAGAGCCCTCATTAAAAGCAAAAAAACCAGACAGGTGAACAAAATTAACAGAAAATTTTTGGTGATTTCACCACCAAAAGGGGGTGATGCTTCAGAAGTCATGGAAAACAGTTGTGATACCTTCACTTTCATCTGATAATGCATGCATCTGCTCTGAAGAAAACAACCACAGTGTTGTTATAACTGGGAGAAACATATAGCTCATGTTTCCATTCAGTAAGTGACAAGTAATTAGTTCAGGAAATTAATATTTTCGTGCATTATACATTGTATGGCTCATAAGAAAAAACAGTGAATGCAAATGAAAAAGTATTTTAAAACAAGAATAAAAATAAAAGAAGAAAGAAGTGAAATTAAAAAAAAAAAAAAACCAAACAACTTTAAAACCACCATCTAGAGATTGATGGAGGCAGAAATTTTGGAAGATGTCCAGAAAATCTGAATATTCTGGGCTATGGCAGCAGAGTGGCTCGTAGTTCAGATTATAACAAGATCAAGTGCTCCCCATGGGCTGTTTATTTTGTTCAGTGATTTGGAAGCATTGGTTGCTCTAAATAAGTGATTTTTAAAACTCTTCTGAGAGACTGCTTCTTGTCTTGCTGTATCTTTAATCATATGTGTTAACACTGTGAGCAATGTGCCCTTTCTTCATGCTGCATCGGAGTCGTGCCAGCACAACACGGCAGAGCATATGTGAAATTCTCTGCAGTAGCTACAATACAGCTCACTGTTTTCCTGTATAAGAGCCATTTATCTTGCCTACTTCCAGACAAAAAGACAGATATTTAACTCACCTAATAGTGTTCAACAGGGAGTTTTTATCCAATTTAACCTTTTCATGGCCTTCAAGTGGACAGACAGATTCCAGGCAGTTTTGGGTGATACTTTGGATGATACTTCACATCATATAGTCCTGGCTACAAACTGACTGAAGGCTGAGATGTATTTTCAATGAAAGGGACAAATTAGTTAGGTCAAAGTTACCTCCAAGCACAAAATATGCATTTGAAATTAATCTCTCTCTGCACTGATCAGAAGAGCCACAGAGACAGTGATCTACCAGGCACGACTACACACACTCCTGCTAAAGTCAGCTGGCTTAACTCCAGTTTATCATTTGCAATTTTGGAGAGACGTGGGTAATTTTAGGCTATATCTTAGACAAATCTGGTTGAAAAATGCACAGAAGAATAGTCAGGAATAGCAGGGGAGGAAAGAGGGTTCAAAGGCATTATAATATATATTAAGAAGACTAAAAGAGCAGGAGACTGATTCACTTTCCCTAAGCCTTCAACGCAATGTCGTCAAGTCTATTTGACGTAACCCAGTGAAGAGAAAATTTCAAAACTGATTCATAATACATGAATACAACACATCACCCAAAACATTCTCCTAGGTTAATGGGGATTTTGCCTCAGTGTTCATATCCAGTTTGTGAAGTCCTAACCTTATGGTATTTTCCTCTTCAGGAGCAATTTCTGAAAAATTCACATCAACCTCTTTGCTTTGCTTCCCAAATTCTGAGTGAATCATTTCTATTCACATTGATCATGAGTGGGAAGGGCACTCTTAGCTTGAGATTATGATTTCAGAGTGATGCACAGCTATATGAAGTTGCAGCTGTTAACTTGTGGCATTTAAGTTCCCTAAAGACATTGCATCTTTCCTGTTTCTTGTACTCTGAAATTACAGGCTCACAGGTCTGGTAAATGTTTGGATTAAAACAGCTAATATTTCTATGTATTTTTATCAGATTGTCCCTGCTGCTATTTAAAATGTATTTTTAAATAAGGCAGCAACAAAAAGGACAATTTATAGTATAAAGGATTATCTGAGATTAATTTGAAATTGTATTTTCAGAAATTAGCACATAAGTAAATAAAGGACTGATATTTGGAGATCAGAGATTCATTTACCATTAACCCACTATACTGCATTTTTTTCAGGAAAGTGGAATAGATATGTGAAAATGTATGTGTGCTAATGGATATTTACCCTTTTTGCCACAATCTCTAAGAATAAAAGAGACGTGCTTTTAGTAACACGTTTCATTGTAATAGTCCAAGATTTTTAAAAGGCAATGACCAGTAGCTAAAAACACAGGACCACCATCTGAACATCAGCAAACACTTTTTTGCTGTGCAGGTAAAGCACTGGCATGGGTTGCTCCGAGAAGCTGCAGATTTTCCATCATCGGAGGTATTCAAAAGCCATTCGCACACTGTCCTGGGCCACTGGTTTTGGGTGCCTCTGCTTGAGCAATGGGGGATGGATTTCCCTTCCAACCCCAACTATGCTATCACCCTGTGAAAAATGTCTCTATACCATTTAGTTCTTATTAAGTACTGCCCATTGGTTCAGTGTTGCACAGACTACGGAGAAAGTGGAACCTCAGAGTCACAAGCCAGTCCATCCACTGTTCAAACCAGGAAGCACCAGAGGGCACAAATTTACTCCCTGGATAGCTGATCTAACTCATGCTGGAAGCCTGTTCAACTTTCGGGAACCCTATGATAGGAGAGATCTCTTATTAATGACAGTCCTACAGATAACTGCTGCTAGTTTTAGTACAGACCAAGACTACAGAGACCAGGAAGTTCATAAAGGACTCTTCTTCATGAAGAGGAAGTCAGGAGTTGAATGGTACAGGGAGTGATATCTTTGCTTTCATTTAAATTGGGATAAAAATACTATTTCTTTCCTGCGTAAAAATAACTTTAGAAACCAGTAGTGTGTAGGTGTCTACAATCCCACGGCAGTTTAAGTCAACCCAGTTCATGCCTGCCAAGATCCCATCTCTGTCCCCATACAATGTGCTCTTTCCCACTCCTTTGCACTGACTCTCATTATTATCTACCCCTTCCATGTGGAGGTACTTCTGTTCACTGGGCAGACAGAAGACTTACCTGTTTAAAAAGATGAGTAATGTCACTAAAACTGTTCTGGATTAGAGCAAATGTCTTTTCAAATCATGATCTGTCACTAGAAGTGGCCAGCAATTAATGCTTCGTGCAGGACATTAAAATAAAGGGAACGTGAAGACGTTTCCATGCTCCAGTGGCTGGCAGTCATTGGATGCCTCCAGTGGGAGAGGATAGGCTTCAGATGTAACAGCAGTGAGTGCCTTCCTGTTTTTTGCACTTAGCCAGAAACACCGTGAACCCACTGAAGTGGTGCTGCCAAGCAGTCCTCTAAGACCTCTTATGTTATCATTTTGCTAGAAGAGATGTGCAAAGTGAATCAGAGAAATTTGAGTAGTACCTTTAAAATCTGGTAAAAAGTACAAAGATATAGCAACAGAAGTTTTATCTTCCTTCCTAACTCACTTTGAAAATGCTATGGATTATCTAATTAGCTTCTTGAAAAAAAACTTGTCACACTACTTGATACTTATTGAAGATCCCAAAACAGGCTTGGTCCTCAGATTTGTAAAGGACTGCGGAGTCAGAATACATAATGATAAATTCCACTTTTTAAAGACCTTGTTTACAGAGAGAAGGACTTCTGATAAATTATTAAAAGTGATTTTAATAGTAATCTCAGACATTTTTTGATATTATATTCTTCAATTCCAAGGACATCAACTGTCTACTTAGCTACACTGCTGTTAGTTTTCTATTTAATTTAGAGTCTACCAGGTAAAATTTTCTTCCCAGAGGAAAAAAAATTAAAACTCAATAATATAGATCTAGTGAGACTCAGATTGCATTATAAAGACTTAATTTTGTTACTGAAGGCATTGTTAGTGAAACAGGGATGTGCCCAGACTAACCATCATCAGTATCTATAAGCTGATTTTTTCCTTTGTTTATGAGTTTCTTTGAGGAGATGCTTTACATGTGATATTCCATAGCACTCTTCTACGAGCTGATCAGCTCTGGCTAATCTGTTCTTTAAAGACTGGCTCACCTTCTGACAACGTTGAGACAGACATAATAAACTATCTTCAGAACCACCAACTCTCCCTAACTGCATTTACATTCATAGAGAAAGGATTTTCAGTCCTTTCTGCAATAGTGCACTGATGAAAGAGTCAAGCCCTTAGAGAACATCCATGTGTTATCAATCTGGATACCAGCCTTTTTCCCAGGGCTTGAATTGACAAGTGCAAGGAAAGCACGGAAAAGACTAGAATGCCATCGTCCATCTGCTGCACCGTGCTTAGCATATGGTAAATAAGATTACCTGCTGTTCTGAGATTCTTATTAAAACTGGCAGTAGTGTGGAGCTGATGACTTTAGGAGCTGATGGTGACCAAGCTATTGGACTCTTTTAGTTTAAGTCTAGCTTACTTTCAGTTCAGCTATGACTCCATTCAACTTCTTACTAGTTTCAAAGTTTTTTCTCATGGTGCACAGTGATCCACAGCTCTCCCTGAAATGTATGTCTTGTGAGACAGAAACAGAAATATCACCACAGGCTGTCATTGTCTTTGCCACAGTGGCCCCAGAGAAGGGCTGTGGTACAGGGAATTTAACTCTGGTGATGTCCTTATGATTCTTACGTGATTACCTAACAACGTCCAAAATAATTTCCTCTCAGCAGCAGTGTTCACTATTTTAGAATGTTAATGCTTCTATGAAAGTGTCCTGATTATTGATCAGAATATGCTATATTTTGAACAGATTGTAGTCCTTTGATATAGTGCATAGACAGTACACATAATACACAACAAAACATAGGATATGACAAGAAATAATGCTACTTCAAGCCATCTGATGTTATGCCTCAGGCTAATTAAATAGACAAAAGGAAACATGACAGAATTATGCACATCTTACTCCTGGCCTTAATTGCAAACAACTGTCTTGTAATGTATGAGGTCTTTGCCATCCAATTCCTTGGTTGATTTTGTTCTGATGAAACACTTTCCACTTCATTGAACTGTGAAGGCTTTGTTTCCATTTCAAACCCATGGAGACATAAGAATTAATTTACAATTCTCTACTATATATTAAAAAAAAAAGTTATTCACATTTCATAAGAGGTGGAACTAAAAGCAGCAGTACTAACTTCATCTTCAGAAAATTGTTCTAGTTGTTGCAAGCTCCTCAGTAAAGCTCCACTAGTAATATAGCTTTACAGGAACAGAATAAAAGCCTTTTTACCTTGGATGGCTGTGTAGCAAAGATGCAGCCCAAACCTATTAGGTTGGTGAAGTGAAACCATCACTTGTCTTAGAAACTCCACATTTGGTATGCACTGAAACATGCACCAAGGAGATGAAGGAAATAACGTCTTTTTTTTATTTTTAAGTGAATGGTAAGGCTAGTCTTCCAAGAGGTAGCCACAAGTCATTATCATTTTCATCAGTAGTAATTAGCAATGCATATCCCATGCAATGGGGAGCTACTGTTACAGCTTCAGGCTCATTTCAATCAATTTGCTCTGAAGTGCCTCGAGAACTGACTGGAGAAGAAACTTCCTCTCAGTGCCGCTGATTAGGTAAAATATAGACCCCAGGACTATATTTCTGTCCTGGGGTCTAAAGTTGCTACCTTTATGCAAGTGGCCTGCCCTGGCACAGGGAACAAGGGAACAAGAAGAGCTAGTTATACAGATTCATTTATATTTAAGATCCAGTGAAATTTCCTTTGCAAAGTCACACAGGCTTTAATTTAAAATTTTGTCAATTGAAGATTGAAGTTGAGTATTTCATAGCTGTCATGTTCATTTTAACTTTTGACATTTATATATTAAAAGAAATCCAGAATATAACTATGCAGACATCTTCTCAAGGCTTGGAGCTACCTAAAAAATTCAGATTTCTATTTTTAATCAATTTTAGTGGATTAGAATAACAATGGCACAAAATACTAAGTTACTTGATAAATAAAAGCATTGACAATGCATCTTTATGTTGCATAAAATAGTAAAAATAATCACAGGAGTAGGTTTAGACAATAGGTATCTTTTTTCCTGGATGTTCCTATGTGTAAGCCTACAAGACTCCTCTTAACAGCTTTTTTGTTCAACCCCAAAAGCGCACTGAGTTACCCCTAAAGGCTGTTTCTGTTTGCACCATAATTAAGATATTCTTTGAACACAGGAGACAAGCATTCAAATTTCTCTAAGCTGAGGAAACTCAAATGTAAGGTATGTATTTTGAGAAACAAAGACAAAACAGTGGCAAATCAAGGTTGTGTACTATGACTCTTTGCTAGGCTTGCTTAGCACCAGCTGATCTTGCACAGCCCCCTCAAGTAGCCTAATGTATGGATGCCACAAAATCTTGGAGAGGTAAGAAGCTATACTCATATTTCTGGCCTGATTGATTGGGTGTATTGGTTGCTGAATCCTTAGAAGGCACCATACTTACTCATGACAGAAATAACCTAGCAGCTACTCCTGTGTTACAAAATCTGTGAGGTGGTTAAAAAGCTTAGATATTGTACAAATGATCTCCACTTACTCCAAATGTCTTGGAGTGACAGCCTTGAACTTGCAAATCTCACATGTGAAACGATGCTCTAGGTCTGCAAGTTAGCAGCCAACTTGAAACCATCTAAGCCTGCACAGGGAAACCAACACTGCCACTGTTTTCTGCACAGAGACCAGGTCCTCTGCAAGATTTCATCTCTGAATAGTAAATTGCAGTGAATTAATCTACATTAATTGTAGATGTTCACATGGCATAGGGAAACCTAAGCACTCTAACTAGTTTAGTCAAGAGCTTGGGTGCTGGAATTGCTCTGTTAGCCACCAAACAATCATCAAACCTGATAATGCGTTACGAAAACAGCATTAAATTTTGTTTGAGTAACACTGGTGATATAATTTCATTTCCTTTATGTTATTTTAACAGTTACAATTCAACAGCTCTGATGTCCTTTCAACTTGTATAGCTCTATGTGTCATCAAGCTGAAGGTATAGTAGTACTTGGTGTTCAAATAATTCCAGTTTTTCTGCTGCAGTTTTTTTTAAGTGCATTCTGAGAACCTAGAAGGAGCTAATTTTCTCCCATGTAAATGAAAGTCAAACTCAGGACAGAATCAGATCTCACAATATTAAAACTCCACTGCCTTTAATTTAAGAGATCACATCTGCCACATGTATGGCCAAATCAGTGAGAAACAGTTCTGTTAAAGCAAATTTGGTGATCCTTTTTCCTGAGGAAAGTTTCTGGTGTGGAAAAGAGGGGACTATGACAGCAGCTGGAGCCATTGTTCAAAATAACTTATCCTGAAAGGCTGGCTAAGACTGTGTAATAAATACTGTTTTTCTGCACTGATTTGGGTCCTAGCATATCTGATGTAACCCAGCAAATTTTCTGCTTGCACCCAGGTTGGGAAAAGTCATTTGGTGTTGAGCTGCCATGCCCTGAGTATTGACAAGTAATCAACAGATACCTCCCTGAGGGACCAACACAGCTCCTGTGGGAGCACGTGTGCAGCCATTCTCCTCCTCCTCTGCCTAATCTATCTCATCACCTTTCCACTCTGGTCCCACATTAGGCTCCCTATAATCTCTAAAGAGAGGAAACATAAATCCAGAATAATGATTAATCCAGTGTCTCTGTGCAGGTGATTGTAGATAGTGCTGACTTGTACCAAAGAGATGAAAGCAGGGAAGCTCCTGAGCCAAGAAGCAGCCTCAGTGCAGCTCTGTGGGTTGGTCTGCACTCCCCAACTAGCAGAGAGGCTTGATTTTCCTGCAGGAACCAAAATCTGCAGTGATGGGAGCCAAGGGCAAAGCAGGCTTGTTTGCTAATGCACTTTGGCCCATTGCTCAGTAAAGAACTGTGATTCCTGGGGAGGCTGCTCATCTTCTTCTTAGGGATGTAAGGCAATTCTTTCCCCTGCTCCATAAGCTTTGTATGTACATGCATTTGTACATGCAGAGAAGCCTTGTTCTAAGTCTCTCATATACACCTGGGAGACAGACATGGGTCTTTTCTGCCTCACCTTAAGGCTGTTCAAAAAATCTCTTGCTTTGATAAGAGTTTGTTTGTTCACATATATTGTTGTGGCTTTGCAGTACAGAAGGGTCTCTGTGACTTTTGTGTGCTGGGTAAAGCAGTAGCTACGGACTTGCAAAGACTTCTCACAGAGAGAAATCTTGCCCTTATGGTCAGTTTCTTGCTGGATAAGTTACCCAGTTTCCAGGAGGGCAGAAAAGGCAGCTCTGTATGTCAGGCCAAAGGTACTATGAGCATGACTGACAAAGTTTATTACCCTCCTAATCAAAGCATAGGAGAAATGAACCACTTAAAAAGGAGTTTGTTCCACATGTCAGCTCAAAGTTTCAAGTGAAGGAAGATGTCCCCACATATTTTGAGCTATTATAAAGCAGAGATGGCCAAGCTGTGGTTCCTGACCTACATGAATTTTACTCAGGTACAGTTAATACATGCCTTTCAGGCAAGGATTATGTTATTTCTCCAACACAGGGAACTTGTCAGACTGCAGGAGGCAAGGGAGGCTGCAAAAGTTGTGCGTCAGAAATTTTATAAGTGGAGCTAAATAACTTGAATTGTCCAAATGAATCTTTGCTATAATTCTGTGGCTTGTATCTTGGAAGGAAAAACAACTTCTGTCTCTCAGAATAAAAGCCACTCTAAAATTAAAAAAAAAAAAAAAAGAAACTTAGAGAAAGATAAAAGTAATATAAAAAAGGCACTAGTTTTTTTGAGAGGAAAGAATACATAGAAGCAAGCACAGATGTTATCTGGCAAGAAATAGGAATAAAAGCTTATGGATGCAAATATATATAAAAAGAAACATATTTGATATAGGAAAAGACAATAAAATAAACCAACTTCCATGTGTGAGAGTATACTGTACGAACTGGAAATAACCAAAACTAAAAAGTGACAGACAAAGTATTTAAGAGGAATCAAAAAGGCTTTTTAAAGTTATATGGGAGAAATGAAACAACAGAGGAAATAACACCATAAGTAAATCAGAATTACTTACCTGAAGTGGACTTGTTTGGCTTA
Source organism: Polioptila caerulea (assembly GCA_013397295.1). Lineage (NCBI taxonomy): Eukaryota > Metazoa > Chordata > Aves > Passeriformes > Certhiidae > Polioptila > Polioptila caerulea. The sequence continues at coordinate 2,189,951 of VYXF01005264.1, read as the reverse complement.
ATAATGGATTTTTCTTTTACAATTTTCCCTCTATAAGTCATAAAGGATAATTTCAAAGGATCTGTTCCACATCAGCTGAGTGCTGATGTGAGATCTGAGCTTTCTACCCTGTTCCCAGCAATTTCCAAGCAATCCTGCCCCCAACCTACCTCCAACAGAGAGACCAAAAAAGCACCTTCCACAGCAGCTGGATACTTAGGTTTGAATTTCCTCAGCTTTTGGAATGTGGACTCTGACCTCACAATCAGGGCTTCATAGAAAAGATAATTGTGGCCAAGCTGAACACAGGTCTCTCTGGAATAGCCTTTTCCTCTTGCTTCTCTGCTTTGAAAGTGCTGCTAAGTTGGGTTCATAGGTAGGTCACTTTTAGCAGTTACAAAGACATGTATAACTAATTCTGAAGAATTAATGCAGCTGTAATTCTAAGAATAAAAACAACAAGAACAATAATAGTGATAATAATTAGAATGTAAGAGCTGGATTATCCAACAGAGCTGGTGGAGAGACCTCTCTGCTCGTCACTCACAAGCAGAGGGGTCAGTTTTCTATTCAAAGGCCAGTGTCATAACTGAATTGACAATCTACACAAAAATATTATGAGTAGCACTGCAGCTCATCATTTTGCCCAAGGGCATTTCTGGCATAAAGCTCATCAAATTGAACATAACTTCTGAGGTGCATCTTTTTAATATGATATATTAAATACACAACTATTTAATAATTAATTTCATCTTTAAACACAGAAAGTTTAGTGGCTCAAAGATATTTAATATTTTATCAACACTGATGATCATAAAAGTCTTTTCCCAGCCATTTTCAGATAACACAAAAATTGGTGAGATAATAAATAATCAGGAAGTCAGCTACTGCTACCCAATGATTGTATTTTATTGTCATTTTGACCGAATATACATCACTGGTTTATTGAACTTGACACAAAAAAAAAGATCAGGATCAGCTTCTATGCAGAGTTGCTCCATCAGTGTCAAGACCATTTAGATTATGTCTCCTTCAGTTTCCCCATCCCTCCTTCCAACTTTGTTATATGATACTGAGCAAGTCCCTTCTGTATCATCTGCAGGATGAGTTATAAGGATGCAGGGTAGTTTCCATAGCTGTCTGGGGGTTACTATATTTCTGTTCTTTTGCAAACATCTTCAGCACATGAGCTATTCCATTATGCACAGCAGTTCAGCTGACAAGGCTTGGATTTCTAAAATTCTGGCAGCTCAGCTGGCTTAGGCTCAACAGCTTCACTTGAGATGCTGAATATCTGGAACTCCCAACCTAACAGCAAAGATCCTTATATAATGGATGAGCCAAAATTGTTTGTACTGGATTGAAATTTCTTTTGGGGGGGGGAATAAAGTGCACATGCTCTAGGAGAACAAGATCATCTATTTCATGAAGAAGCCTCAGAACTTATCCCATAGAGCCCAACAAAGTGGTTTGTTTGACAGCCCTGTTGACTGCTGTGAATAGCACCACATTGGTGAGAGTAGGGTGGATTTCACTACAATAAGTTACAATAATTGCAGGACAAGAGGGGAGAGGCTTATCTAGTCTTTGTACCCCTTTCAAATCCTTTGTTTTTCAGCTGATTCACGTGACAGGGTCTCCCGCTAATAGAGAATAACACATTAGAACCTCAAACATTCTATTACAGGAATAAGGGCAACCTCTGTCACAGCCAAGGTTTCTAAAGGTAACAGTAATAACTATCTGGTGAAAATTTTAGTGGTAGTTCTTCATAAGAGATCACTGAATCAACCTTCAACAGAGACTTCTGATGACAGAGAATGAACCAGTTTAATGTCATAATTGAGACAAAATCCTATGAATATTACAGAGATTGTAAGATCATGGAACAATTTCAGTGAAGCATTTTTTAGAGATCAGATGGGAACATTTAAATAAAAAATGAAAATATCTTGATTTAAAGGTAGTCAGCCTTCCTGAATGAAACATAATCATGTCTTACTTAGAAAAGTAATAAGGCAGTTGACTCCCATTAATCTTCAGTAGATCAAAAAGATATAGATAGCATAATAAAACTTCAGTGACTGCATAACAAAGTTTCACAATGGTTGTAAAGAGTAATGAGTTGTGAGAAAAGTGGAAGAAATTTTTCTGGTATTTATATACTATAAGATTTTGACAACAATAATACTTCCATGAATATCCATATGTGTTTGCCTATTTAAGGTTAAAAAACTAACTGTTCCAAGAAACTGATATTCATGCCAATTTATGAATTGCAAAGTAAAACATAGGAAGATTATTTTTACAAGCGGTACTGCCACTTTCAAGAATGTATTTTACAATCTAGAGAAAACAGCAACAAAAATCTCAAAAGAACCAGCAAGTCAGCAGATGAAGAGGTAGCTGAAAAGCAAATATTTATGAAAGAACTCACAAATACAGATATATATTTCAAACCTTAAACATTCCAGCTAGAAATTACTGACTTTTAAAAAACATACATGATCTGAAAAAATGAAAAGCTCATCTTACTATTAAAGCTCTCTCTGAAAATTCAGGCACCATGGGTTGAATTTCTGGCTCTGCCTCACTCTCCCTGTATGACCTTTGGCAGGCCGCTTACGTCTCAGTTTCTTCTCAACAAAGTGGGAATCAAGTTTCTGTGCTGTGTGGAGGTTATACCAGGTAAATTCATCAACATCTGAGCCTGACAATGTACAGCAGTAAGAAGTGAATAAATTAGATGTGTAATCAGAGAAGCTGGTGGCTACAAAAATCTGCGTTAGTGTTACAGAAAAAGAATTTCATAGATATGTTTTATATCTTTTTCCCTTGACATTTAGAGTTGCTGGACTTTTACCAAATCCAAAATGTCTTCCAGCTTCAGTAGCTGAGCTTCGGTCTGATAAGGCAGCAGATGCCAAGTGAGAGAAGGCACCTGTTCTGCACCCTTGCTGCATTAGGTAATTATGCACAAAACAACTTAGATGTGTAGTCCCTGAAATTCAAACCGTGGCATCTATGAAAATCTTGAACTCATAGAAGCAGAGTGTATTGAATTAATTCACTGTGGAGTATGCCTTGCCTCCTCAATTAAAATCTGTGTGTGTATGTGTGTGCGTGTGTGTGTCTACAAGGGTGTGTGCATTCATTTCTGTATTAATCTACAGATTTTTTTTTCTTCAAGAAACTGATTGATATAGAAGAAATAGAAAATTTGTGTAAATTAATTGCAGTCAGCTGGTGAAATATAAACTGAAAAGCTCATAAGGTCAAACAGACATATGGTTGGTATGCCAAAATGTCACAATAGGTCAGAAAGTGTCACCACACAAACAAATACACAGGAGAATTTATACTTCACAAAAGGGCTAAGAAAGAGGTAATGATCCATCACTGATGTGAATGATGGATGGTGCTGCATCCAGTTGGCATCCAGTCACATCCATCCCAGTGTGTCGCCCAGGGATCAGCCCAGTACTCTTCAATATCTTTATTGATGATCTGGATGAGGGGATAGAGTCGACCATTAGCAACTTCGCAGACGACACCAGCTTGGGTTGGGATGCTGGATGGTAGGAAGGCTGTGCAGAGAGACATGGACAGGGTGGATGTATGGGTCAAGACCAACAACATGAGGTTCAACAAGACAAATTTCTGGGTCCTACACAACCCCAGGCACTTCTACAGGCTGAGGGAAGAGTGGCTGGAAAGCTGCCCTGTGGAAAAGGACTTGGGAAGTTTGATTAACAACAGCTGAACGTGAACCAGCAGTGTGCCCAGATGGTCAAGAAAGCAAATAGCATTCAGGCCTGTGTCAAGAATAATGTCACCAGCAGGACTAGGGAAGTGATTTTCCTCCTCTACTCGACACTGGTGAGGCCACACCTTGAATCCTTGCTCAGTTCTGGGCCCCTCACTACAAGAAGGACATTGAGGGGCTGGAGCAAGTCCAGAGAAGGGCAGTGGAGCTGGTGAAGGGTCTGGAGCATGAGTCCTGTGAGGTGTGGCTGGTCATAAATTGCACACAATTATCTCAGTGATGTTTTCCAGCCTAAGTGATTATTTGATCCTCTGATCTTTGACCACTATACTAATAGCTAAATCTGAAGATTGGCAGTCATAAGACAAGGAGAAACAGCTCAAATATTTTTTAGAAGTTTTTTGCGATGTGACTTGCACATACTTTCATGAAGAAACTAGTAATCCACAGAAGCAATAAAAATTTATATTCAAAATTAAAATATATATTTACATTTTTCATATTTACACACTTAAAATTTATTTGGACAGTATGCCTGATGAACCATATATCTACAGAAATAAAGAAAAATTCAGCTGTGTTTGCTGCCTTTTGTTTTTCTTTAATTTATGTTTGTTTGCAAATTATTCTAGATTCCCAGTCTCTAGGTTTATTGTTTATCAATTTACTATTATTGCATTATATATGCATACAGGAATTCATGGTCCAGAGATTTTTGCTAACTGTGAAGTAGAAGCTGTTCACAGGGACATTTTGCATCGAAGTCAGTGAAATGCAGGGTCAGATCCTAGGTACATCTAACACGTTGGGACTGAAAGTGCCCAAAGGTCTCCCTGGTGGAGTTATAAAGGTGTAATTATATAGAACCAAGGAAATGAAGTAAAAATCTTGTCCATGCTACATATGTACTGTAGGACAAAAGCTCACAGATTTCTGAATGCTGCAGCCAGCCCTACCAGTGTGAGCACTTAGCACTAATATGCTATCCTATCTTCCAGCCTTTACTGCAGACCACCAGGACCAGACCAGGTCCAGTTTTGCATTCCAAGAACTGCATGTAATGCTGTCATCACAGAATAATTTCATGTTTTTACTTAGAGAGAGTTGTCAGGAAACTTTTTCCATTTAATACAGCTGTGGAAAGAAATGTCCTAAGCAGGCCTGGTATAACTGCTCCCAAGGGCACGGTTGTCAAGATCTTTCATTAAAGCTGAATACTGCCAATGGAGCTCATGTTAATTATCCAATAATCTGCACAAAACAAAATCCAGGATTTTGAGGCTGGAGAAGACCAATCTGGTGGTTTTTGCAGCCCAGTAGTCAAATGAAGAGTCTCATTGGTTCATGGATGAGGAACATAAAAATTTAGGTTACTGATAATGAAGTCTTCAAGAGATGCATCACACATCTACTTAAGACATAAGTTACAGAGAAAGCTGACCATGCAATTCATCATTTCTGGGTTGTTTGTCAGGGAAACAACTGATGCCAGGAAGTAGTGAAGAATGTAGAAGAGCAGCAGCTTCAGCAGAATATATTCTTTACAAGCAACATCCCATCCTTGTGGGACATAAAGGGCAGAAAACAGAAAAAGTCATTTCAGAAGAAGGTGGAAAACAGCCAGTACAGACTAAGCACCTTTTAAATGCAGTTCAAGAATATAATAAACAATTATATATTTATACTGAATTTTATTTCTAGAAGTCTAAAGAGCAAGACTGGGGTTCTATATTACTTTATATAAATAAGAGTATTGATACAATAATAGGTGTATCAGGAATTTGTTACAAGGAAAGAACTGTTTAGCACCATGGCTACTCTATCTACCAAATTCTATGACTCAGTCAGTAATCTAATCAGGGGAAGGTCTTAGTCTAGAGCACTGCCTCACCATGGCTCATGCTGCTAGAACTCCTTATGGTAAGGAAGTGGTTTGTGGCAACAAACAGTCTCCAGACACCTTCTTTATTAGTATATATTGCTATATATTGGCATACATATATGTATGTATAGTACCAGGGTATGAAGCACAAAGCTACAATATGCTTAAGGTGAGACGTGTTTCACATTTACAAATAAAAACACTCAGCCTTTTTTTCAGATCTAAGCCAAATATATTCCTCCTTCACTATTGCTAGCTGTAACTTGGCCACTTTATGTTCCCTAAGAGATGAAGTAGGGAGCTCTCAGTCTTCTCCCATATTCCAAGAATGAGAGTGTCTGTTGGCCATGATCACAGGTAACACCAGAGGCATCATCATAATTAAGAGTAGTTTAATATAAAACAGATGGCAGAGCTAATGAAAGTAGATGCTTTGGAGATGAAAAACCAAGAATCCCTTGGGGAAGCCATCCTGTGCTGAAAAACTGGGATAAGCAGAAATAAGGCTACCTTCATTCAGCACAAGGCATGTTCACATTTGTACCAGATTGTGAGCATCAACACTTTACTGAGTCACAAAAAAGGCCTAGAAACATTATTCTGTTCATTACTCAACACAAAACACCAATCTGAGACAGTTACAGAACAGGATGAACCTATAAAATCTACAGAAATCTGTCTCCAAGATCTTAATTTCAATTGATGTTGTGTTGCCCCTCTTCTTGTTAACACTGCCAATATCCACCACACTCAGAGTGTATGCTGAGCCTTAGCTGCAGAGGTACAGCTGGCAGCATTGACTGTCACAAGAGTCCCTTTCTGAAAGGAAATGACCATATTTAAAGCACTTGCAGGACCTCAGCATCGACCATTGCCACCTCTGCAGTTGCAGATGATAAGCTCTTCCTCAGGCAGTAGCTTCTGCTCCTGCTGAGCCGTGGGTGGCAGGAGGTGATGCCTTGGAGTGAGCTGCAGCAGTTCTCAGAGACGGAATTCTTATTGTAGTAGGGAGCTGCTTGCTCAGCCATGAACTCTGTTAATCCAGTAGGAGCTAGAAACTACCATCCTAGCTACATGTGGTGAGTAACATTTGATCAGTGAGTGGGCCAATGTGCATCGTCCTCTTCTTTTGCTCTTCGTTTTGTGCACGCTTGCCTAAGAGGCGAGGTTTAGAATGCCAAGTCATCCTGTAAGCCTGGCCCATTCCAGCCCTACAACCTCCCTCTGCCCTTTGAGAAAAAGCTTCCCTCAATCACAGGAACTGGGCCTGTGTTGTCTCTGTGATGCACAAGGGAAGAATAGTGGTAAAGTTCATCTTTAGACAAATGGCTGTCTTACCACTGCACAACTCTCTTACGTTTGTATATGAAAAGCAAATGAAAACGGATAAAATACAGCATATTGAGATTACAATAAAGTCAATCTTCTTGCTTTTATTCATATAGAAATAGTTACATCTTACAGAAATAAAGATTCCTTTTTTTCCAACTGTACTGAAGGTCATTGATGCCTAAGGCCTGCATAAAACAACATTACAGAAACCATGTGACAAACAAAGACCATAAAATTATTTAAGCAGTTTCTGGTTTTGTTGTATTGCAGAGGATATAGAGACAAGTCAATGGTATATTGGTTCATGGCTTTCTTATCTAAATGCTAGGATTTTTTTGGTGTTTTGAAATACAGGATAACAAAACATGGATCCTTGCGGTCTCAGTGTTTAGCAACTTAGCCTGCTCCTAAGCATAATAGGCAAAATTGATGCCCAGGCACACTTGCAAGGGCAATCTATTTGCATTTCAAAGGCAGTAAGGTTTTAATCATGTAGCTGTTCACTCACAGAGTGCAATTATAATTCCATGTTAAAACGAATCTCTAAGTAGAAAAACAAAACAAAACAAACCCAAGAGGGGAAGGGGAGGCACAGAGGGAGAAGGAGACAATCTGTTTCAGTAAAAGAGAAACATGTTCCAGGAAGAAAAATTACAGCTGGAAGACTCTACTTTACTATGAGAACCTCTGAACTTGCAGTTTAAAATGCAGTCCATTCCACATTCAAAATGACTAGGGTTAGTACTCCACACAGAATGTGTAACACCTTTTCACCTTTTTCTCAAAGGCTGGGATGAAGAACTCATCTAAAACATAAAAGTTTTTATTCATTTCTCTTTGCATGTCATAAAACTTTTTTTTTTTTTTTTTTAAACATTTAACATATTGAAAACTTTTATTCCCCAGAGAGTAGCTGGCAACTCACTGAAAAGTAGCACATGCACTCTGGGCTGGGAGAGGCTGAGAAATTCTGTGCACGCAAGGAGCATGAGCTGTGAGTTCAGGAGACTGTTGTGTTCCCCTGAAGATGGCACAGAAATCTTGGTTAACTGTGTAGTAATTGAAGGG
>VYXF01005264.1:2157910-2181902 GCA_013397295.1 Polioptila caerulea | reverse complement strand
TAGCTGGCAACTCACTGAAAAGTAGCACATGCACTCTGGGCTGGGAGAGGCTGAGAAATTCTGTGCACGCAAGGAGCATGAGCTGTGAGTTCAGGAGACTGTTGTGTTCCCCTGAAGATGGCACAGAAATCTTGGTTACAAATCTTAACTGTGTAGTAATTGAAGGGGGGACAGCTGGAAAAGCAGTGTATCAGCTAGAAAATTAAACCTGTTACAAATCAGTGAGAGATTCACCCCTTCAACTGGCTTATTAGCATCTTTATATTTCTTTACTCTGTGGGGTTGGGGTTTTTTTCAGTGGATTTCACCTTGCATCGTTTTCATTAACTGGAGCTCCCCCTCAAGGAATAAAATGGGAAAATAGTTTTGCAATACGAGACACAGATTTCTCATTTTGACTAGAAGAATCGTTATATCCTCACCTTCAAAATCTCAGAGATTTTATTCAGAATATTCTCTCACTTACTGCTGATATATAATTTGCAAAGCAATTTCATGTAGAAGTGAGACTATTCTTAAATAAAGAAACATAGGCCAGAAAAGACTAGAAAACTTATTCAAGTGACTTTGGGGATTTAAGTATGATTTTATTCAATCTCCAATTCTTGTACCATAAAATGTCTGATACCCACACTCTGCAGTAGTACAAAAAGCCTGTGTTTTGGCTCAGCCCTGTCCCTCACTCTTCATTGCAACTTAAATGAGACCTGCTAGATGGGTCATTGCAGGGAGCTCTTGGCAGAGCACCTCTGCAGCAGCCCCACTGCCCACTGTCAGCCAAGCACCACATTCAGAAGAGATGAAGGGCTAGAAAATACCCAGTGTCAAAACAAGGGGATGCAGGAGGACAAGTCACCCACACTCTGTCATGAAGGTCTAGGCCACGGTGTCCAAAAACTGTGGAAGGAACTTTTCCAAGACATGATGACCCTTAGCCTTAAATTTTGCATTTCTTCAACCTTACTTCTCTGATATAGACATTTTTCAATATAAATAAAGAAAGCCAAATCCAATCAAAATAGCAGTATATATCACACAAAACACAGCACATCACTCTTCTGGGGTGGAAAATAATTAGTCTGACATGACAAATGTAAGTTACCTGCCTGAATCTATTTTGCAGCAGCACTAATAGTGTGATGATATCCAGACAGGGAGGGCTGAGGGAAAGGAGTGAATACCCGGCACCAAACAGTTGTCACAAAGTAGGTGAGCATGAGTAAGAACATCACAGTCAGGAATGAGACGTGACTTTGTTCCCTTCTCAGTGCCTCTAGTATCCTCAGTGTCCCTTCACCTTGATTTGTCAAAGGACAAGTCACATAGCTATAAAATTATTCTAAACAGGAAAAGATGTCTGTGACTCTTAGGATTTGACCAAGATGCCCTCTGCAATACTTTCAGTGCATTAGAGCTTTCTTTGCCTGTCCACATTCAGTCACACTGAGATGGTATAATTATTATAATTAAATAAAAATTTGATTTGGCTAAAAAGTTTATCCTAAATAACAAAACATTCCTGTTGACTAAATACTAGAAGCTTGTGACAATTTTCACCTCTTCACATGAGGTTAAGACAATAGTGGTTGTGCCAATCCTAAATGCTCCATTTTCCATATTTTCACATTATTTACTCTTTGATTTCTTCTTCGATTTGTGGCAGTTAGTAAGATGCTTAATGAGTCCAACCATCCCAGAGATGGTACCTGGTTTTTTTTAATATTGAAATCTTTGGTTTTCCTTGCCTTCTTTTTTATTTTTTAATTTATAGTTTTTTATTTTTAATTAACCAGTACACAGGCTGGGTCTCTGCAATCACTTTGCAGAGAAGTGGGGAATAGAGGGAGAGATAGTGGCCGAACACTTGCTCACTATGATCATAGTTAATAAAGCTTATGTCTGACCTGTATATTATTATAGTACCCTAGATCTATGACAGCAACTTCAGAAATACCATTTTTAAGGTTCTTCAGGGACCTGATCCCCCTCTTAGGACTCCATGGTACAGTTCAGCACGGCATGATTAGCTGTTAGAATCTGGTTTTAATTTCACTTATTTCAGGAAGTGAATGAACTCACAAAGCTTTACCTGACACAGTATCTATCACTTGGTTTTCTTTTTAATGGCGTACAGGAGATAGAGAGTAAAATGACGCACATTATTTGCCCCAGTAATGTCACTCCACTAAAGCCCTTAAAAGATACAGTTTCATGCTATTTTTCTTGGCACAGTGCTTAGATTTCATGTTTTGTAGGCCCTCACAGTTTTGCGGTAGACTGTGCACATACAGCCTTGTCCTACACTGGCTGCTCAACACTGAAACTTTGGAGTGAGTACTGCCCTTTATTCCTCCTAAGCAGCTGGAGTGAATGCTCAGTCATTCAGGAGCCTGGTTGCCAGAGATCTAATAGCAAATCTTTGTAAATTATGCATATTTATTCAACAGAAACTGCAAGGCAGACACAGCCAGTGAAACCAGTGAAACCAGAGTTCTCTGGAAGCTAATGTACCTGTAAGTATGGTACTGCTGTAGAATCTGCTGAGAGATAAGAGTGGTTTTTACTCAAATTTAAAAAAAAAATAACATGAGTAGCAACTGTTTGAAAGTGAAATAAGTCACAGTTAAATGGACAGAAGGGGTTTAATTGACTTCATTATGTCAAATTTAGTTAATTATTGTTCAGCTGGTGCAAACAAAGCTACTCTTCTATGTTATACAACAAAATCTGTAGAATTCTAGGTAAATACTTATAATTCCTTACTCCCTCAAGAATTACCTTAATGTTTATATGACTCTTCATCAGAACCAAGCCTCAGTCTAGGATGCTGTAATGGCACCTCTTTTCTATAATCAACCAGCACAAAAACCTCTTCCCTGGTTCTCCAGGAGCTCAAGTCACAAATTTATGACTTTGAGGGGAAAGCAGAAATTATACTGCTTCACACTTGATAGTCCTTTCCTGCCCATACACATTTACTTAGCAAAAAAATCAACATTGCCTGTCTTTTCTATATGCTGTGGCCTCTGGGCTATGACCTGGAACTCAAAATGTTTCAATCCACACTAGGTGAGCTGGAGGGAAATGGTCAGCAGCCAGGCATATTGCTACTCACAGCCACATGAAGCTATAGTTTATACTTTGAAAGCAGTTCAATTTCAGTGGGATTTTTTATTTTAAATGTAAATTAAATCCCTCAAGTAAAGGGATCCATGTCTTATCTTAAAAGCCTGACATTAAAACTGTAGAAATCCCCCATACACAGCAACACTCTATATTATATTTTTCTAGAGAACACTTGTTTTAATTCTTCTTACTGTCCTATTAGCTGACGAAACCCTTTTTTCCCTCACCTACATTTTCATTTCCATGGACATGCAACATGCAGACGTTGCAGAGTTCAGTTACTCTATCATTACATTTATACCCCATCTTCTCATTACTGCTGGTGTCTCATTTGTCACAATGTGCAACTAAGCAAATGCAAGCTTGTAACATCCAGGCTGCATCAGAAATTTCTATTCATACAAGAAGGAATAATTCTGTGCCCTGTGTCAGCTGGCTTTGTGGTTTGCAAAGGCTGTAGTATCACGGGCTGATTAGAAACGAAACAAAGAATGTAGCAAATGCAATTGGTTTTGCTACTGCTACTCCCACCAAAGAAGGCACTTTTCATTTGTCTCTGTAATGAGGGAGCCTTTCCACTCACAGGTACATTAAAAAAGAATGTGTGCACAGGCGGGTCCCCACTGTGCAGTTACCCTGATGTTTTCAGGACTTTTCAGATTGCTTCTGCTGAATTAGATGCATAAAGGAGAACGAATCCTGCTGAATCAGGAAACGAGACAATGGGGATGTTCTGTATGATTCCCATTAACTTTATATAATAGTCTGCAAAGGCTACAGCTCTGAGTATCTGATACTTGTCCAAGTCCAACTGAAATCAATGGGAATTTGGTGTACAAGTTCAAACACTGCATGGGAAATGTGGAGGACCCTGGCCGCCAGAAAAAGAACATTTTCTATATTATTCAGGTATTTAGAGTCTGTATCTCCATGCTTGGAGTCTCATCCATAAAATAGGATTATTGAGACTTCTGAGTAAGACTGAGAAACAATTTACAACCTTATTCTCTAATATACCTTATGCTTTGGGCGTTGTACCATTAAAATTTAGAATCAAAAGGAAAAAGTTCTATTAACAGAGCAACAAAGTTCCTTTTAACAGCAGTTCATATGCTCCAGTATCATATATCTTTCCATATTGTTAACCTAACTATAGGCATCAGTTTATTTTGTTGAATAAATAGATTAATTAATCTAAAAGAGGCATCCCATTATCTTCCATTCTCTGCACAAAAAAAAAAAAAGACCAGTCATGACGTGCACTTATATTAAATTTTGTCAGTAAAATATGCTTGTTTGATAATGTAGGCATTTGCATTTTATATACTTCAGTTGCCATCTGCTAATGGTAATTTGATTATTTAATAAATAACACTAAAGAGATCAACATTAATGAAGATTAGAGAATTTTTTAATATAATTAATAATTTTGGTTTATTTCTGTGAACTGCTACTGAAGCCAGCAATAAAAAGGATAATCCATTAAAGCTAGAGAACAATAATGAAAGCTGTTGTCAAGGTTCTGGCATAGTGGACGACCAAAGGGGATTGCAGATTCCCAGAGTGTTGACTTTCTCTACCCTTTACTAAGGAGTAAAGTGTGAATCATTATGCTATAGACAGATGGGACTGCTCCAGAGAGACTGAGATTGGATGCTAGCCTAGCAGAAGTTTCAGGAGGCACTCATAACTTGGATAACCACAGTCTCCAGCAGGGCAGGAGGAAACTGGGTATGACCAAACTCTTTTACAGAGTGAAGGCTTTAGGTCCCAGCTCAAGCAGGAATTCTTCTTAGGGAGAGCCTTTCAGGCCTGCTGAATAGTTCAGTCAGCTTGAAAACCACTACCAGTTTAAGTACAAGCATTTGATTACAGGCTTCTCTTAGTAAATACATGCTGAGATATGCTTTTAGGTATTTCTTTGCTACCTCAGATTTTAATTTGATTTTTTCTTAACCTATCAAAGAACAAAACATGTTCTTTAAAGTTTAAAACATACACTGGGTTTGATCCTGTTTTCCAAGGTGTAGTCCAGATTTTTTCTGAAGTATGATCAAAAACTATTTTCTCAGCAAATTAGAAACTAACTTAATCCCAAAATACAGAGCTCAGTTATCCCCCAGTACATTCCACAATGCCAAGGTCTGTATCTACATGCTCACATCTTCTGCACTGAACATAATTTGTAATTCAAATCCTGGATCCAGGAAATGTAACAGAGACACAGAAGCAGTAGTGCTGTATCCAACCAATAAGTAAGGTGAATTAATGATAAAATGATACATCCTGTGGATCAGAGCAACCATTCATTTGCCAAGTATTTTCCCCTTGGCTATGTCAACAGGAGATGCTGCTTAGAGAGACATCATGAGTATAGTGTTATCCACTGCTTGTTTTGTTCATCCCTAGCATCATGATCATTGGGATGTTGGAGGGCACATCCTCTCTCTTTACTATCTCTTTATGGACATATAGTCAGTGGATTTGTCTAATCCCTGTTTGAATTTCCTGATATGGTCTGTATTCCTCAACCTCTTTCAGCAACAACATCCAGTAGTGTTATCAATTATTGCAGGCTGGTTGGATTTCTAGAGGTCACCTAGTCCAACTTCCTGTAAATTTTATGGTTAACTTCAATGTTAAACCAGGTTTCTTGGGCCCTTGTTCACCTCAGCTTTGGAAATCTCCAAGGATGGAGATTCTACAACATCTCTGGGCAATATGTTCTTGTACTTAACCACGGTCTTTACAAAAATATTTTCCTAAGTGGAATTTCACGTGCTTCTGTTTCCTCATTTAATGTTTTCAATCTTTCTCTTATATTTTTTTTCTATCCACTCCGTAAAAACTACTTCTTTTATTCGTTTTTAAATAATCTGCTCCTAGATTCAAAAATTTTTCCCTGTAGTAGAGGTATAGGGTAAGAAGTGTCATGAGTCTTTTTTTACACTAGAAAAATTTTGTGGAAATTTCCACAAAAGCAAGAGGATTTTTCTCCCTCGTGTTAAATGCAGTGAAATGGTCTTTGTTTCTGTTGAGGTGGAAATGTGACTGTATCTCAATATTTGGATTATCTATAATCCAAGATGAACTATGACAGGAAAATTAAACATGTAACCAGTGATGTATTCTTGATTGCATGTAATTGATTACATCAAAATAATTTCTTCAAAATCAAGTGTGCAGATTGAGCAATGTCTGCAAGCACAAGAACACTAGCAAATCCTTTGTGTGAATGTCCTTCTTTTGTACAAATCCTGAACAACCTGTGGTTGGAGAAAGTACAGAACACTTAAAAAAATATTTTGAATCTGGTTATTATGTGGTTAGCTGTCTCAGACAAGGGTAGCTATTCCCATGACAGGTGAGTCTACGTGAGCATCCTATCTATGCTTTATTTTGCTTGAAATGTTTACAATATGAATAAGCTTCGCCCTGAGAAGAAATTTCCTATTATTTTTTCTCACTCACCCTGTAACTTTTTGTCTTCTAGTAAAAGACCTGCTAAGCAATTGCTCATCAATGAAGTGAGTTTTTCCCATTGATTGATGCCATCCTACTATAAACTGATAAAAACAATCCCTTATCCATTTTGGAATCTTCAGAGGTAAATAATTTGCCATGTCAACTACTGCTCTAAATAATCCTTGAGTTTATGAGCTTCTAAACCCTGTGAACTGAGGCACCATTTCCTCACTATAATTCTAAAATAAAGCATAATAAAATATTTTGTCATTGTCTTGAGTAAATGATGACCTCTCAGGCATGTGTTTCTAAGACACAGCAGAGAAAAGATTAAACACAAACAATAAATACAGACAATTGTAAATAGAGTGCAACGATAATGGAAAATTCTGTTGAAGAGAAACTTGCCATTCTTTCCAGTGGCAAAGAACAAAATAAAAATATATATATATATATGGGATGATGTGCTGCAGGAAGTGTGCCTAGATTTTGACTCACATGTCAAACCAAGATGGAAGGAGCGTAATGGCACTAATCATCAAGGAATTCTGCCTGGATGCACGTAGCACAAGCAGGTGCTGAAGTCCTGTGTACACCAGGGGCTACTCAGGATTACAGTGCCTGTGGTGGCTGTTGAGGGAGAAGCAGCTCCAGCAGTTTCATGTCTCCAGGAGCCATTGGTCTCTTGAGCCCAAGCACAATTTCCCAGCGCAGTCTGTTCTGGCAGCAAAGTCCAAGTCTATGACAGACGGGGCTGGGCAGATGTGTGGTGACTATGGTGACTATCTAAAATATATGGGCTTATTGCTCTGCTGTTCCAGCTCCTGTCCCTATGATCGCTGCTGTAGCTGCAGTGCCTGGCTTCTCCTTGGCTTCAGGTGATGCTCAGTGCCTGACACCTAAAGCCTTCTGCTCAATGTTTGGCTACTGGCCAGTTCAGAGGTGCTGCTCGTGCTGTGGACCCCTAGCCTAGTGTTGCTGTCCCATCCCTTTGGATGCCTCAGTCTGGCTCTCAGCTCCCAGTCTGGCTGTTTTCCATGTTTCCATTGCTTGCACTAACATGTGTGGGATGAACACAGGCATCTCCATCCAGTGTGTTTTGTGCCCTGTGCTAACATATGGGTGAATCCAGAGGGCTGTATTCAGGATATCCTGCCTTTCCTTCTTCTGAATTGATGTCAGAGTCATTTTGAGGAAAAAAAGATCTCTACTGGACAATGCCTACCTCTTAGTAATTCTTAGCTATTTCCCAATCCTTTAGTTCCCACAGAATTGTTTTGGCAGTGAATGGCCTCCGCAATTTTCACTAAACAAAAAGATTTAAATTTTTTCTCAGTAGTCTGAAGACAAGGTGGCTGTTGCCCTCAATGAGCTAATTTGCCTGAACCCAGCTGAAGGATGGAGCCAGATATTCAGGCTCAGGTGAAAAGGAACAGAGCCACCCCCGCTATTTCTTACAGTTCATTTTAGTGAATTTAGTTCCCATTGGAGACATGAAAGCAGATGACAGCAGCTATTATCCTGCTTTGTTCTGATTATTTCTGGCTTGCTCTGAAAGTAATTTACTACAGAATAACCCGTGTTAGAAGCCATGGCTCTGAAATTTTACACAAAGCAAGTATAGCTGGAGCATCCTTCCTACCTCGTCCTGACAAAGAGGAGTCCTCTCGCATGTTGAGGAGAGTGGACTTGCCCCAGGGCTCCTTCAGCACTTGGTATGTCTGCTCAAATAGCCAATGAGGTTGCCACTGGTAACAGTGTTTTATTTTGAATACAGAGTGGTATTTTTTTCTAGGTCTAAATGTCTGGCAAGCCTATTAATTGTGCCCATTCCAGCAAGAAGTAGATGTATTTGCAACACTTAACAACCAAATAGCTATTCATTAAAAAGAAACTAAAAACAACAACAAAAAATAACAAAACCAACACAATGTCTTAAAAAATTAGTTCCATGCTTAGCACTAGAATAGTCCTTACTTTTTTCAAATCCATTAGACTGGAATATTGTTAGACTGAGAAAATGCAATTTGGAGCTACACAGGCAGTTTCAAGGTAGGGTAAGTTTTGGAAAATTCTCCACTTTACAAGTATTTTACTAAAATCAAAGGGGCTGTGCCAGTCAAGAATGAGTCAAGGATTTGCCTCATTGTTCTATTTAAATGCCAAGCCACAAATCAAATAGGAAAGTATTGGTGCTGCTGGAGCTAATCAAATTGCCATGTGAAGGCTGAAGTCACCCAAAATAATCCAACAGGCTCCTTTAGCCCTGTGTAGCTGAGCTCAGTTATCTCAAGCTGAATCCCAATGGTGTTGGAAGGCTAATCTATGCATAGGCTGTCCAAACCACTTGCCAGGAAGAGAAAATAAGCTATTATATTGCATCTACTTCAGGAGTTCGTTTGGATGGTAGAGAGACAAGAATGAACAACAAAGTAAATACATAACCCAAGCAACCTAAATGAATACGTATTTTAAATTCTGAGGATAAGGTGCATTCTCTTGGGCAGATCATTTGACTCTTTTGAATTAAACTCCAAGACATTTAAAAGGCAGATACATTCTTTTCATTCCCAAGGGAATCAGTGAATATTTATTCCTTATGCCGTCTTCATTGAAAACTGTTCAAACAATTGCAGCAGAATTCCATCACAGAGCCAGCTGAATCAAAATATAATAAAAGGCAATTTTTCTAGAGATCCACCCAGAGACCCAGGAGTTCTCCTGCTGGCAAAAATAGTGATGTGTGACATTTGGACTCTGCCAAGCTCATGTCCTGTGAAAGACGACAGACAACAAACACAGATATTGTGAACAATGAGGAGACAAGGAAAGAAAACAGCGTTTGCTGCCTTCCTCAAAGCCAGAAATTGTCACCTTTACATTTTTTTTCCATCTGCATTTTATGCTGTTGGACGTTTTTGTTCCTTAGTAATATAAAGACAGGTTTAGCCTATACATCACAAAATGTTAGGCTTAGGATTGCTTCCCCAGCTAGTGTAAATCAAACACTTGCTTCATCTTCTGAGAATAAAGGAAAGTTTATTTTATCCCTGTGTAGTGATAGGGAACCTTTTAGGAGGCAAACACAAAAAAAAGAAGCTGCGTTTATTATTGCTGCAAAACATAAGTAAGCAACTCATCAGCTCAGACTGAGTATTTTATGTGCACCTTCAGAAAGGGATTAAAGTATGATCGCATCAAGTTTATTACAAAGTAATGACATGAATGTATGGAATTGACTGGTTAAGGATATTTAGTAACATATCTTGTGGGCTCAAGAATTACCTTTGACAAAACTGCAAACCAGTTTATTTCTATTTTCTTGGCTTTACAGATGTCCAGGTATATATTTGAGCACATCCATGCATTAAGGAACAGAGAATGTTTAAGAGGCCTAGGGCTTTGTTTCATTGGAAGGTAGTACTTGAAGAAATTCACAGAAAAGTCACAGGTAAGGAGAAAAATATCTTTTGGGAAACATGCAGGTAAACTGGAACGCTACCCTAACTTCTTTCATAGAAAATCTGTTAAATCATTTCATATAATTATCTCAAATACTACTCAATAGGATGGGCTTTGAACACCATATTTGAAGGGTAGTTGGTCTCCCTTCTAGGAGGACAGACATGGGACTATCTGTACACACCTGCTGTGTCAGTGAACAGCTGGATGATGGAGAACATTGGACCTGCTTTACAGCTGCAAAACATCAGCTCAAGAGGCTGAAAGGTAGTACACTGGCAGAGAACTGCAATAATGTAAGTTGCAGAAAATGTAGTGATCAATTCTACATCCTCAGAATTAAGAACTGTACTTGAATCACAGAGTCATAGAATCAGAGAAAATTTTGGATCAGAAGGGATATTAAGGATCATCTAGTTCCAAGATCCCTGCATGGGCAGTAACATCTTCCACTAGACCAGGCTGCTCAAAGCCCCATCCTCCAGCCTGGCTCTGAACACTTCCAGGGATGGGGCATCCACCACTTCTCTGGGCAACCTCTTACAGTGCCTCACCACCCTTGTAGTAAAGAATTTCTTTGCAATGTCTAATCTAAACATAATGTCTTTCAGCTTGAAGTCTTTCACCCTTGTCTTCTCACTCCATGCCCTGGTAAAAAGTCCCTCTCCAGCTCTCTTATAGGCTTCCTTTAGGTACTGGAATGATGTTATAAGGTCTACCTGGAATTTTCTCTTCTCCAGGCTGAACAACCCCAGCTCTCCCAGCCTGCCTTCATAGAGGAGGTGCTCCAGAGGTGCCCTCTGATCATATTTGTAACCTTTTGCACCTGCTCCAGCAGTTCCATATTCTTATACTGGGGGCTCCAGAGGTGGATGCATCACTACAGGAGAACAAAACAGGGGTGGAGAATCACCTCCCTCACCCTGCTGCCCACATTTCTTTTGATGCAGCCCAGGACACAGTTGACTTTCTGGGCTGCAACTGCACACTGTTGGGTTGTGTTGAGCTTCTTATCCACCAGTCCTTTTCTTTTCATGCATGATGTATGAAAACAGTTTCGTTTGAGCAGATGAATTACTTTTATGTATTTAAAAGCACTAGTAAATATACTAGCATATACATCAGTATCAGAGCATGTCAAATTGTCTCAGCCCACTTTCTTGGCCCCATTCCTCTTTGTATAATTCTCACAGGGAGGAAGCCCAGACACCCAGACCAGGGAATGCTGCTGGTTTCTGCAAGGGAAAATGGGCCAGCAGCCTGTGCCATGCACCCACTGTTTAGGTGAAATGCAGACATAATGATCCCTGTTCTTTTTCCCTTCACTAAAAGCTTGAGCTATCTCTGTTTTTTGCTGAAATAACTCCAATGAGTCTCACCTTTCATGATAAAATTGTTTATGGGTATAAAGAATCCAGTCTCGATACTGCCAGTGAAATTGCTGCAGGCTTAGTTTGACGTAAGTGGGACCAGAAATCGGGGTATAATAATTTGAAAACATTTTGAGGGCACTATTTTCCCCAGAACTCTTTTATCAGTGTCACTTGGTATGTTATTTATTCACCACACATTATACTGCAGTTTCCTGACCAGACTGTGACATTTTGCAGCACCCTTTCAGCATTATTTTCAAAATTGTCTAAACTAAAAGCTAAAACTTTAAAATAATTGATTTTGCCAGTTTGCTTTACTCCTATCTTTGCCTCTGGAATATTTCCAAAATCTATAACAGACTGAAATAAGTCAAAAGTGCCTTCTCTAAATTTCAAAAGAAATTGAGAAGAAAAGGGGAAAAAAGCTTTTTGGAGAAAAGCTTAGCAAGTCAATTAAAAAGTAGTACAGCCTAAAGAAGTGGTTGCATGGTCTAGGGAAAAGAAATCACTAGCAGAATCTTATGGAAGACATTGACTTCTAGATCAGAATTGTCCCTAAATGACAACAAAGAGAATTTTTTAAAAAAATATTCTTTCCTCCTAATGAAAAAGAAAGGAGAATTTTAGTACTTTCTGCTTTAAATTGCTTTAAAAAATATCCCAGGCAAACAAAATACATCACTGTGTGCCCCACTGGCATGAAATTTTTTGCTTAATTGTGTTGTCAAATCAATTATGAATGTCCCTTGTAAAGGATGGGGAAGCGACATAATAAACTCTTAGTATGACTTTTCTGAAGCAAAACCTACAAAGACAGACTTTATGCACAAGGGACCTTTATTTAGGCTTGATCCTGTCTAAAATAAGAACTAATACTAAACATGTGCATTAACATAGTAAGCCCTAAATACAATATATTCTTTTTCAATGTCTCTGCTAGTAATATAGTCAAGCTCAGGACAGCTTTATGTCATTGAAGTCAACTGGAAGAGTATAGCACATGTTCATAATACAAAATTACCTTAGCTTTCCAAACTGGATGGCCACATCCAAATTACCTATTGGAAAAGATCCATAATCATACTCAATTCTGACTCATGGATCTGCTTGCATTTTTGAAACCTCTATATCTGTCTTGCTAAGGAAAACTTTTCTGTCTCAGGATTTGAGACAGCCACCCTCTTCAGTGACTTTTTGGTATATATCAGGCTGCATGATAAATGGGGGCTGTCTGTAGGAACCCAGTTTGATGGAAAGCCACCTATAGCCAGCTAATAAGAAAGCTCAGAAGGATCTCCAAGAGAGGTGCTCTGTCTGGTTGGAATCCACAGCTTGCTCCCAAAAGCTGGTGCTGACTGTACTTTCTCCTGAACCTTTCCTTTAAGGCATGTCTGGAGCTGCCTTTCTCCATCTGTATGGGAGTTTAACAAGTAAATTTTTCAGTGTGTAACTATGAACTAAGTGTTCCTTTCTTCAGGCTCTCCCTTAACATGTGGCTGTCCTACTGACTTCTAACACAGCTTCCTGGGGACCTTCATAACAGATTCTCTGATATTTGACCCTTAAATAGCTGTCTGTAAACACCATGCTCATTTTATTCCATTGTCTTCAACACAGAGTTAATCCATTGGGATTTGCTGTGGTATAAATGCTACAAAAGTAAAAACAGGTAACTTGGGCAGCCATTGAAAATGATTGCCTTAATAAACCAAAACCGGCAGCAGGACTTAAATATTATTTTTAATTATGACTCACAGCCCTTAGACCCTAATTCTATATGTTCTAAGCATGTGATGCTGGGAACAATGCTATTAATAGGTATATAGAATTGTTTCAAAGCCAGGAAAATTAATTTAACATGCTAAAAAAAAAATATATATGCAAATGATTGAATTCCTTTTACAAAAGGACACATGACATTTCTTTGTTATGAATGACCTATAAGTATTCCATAATTGCAAACAGTATCATGAAAATATGTTGCTTTCTACTTAGTCACTTACAGCTTGTTTCCTTTGCTATTCTCTTCATGAAAATGGCCATATAGACCACATAATGCATTTTGTCCTATATGTTTCTCACATTGGTGAAACACATTTCATTAGATTCTAGTCTTGCATTGCTTTTAACACATATATTTTTAGCTATTTATCCAAAATTTATAAAAATAAGTTTCTTCTGCATCATATGCATGGATATTAATAGTAAACACGTGCACAGTTTAGAGTTGGCAAGTAAGCTGTAAAATATATTAAATGTTATTTCTTTAAATGTTATTTCTTTGTTCTCCAGATCATAAAGACTTCGGAGGTGAGAGGAAATATCTATGTTTGTTGCTATTTGCCTCAGAATGAAATTTGCAGCTAACAGGGTGGGAAACAAGCTCTCAAACAAGGGAAGAGGATGTAACAGATGTAGTGGCATCTGCTTGCACTTTTGGAACCTTAACTAAAAATGTTCTGAGGAACAATTTTCCTCATTCTTCTCAGTGAGTATCAACTTAGCTACCCATTGATAATGTTTTAAATGTCAACATCCTTCTATTGCCGCTTATCAGAGACAGAAGAGGAATGACTGCAATATAACATCAAATTTCTCCAAACCACAGGCTGGAAAAAACTTTAAGATACTTACCAATGACATTCTGCCTTTGCAAGCTGAGGTTGAGCCATGGACAAATGAAGGTCAGAAGGAGAACTGGGTTCAGGAACCTCAACATTAATTTCGAGGGTTGGATCATGAGATCATGCATATGTTATCAGTCATCTGATCATATGACAGCACTGGATCTGGAGAAATATTTGTTTTTTTATTAAAGGATTTTTTTAATACTATAAATAGCAAATGCTCTTAATTACTAACATGGCTACTTCTCACATAAGGACAAATTCCCTCAAGCAGATCTGAAATATTTTGCAACTATTGTTATGGATGGAAGAAAAAATACCAAAGTTTGGGATTTTTTGTTTGGTTTGTTTGGTTTGTTTGGTTGGTTGCTTTTTACATAAATTTTGGTGGTATTTTCTACTTACCTTCCTTAATTCCTCCTTCTTTCTCACTCTCTCAGAAGAACTAGGAATCCAATTAATTTGCAACCCTATGATTTGCATGAAACACAAATAAAAGTCCTTTGTTTTCATTCTACATATCTGTAAATGGGAAAAGTACTGCCAGAAGTGCACTTCAAAGACTCTCTTGCAACAGCTTCTTTCACAGCTTTTCCTTCCTACTCCATGGACATTATGTAAATTAAGGAACTGTGTTAGACAGCAGAGTTGGGATGAATACAGCTCTGTAGAGGTTCTCTTAAGATGACTTCCAGAGAAAATGCTTAACTTCTGGAAAACTATGTGGGGACATCCTATATCATATCATATCAGTGTGCATGCTAGAAGATATTGATGGATGCATTGAGGTTGGGTGATGGAATGCAGCCATGATGGGGTGGCAAGGGGCCACCTTGCTTGAACAGGCATGATAAAAGGAAATAGGGCTGAGGAAAGTGTTTGCAGACACATAAATTAAGTTCCTCTCTCAGGATTCTCCATAGGTTGTTCCCTACTTCTAAATGAAGTGTTTAGTATCATCCCTTGGTGCTACATCATGGATACAAAGAAATTTTTATGGCCTGTAATCCTCACATTTGAACACATCCCAGGAGCAATCTCGCAAAGTACCCAAACGTGTCAGCATTTTATCTGTCATGGTGCTATGGGATTAAGTAGAAGAAAACCAGGGCAGTGATCATCCCCCTGAAAGGAAGTTGTAGCGAGGCAGGGTTGGTCTCTTCTCTCAGGTAACAAGTGACATAATTAGAGGAAATGGTTTTAAGTTGCATTAGGGGATGTTTGGATTGGATATTAGAAAAAAATGTCTTCACTGAAAAGATGGTGAGGCATGGGAATGGGCTGCCTAGGGAAGTGGTAGAGTCATCATTCCTGGAAATCATAGAATCACATAATCATTAAGGCTGGAAAAGACCTCCAGGATCAGTCCAAACACCACCATGCCACCTAAATCATAGTACTAAGTGCCACATCCGGTCATTTCTTAAACACTTCTAGCGATGGTAACTCTACCACCTCACTGGGAAATCCATTACAAAATTCCTCTATTTTGGAAGATTGTTGTCAGCTTGTTGTCTGGACTGCTTCAAGAGGATCAACGACAGACGTTGTCCTTTCTGAACACTGAAACAGACTTCAAAAAAGGTTAAAAACACACAACACCTTAAAATTATATTTGCCTTATCTTCAGATGCAATGGAATTCAATATTTTTCTTCTAAAAAAGCACCAAGAAACATGACACAATGTATTTCTCTTCTCTTGAAAAATGTCAGGTTTTTGCATAAGTCTTTAGCAGTCTTTGGAAACTCCTGATCTTAGGACTGTGTAGCGAATCTGTTAGTCATCCAAAATGCAGCAACTTCATTGGGTGGATTCTCTTAATGGGCAAATTTATTATCTCTTCTTTTCATGTGCCAAATCTGGAAACATATGTCTCCTTTGCTTTTTGCTAAAGAAATCTGCAGCTACTTCTTTTCCACACCTGGAACAGAAGGTAAGCAGATGCATCTTAATGTGTCCATTTTTTTGTTCAAAAATGCAGTTCACAACATTGTGAATGCTGCATAGTAACATCTTAGTGTGTTTAATCATTGCCACCTAAAAATCTGAATCCAAGGACACTCCATAGACAGTCTTAACTCCTGCTATAATTCAGGACTCCATAAAGCGTAGAGTAGTGGAGAACTAGGCTATCAGGTTATGTATGAGAGAGTAATGTTAAGTTTTCATCTTGTCCATGACAGAGCATTAAATGCCTGTGTTGAAAAAAGATATGAGATTTTGTTCTGTTATCTGCTTTTCATGTTGGAACTAAAGTCTTTGGTTTCTACTATATTTTGCTATTAAAGTCTAGGTCTCTTGGGAAACTCACGATATATTTGGAACTGTTAAAACTTTTGACATAAATACAGTAGCAGAAATAACTATCCAGTTCTCTCAAAATAGGTTTGACTATTTAAGTAAAATGCAGTGAAACTAAGTTGTTTGGGAATCATTTGGAATGTAGCTTGTCCAGATCTTCAGCTGGTATAATTAGCTGAGGGGCTAAACCAGCTGTTTGTGTAGACAGTTACGATTAAGTTAACCACTATTTGAAGAAAAGAAGAAAAAAGATGCTTGATAGAAGCCACCTAAAGCTTAGAATTAAAGTCTTACTTAGGCCCTGAACCAGTTTTCTCCCTCTGCCTCTCTCATCACCTTAATGCATTTTTTTTTAACTTGCCTTCTCTTCTCAGACAGGAAGTATCATGGAAAACCTAAAATACAGACATGGCTGCCTATCAGGAGACTTTGGAATTTGTGACACTGGAAAGAGTGAGAGACCACACTTGGGGTTGGAGATATGAAAGAATCAGGTGAGATTTAAAGTCTAGCTACATGAAAAGCACAGCTAGTCACAACCTCTCAGCTATGATCTTGCTAAAGCACACTGATTCCTTGTCACTCCTGATCACTTTAGAGGGCAACACTTCTATTAGCTTTACACCATTACATTTACTCTTTCTCTTTTCCTTAGCTGTAGCCTAATGGACATGGACTATTACTGTTAAATCCTATGAGTACTCAGCAGATCTGACTCACTGCACAGCTCTTCTCTTTGGAGAACACAGGTCCCAACAATCTTCTCACTGGTGAAGCTCTGAGGCTCGTCCCACACAGCTGTCTGTCGAAGCTTTGTCCACAATGGCCTTCTGATGGATGTGTCTAGGGACACATGGACATGCACAGAAACCCAGGAAGGGACTGAAGACATGAGGATGGTGCATTAAGTAGACCTTTTTCTTGATCCAGGTGGCCTGCTTTTGGGATGTACAGGCAAACCTGGAAATAGAAAAGGGTTGTAAAGTCGAGTAAGATAGATTGTGGCCATGCCAGCTGTCAGACAGCCTTCCAAGATGTTTGTTATTTAACCCTGATATTGAATATATCATGGGCTAAAACTGATTAAAAAGCAAATAAAATGCCATGGGCAATTTAATAGGGAATAAATATGTAACAGCAACTTTCTCCTTTATTTTTTTTAGCTTGCTCCTTAATCACTCCAGTGACAAGAAGCATGTTTCATCCTGCCCTTCAAATGCTTTGCTCTACCAGACACCACCTGCATGAATATGATATTCCTGAAGAAATCTGCTTACTGAGGGGGGTGAGGAAAGGAAACTATATTGTGTTCAGCCAGCACATCAACACTGATGGCTCCAGGAAAAATGACAGCAGAAAGGTGTAGAGAAGAATTTGCTTCCTTTACCAAAGGCAGTGTTGCATGTAAAAGAACAAAATATGCACAGTATATATAATACAGTATTTTCACCTGGATAAAATATGACAAATTCTTACAAACTATCAATACAGCACAGATACTGAAATGGTAAATTTATGTGGTTTCTAGAATGTAATATTGAGTCAGTGCTGTAGAATGGATATTTTGGTGTTTGGGAGAGACAATGACCAATTTTTTATTTTATTTTTTTTTGAGTGGTATTCCTGGAAAAAAATTATCAATGCATAAAAAGTTTTGAACAATGACCTTTTTTAACTAGAGAAGTAACATGAAACCTTTGCTCATCTTTGTTTCTGTTCTTTGACATCCAGGTTTGCTATGCTGCAAAGAAATGTCGTGGTACATTGCACCTGTGATATATCCACCCTAACAACAAATGAGGAGAGAAGAAACATTCATGACTTTGCAATAATGAGATTGCTGATCCACAAACTGCTGGCAATTTCTGTACAGAGGAAATAAAGTCAAATAGAATTGCCAAGGACCTCATCTCCGTGCTGATAACTGCACATCTCCTCAGATGCATCCATCATCAAATCACTTTTTCTGTTACTAAAACTTTTAGTGTTATGGCTAAGTAGTGGAGAGTGGTCTTGTCCTCTGAGCAGTGAACTATCTATAGACTTCATAACTCCATTTATTTTGTCTGATTTTATTCACTGACAATTTTTTTATTGCCAAGACTCAGTCAGATTGGAAATTTAAACTGACAGATACCAATTCTAAGAGAAATTTTCCCCTGTTTACTTTAAACTGTTTTCAAACTGAGACAAATAACTATGTGGATACTGCTTTATATCAATTAGTCTCCAATTAGTCTCCAAAGATTAGAGTCAGTTTATACTGACACTAAACCACCACTGTCAAATTGAAATAGCGTTTATACAGTGCCTCATGACAGTATAAATTAGATTTAAATTGGATTTAAAATAAATTGGTGCATTTTCCTTTTGCAGACATATCTTTATTTAATAACACTACACATGGTACACCAGATATGCAAAAACTAATACTGATGAGATGTTTATGTAGATGACCAGTGCTCACTGGTTTTTGCTTGCTTGAGAGATCAAGGGCTAATCAAGGAAACAGGAGGAAGAGCGAATCATGAAGGGACTAGAATGTCTTATCAGCTGTGAACTGCTCAGCAACTGAGGCATGGAAAAAACAAGGAAGTTATTTATAGGTTATAGCAGTTCAAGACTTACTCTTCAGGATTTGCTGGAGAACTATGATGCTCTTCTCCATGCTCATCCATGTCCTGCAATGCTCCTTATCTGGGGACTTCCTACCAGCAGATTGTTTCCTACTCGTCATTTGGGGATTTCCTATTGGCAGACTGTTTTACACTAGCATGGCACAAGTTTCTCACTACACACTGAAAACAAACCCTTACCTGTCTACGTCCATACCGGTTTCTGTAAATTATATTGTTGCTAAGAATGAAAACATTTAACTCTAGCAATTTGCAAGAAAACAATTACAGAGCTATTAAAGCACCATTTATAGGTTGAGAAGGCCCATCTGCTACAAGTTTGCCTTCCCCTCAACTTTAGTATTTAGGTTAGAAGTAGATAGACTAAAACGAAGTAGAGCAGATGTAAGTTACAAGCACTGTGTCTCTGGGAAACATATTGAGATGGATGGTTACTTTTATATCTGTCTTTTTTAATGTCATTTGAATTTCATAAATATCTGTCAGATTTTCTAAAAAAAAAAAAAAAAAAAAAAAGTCTTTCTTCAGACATTACCAGATACAGAGAATATCATTCAGTTGTCTCACTGAAAGCAAGCATAATTTAAATTGATCTGTCTTTGCAAACAATGGGCACTAGAAAACTCTATATACCAGGCACTCTAGCAGTCATCAATAAATGGTATTCAAACTAAACAAAGACAGTGTGAGACATCTAAGTTCTTCTAAAGGTGAATGTGTAGCATTTTCTTTAGGTCTGTTAAAACCAATCCAAATAGAAAAAGTTAGTTACTTTGCTCTCATTATACTGTGCCTACCATTGCAGCTTTCTTCTAATCCACCTTCCTACTCCTAACAACTCTTTAGAAAGTAAGATTCTAAAAGAAAGCATTTGAATATTGATGCCTCTAGCCATTTATTGAAAGACAAGCCACCTTTAATAAAACCCACATCTGCATTTCTGTGCTGTGCACCGAAGACAGAGCTTTCCTGGCTATCAAACTGCCAGGCACACAACTGCAGAGGGAACCAGTTTGAGGCAATTGAAGGAGACAATCATTGGGTGCATACATCTGTCCCAGGCACATCATGATACAGATGAATTATATTTACACACATGATATAGACATGAAGACACAGCACAGAAAAATGATAGGCATGTAAGAGAATATAAAGGCCTACCACTACTTAAAATGAAGTCATTCCCATGTGTTACTGTCAACATGAGCATTCAGGAGCAGGACAAGTTCCCCCAGCTCCCAGACTATTGTATAGCACTAAAACAAAACCACTATCAGTCTTAGCACTTTCCAGCAGCAATTAATGAAGAATAGTCAGCAGTCTACCCTCTTGAAATTCAAAAGCAGTTAGTAGATAGCAGTATTGTCAGTCCTTATTGCACAAATAAGCAATCTGAATCTAAACAAATATGAACCTCACAGTTAATTTTCTATTTAGTTCTCTTTATGTATTATTTCTTTAATTATTTTGACATTCTGCATAAAGAGATTTCATTATCAAGGTATCTGCATGATGAAAGCCATGTTTTCTTCTCTGGAGAGTGACTCCAAAACCTTATTTACTCTTATACTTTCCAGAACTTACGTGAGCATGAACAGGACAATAGCATTGCCTGTGATTTTTCTCCTTACATGTATGTGTGTGTCATTACAACCTTGCAGCTGTGAATGCTGTGCTAATAGGTACCACTTGAAAATGCTCACTTTCATAGATAAAAAGAGGATGTGAGGAGAAAGGAGTATGGTTAGGGGTAAGGGAGGTAGGCGGGGTTTGTTGTGCTCTATGGTATAAGAGATAACACTTATATGAGGAGTTGAATTTATGGATATATTTTGTGTCCTTCTCTAAGATAAGTTAATTTGGAATATTTTTTTTTTCTTTTTGTGTGTATGGTCTGGAATGAAGTAGTCTTAAAGACCTTTCTGGCCTTTGCTAATGCAGAGATTCATCAGTTCTTAGATGAGCAATTTTCTTTTTAAAGTGAAGCTATGTTGCTTCTTAAAGGCTTTTTGGTTGATTTTTAAATTGGTTGGTTGTCTGGGGTTTCTTTTTTCTTTGTTATGGATTTCATTTTTCTGTTTTAGTGCAATTTAATTTCTACTTTTTTTTTCTCCCTGTTAATTTCATTGGTTATTGAGTTCTGTTAAAGAGAATTGAGGTGGCTATACCTACATGTGTACATGGGCTTGAACAGCTTGTATAAGCAGTGAGCTAGGTGATGGCAAGCTTTCTTTAGATTATGCAAGGAGAGAGAAGGAAGGTGAATTGTTCATAATTTCTGTGGTGTGCATGGTAATGCCACTTTTCTATAGCAGTAGTTAAGAGAAAAAAATAGGTGCTCTAAATCCTCCATTTAAGCTCTGTTTTAAAAATATCTTTGGGGGAGTAGGGGTGGGGAGAGTGAAGGGGAGAATCTTCTAGATTTGAGAATTATAGATTGCTTTTTGATAAGAAAAATAAAGGGATAAACTTTTACCTACAGAGAATTTCTTGTTCAGTATTTGCACAATCATTTAGTGAGATTTCAATGTAGACGTGATTTAGGATAAATATGTAAAAAACAGTAATACCTTCTATTGCAATCCTGACTGTATATGTTGAAGATGGACTCTTCTGTTTAAAAGATCCTTATTACTGCTTTTTTTCATATCCCTGTCCAAAAAAAACCCCACTATCTAAAGCACATAAATTCTGTGTGAAAGAACAAGCTAATGTTAACATAATGATGCTCGGAAAGGATAAAATAAAGCTAGCATTCACCCAGTAATAGAAAAAAGCAATCATAGGAAGGTATAAAAAAATATCATTACATTATAAAGTGTCAGCGTGTTGCAACATAGTAAAAGGAATGGCAGTCTTACTGCCAATGATACTTTGTTATATAGTCTATTCTGTTTTCTAGTGGGCCTGGGCCTCAACTGGCTGGTGGTGATGCCTGCATACCCTGGGAAGTGATGCTCCAGAGTTTCTTCTGTATCATTAGCTTTTGTGTACCATGGCTGCTGTGCTGTTCCCTTATCAAGCAGCTTTGAATATATCTGCTGAACCCGCATTTCTAGAAGCAGGACTGGTCTAGGAAACCACCCTTGTATACAAAACCTGTGAAACTTGATATTTAAGCTTTACTGACCCTTAAATGTAATAGTGTCCTTACTGTCATACTGAGTTACTATGAATTCAGTGAATGAATTCTTATCCCTTTGACTAAAGGATAACATTGATTCTTGCTCAATTCAGGTACAAGTTAGTATTCAAGGAGCTTCTCTAAATGAGAGCTGCACTTGACTGAATTCAGATGTTGGAAGAACATGAATAATAATTTTTGCCCTGAAAGCAACATAGCTTCTCTTGATTTAGCCCATTTAAACCAAAATAAGCTATTCCTATATGAGGTTGAATACCCATTTGAAACTAAGTGAAATTATGAACTTCTTTTCTTCACGTGAAGTGCCTAATAAGAACTTTGACAATACATCACTGCTTTCATTGAATTCCCTATGTGGTACAATAAAAGTATTCCTGCTACTGAGCCAGTTGATGTGTTGTTGTACTGTTTTGATAGAAATATTTATCAGGCAACTACAAAATGTTGAGTAACTTCATAAACACATTTAATTTCAGTGGACAACAGAGCATATAATACAGTGATTAGCTAATACAAAATAGTGTCTGGAGCTTCTAGAGTCCAATCTAAGTCTGTTCAAGTAGAGGCAGCACTAAGCAGGCTGAGATAAAAAGGAATTTATTGCTAAGTGGATAATATCATGCCTCTTATAGTGTTATGCAGATATTTTGCTGCACTTTGCACCAAGAAACAAATATCAGCTGTATTATTAGGTGTAGAAATAAACTTTCTTGTTATTTCTAAGAGAGAAATTTCCAAATGGAATATGAAAAAAGCAGTTTAAAAATGCTATACCACCAGACTACATCATAATATAGTATCCTTTTGTTAAAAAGTGAAGGATGGGGGAGAAATCCAGGATGTCCCAGGGTTATCCTCAAGGTGCTTGTGTTAAGCATATATGTGCTTAACAAACTTATTTAAGTGTTGTCTGTCTCTAACAATATAAAATGATTTTTTTTTTTTTTTATCAGCTACAAGGACACAGACCCTTGTGAGACACCTCTAGGAGTGAAAGCAACCTAATCTTGGAAACAAAGAGCAAACCTGTGTTCGGGCATGTACTGGTTTTGTTGTGTGACATAGATTATACAAATGTCTTGTTATCAAATAGAGAAGTACATGTGGCAATAACCAGGGGGTTTAGGTACATTTAGAGACTCCAGCATATCAACAAACCTTAGTCAAGGCTTGGATGAGTGGCAGTCCCTAAATACAGGCTTTTTGTGTCAGCTGAAGAAATAGCAAACTTTAGTTTAACTGATGTGTATCCCCAGACTTATCAGGCCTCACAATGTGAGCCCCTGTATAAATGCAAATACGAGCAAGCTGGCTAAGTGTGAATGCAATCATGTTTCTCCTTCCAGAGTTTGTCCCTAAGCTGAGGCAAGAAGGGAAAACCTCTGATAGATCTCGACTAGAAATGATTTAGGTGTTAAATGTGTGGTGCGCCTTGATTTTTTGGGAGAATTGCTGCGTTACTGTGAGGTTTTGAACTTCCTCTGGAACACGGATACTGAGGTGCAACATAGCCACTAGAGCAGAGTACTGACGGACATGAGTACTCAAAAAAACCAAAACTAAACAAAACAGAAACCGGTCTTGTTGTGGAAAAGAGCAGACTCTTCACTTGGGGAGAGGACAACACGCGACGCCCCAGCCGGCCGAGCATCTGCAACCGCCCCGTAGAGGATGAAGTTGGGACCCCAGCACGGCGGAAAGCGCTGCGCGGTTGAGGACGAGGCACCCGTGGCTCGGGCCGGTGCTGGGGGCGGCTGAGGGGCTTCGCCGCGGCCCCGGCGCCGAGCAGGGCCCGGGCGCGCAGCGGCCCCGAGCGCGGGCACTTCGCGCCCTCACTCCCGCCGCAGCCGCGGGG
>VYXF01005264.1:2122736-2152510 GCA_013397295.1 Polioptila caerulea | reverse complement strand
CCTTTCCTATTTTAATTGCTTTTTTTTTTTTTTTTTTTTTTGTGCTGTGTGTTCCCACACTGGTTATGATATATTGTTCTCATAACTCTTCTATATGATTTACCTTTATATTAGTAAGTATAGAGTCAAGTACTCAACCTGTCTGCAGTAATAATCTTGTGAGTTTGGCCTCACTGGACCCATTTCTCATATATACACATTTTAGTCAGAGTTTGTCTGGCAGAGGTTTGTGCAGAGCTTTTTAGCTCCATCGGTGAGTGAGGTGTCCCATTCTCATACACACTAGCTCTTGGTACACCTTGCTTTTTTTCCCAAAGTGCACTAGTAAGGCTGTGACATATGAAAAAGAGATGCATAAGGATACATAAGGATCAGTGGATGAAGTGTTTGTACCAGGAAGTGCACCATCTTCACTAGGTCAAGGAGGAGAGACTTCCGACAACTTTACCTTCATCACAGTATGATGTCTCTGTGATGGGTCCCCTTCATGATGTTTGTTGAAAATCAAGGTGCTAATGAAGAAAGAGGATCTTTCTACTTTTCCTTCCTCACCCCTGACTACATAGGCATCACTAGTCCCTTGAAACTTGATGGGCTTTTTGTCCATACGCCTCAAGAATTTTTTTTTACGAGGCTAATGCCAAAACCTCTTTTTGTTGGTGGTACTAAGATCTGAAAAATATCAATGGTATTGTATTGCCTGTTGCTAAAGTGTATTGTATTGATATCTATTGTTAGTCACTACTACTGGCCTCTAATACAGAAGGATCAGTATTCTTCTGCCAGATACCCACCTACAGATCTTCTATTTCACAAATAGACTCCCATTAAATCTGCCAATGTACCATTTTTTTTTAAATTCTCTTTTCTGGTTAAAAAAAAAAAAAAAGAAAGCTAAAAAGTGTGCTTGATTTATTTATATGACTGTATGCTGCAGTGTATGGTATACAGAATATGCTTAAGTTAAGATTTGTTTAGTTAATTTACTGTGGTATATTGAAGGATACGTTGCAACTGTATTTGGTAAATTTGTCAATTTTATTTTTTTTTTATTTCATGTGGGAAATATAATAGACCTTATATCATACATAAGATATAAAATAATTCTTAATTGTATGCTTCCCAATCCACCAGCATTCTGAATAAAATGTGAGTGATGACTGTAGAAGCTGAAGTAGTTAAAATTGAATTACCTCTTTAAAAAAACCCATTTTTAAGCTACAAATCCCTTTGTAATGAAGTTTCCTCAATAATATCACATTATTTGTAATCATTATTTTCTTAAAAATTTCAAAATTTAAAGCTCTTACTGGCTTGAATATCTTTTTAAAATTTTGGACTTAACAGTAACTTCAAAACATAAAGTAGAGCTAGTAAATGGTTGGTTTTCATCTTCTAGGCATTAGTTTCAAAGAGCTGTGATAGATTCTTTCCTAAACATCAATTATATAAGGTATTCTTCTGTAAAGTGCTTGAAAATGTTTTTGTTGTAAGGAAGGAGATTATTTGTACTCTCAATACTTTTACTCTTGACCTGCATGTGACCAAACCTGTAGGCTTCCAGTAAGTAACTGACAAAAGTTCTATTCTTCCACTTAAGTACCCAAGTTAGATGATCCAAACTCTTCAAAGTTCTTAACTTAATGTTAAAACGTGGTATGTCTATTGTTACGGGATGGCTAAGAGCTAGGTATTGAAGGGTAGTTTTTCTAAACATCTTGATATGTTACATTAGGTTATATCTGTTTTCTTAAGTGTCCTTACTCTCCTTGTCTCTTTGAAAACTGAAAGCTTGATGGATTTTAGAATGCTTTGAAACTTTTAATCTTACTGTAATACTTGTTTTTCTTGGTAGTTGGTGATGCTACTGCAAGCTGACATTTACCCTTCCTCCATGAAGCTCATGTTGAAGAGGTGAAACTAAAGCTGTTTTGTAGTAGTGCTGCTTCTTACCTCTGATAAAATTTGCAAAATAGTATGACATTGTGAAAATAGTGTTTCTTTTGTTCCCAGTGGACAAGGCAGAGCATGTTGAAGGATGTGAAAGAAAAGTAAAAAGTTCAAGAAGGTAAAGTTCAGTAATCCTATTGGGAAATTGGGTCAAAAAGAAAGGAGGTGCTATCGTGAAGAGGTGTTTTAGAAATCTCCAGCTGAAAGCCATTGGCAATTGGATATAACTTATAGGCTTGTTTATGTTTCCAGAGACAGTTCTGTTTTAAATGGTTCATGTGTTGAGCATGTCAGTGCTCCATGCAGGGTTGTGTATGTTCTAACAATACCTGAGCTCAGAAGAAAACTTACTACTAGCCCATGATGGCAGCTATTCCTTTCTTGGAAACTAGTGTCAAATTTGTTATCTTAAATGTGTACCTAGTTGGTCTCCAATGGAGCAGAGGCTAATCTGCATTATAAGGTTCTTGGTAAACTACTGTGGATCTCCAGGAGAGGTGTCTGGAATGTTTGTGCATATGGTTGCCACAATGAATATGGAGCTAATTTCTGGGTGTAACAGGGTTAATAGTTAAAGACAGGCTGAGGATGATAAAAAATCAGCTCTTGCAAAATGGTAGGTTTTACTACAGCCTCTGTTGTGATACTATGTGGCAATGTCATCAGTAGTGTCTCCTCTCAATTCCAATTCTGTTTCCCATTGTATTGTTCAGTTCTGGCCCACTGTTGGGCCAGAACTTCACTCTTGATTTGAAACCGTGTCTTATATTTACCTTTCCTCTCCCACTACTGTCTGCTTGTAGTCAAAGCGTTAGATTTGGCTTCTTTTTTTTTCCCCTCTGTTTCTGATATACAACAGTTTGTTTCCCTTGTGTTCTTTTTGAAGTAGACAATATTGCCTTTGTGGGGTTTATTTCTTTTCTGGAATCATACCTGTTATCTTCTGAGAATGATTAAATGGCAGTGAAACTTTTGTAATATAAATAGCTATTCTTTTGTGTATTGTTGACAGGTGATATTGGAAACTATTACTATGGACAAGGACATCCAATGAAACCTCACAGGATCCGCATGACTCACAACTTGCTGCTAAACTATGGCTTATACAGAAAAATGGAAATTTATGTAAGTATAAGCAATATAATGTCCACTGAAGAATTTTAAGTTCTTTTTAAAGGGTTTCAAGTATTGTCACACAAATAAATGAAAAGAGGTGAAAGTGAAAATAAAGAATACTTAAACAGTGTATTCAGGTCTCTTTTAGTTAGAAGTGAAGCAGTATTTAATGCACTTATATATCACTACAGAGTAGCCATTGCTTTATGTAAAACACCACTACTATAATTTTCCTTTCACTCTTTTCCCTTCGAAGGAGGTGGGATTCTTTCAAGCTGTCTGTTTTAACTGATTTTGCAGAGCACTCTGATTTATTTCTTTAACTTGTTCTTGTTATCAGCGACCCCACAAAGCAACTGCTGAGGAAATGACCAAGTACCATAGTGATGAATATATCAAATTTCTCCGATCAATAAGGCCTGACAATATGTCCGAGTACAGCAAGCAAATGCAGAGATGTAAGTGCCAACATCAGGCTACGTCTATGTGTAGATGCTTTTATGGTTAGCATTGTTTGAAGCTAAGTATTCACCAATACAGAAATTAGAGAAATAATGTAACAAGAGTAGCATGTGCCTGCCTTTAGTTACACTTTTCCATGAAAAGCGGTCATCTTGACAAAAATGTTCTTTAAGCATATGTAAGGATTTTTGCCTCTTGTTTCACAGGGTGTATTCTAGGTGTGAAATACTGCTGCTAATGCTAGGGCTAGATGGGCAGATTGTGAACTGTTTGTGAAAGTGTCTTGAAATCTTGCTTTAAAAAATGGCTTTTAGAGTACTAGAGAAGTAAAAATCAATGTGTGAAAATGTGTTTAAGTCAAGAAAAGAACTAGCTCATTCCTCTTGGAGGGAGATAATAAAAATTGTACATAATTCACTGTTCACTCTTTGTATTATTAATTTATTCCTTTAATTATAGGCATAAGCTCAAAGTACTGTTAGGAATGCAGTTTGACAGCTATTATCAATTTTAAAGGCAGTATTGTAACCTCTTTATGATATTGTCAGCAAATTATTTTTCTAAGTAATTGTACATTTTTAAACATGACCTGTGTTCTTTTCTTCAAAAATCTAAAAACGATCGGACTTCTTCAAATGAGGAGACAAATCTTCCAATAGAAACTAAAAACTATTAAAAAGGAAAAGAAAAAAAGATTAGTTTGGAGTTATTATGACTATTAGGACTCTGCATTATTTTTAGTGTTTAAATTAGCCTGGCAAATGAGATGGGGGATAAGTAATTAAAAGGCTGAATAAACTGTAAATCTGTATTATCCATGTGTATATCAATGCTGTTGGAATGTTATTTTTAAAAAAATACTACATTTCTTATACAGTTAATGTTGGAGAAGATTGTCCTGTATTTGATGGCCTGTTTGAGTTTTGTCAGCTGTCAACTGGAGGCTCTGTTGGTAAGTATGGGTTGTTTGCCAACTATTTTATAACTTTACTAGGTTAATGTCAGCAACTTAAAATTTTGATTGTGCATTTAAAAATTAAGTAAATGTAAGGGTTTTTTTATATATTTAAAAAATAATCCTATCAGTTACAGACTGTAAAATATGAAATGTATCAAGTATCTCAGTATTGGTAAGAGAGCTTTTCTAAACTTAGTTAAAAAATAAAATAAGATTTCATGTAGTAAATTTAAAGACAATCAGAAATTTTTGACTCCATTTACTTTCATTCTTTTGTGTGTCTTTTTACAGCTGGGGCAGTAAAATTGAACAGACAACAAACAGACATGGCTGTCAATTGGGCTGGGGGACTTCACCATGCCAAGAAATCGGAGGCGTCTGGTTTTTGTTATGTCAATGATATTGTGCTTGCCATCCTTGAGTTACTGAAGTAAGTTTGTGATAGGCACAAGTTAAAGTTAGAGAAAGTGTTAAATTTAGGTATTTAAATGTTTGAAGATATGGATTGTAGTTATTATTTGAATGAGTTTTTATAGCCTATGTTGAACTTCTGCAGTTTCAATTAACGAAGCTCCAAGCTCTGCCTAGTTTGGCTTCAGCAAGATATTCAAAATAAAATACAAGCAAACTGAAAAGATAGCTAATAGAAGATAAATCCAAGCAACCCTGTAAAACGCTGTTATATGCTGTAATTCTAGATGGTGGGGAGGGACTAGAGTAGCAGACTTCAAAAAGTAGACAGGCTTACTTACTTTCTGTAAATATTTCTGTAAAGTCTCCCTTTGCTGTGCCTGGGGACAGAATAGTGGGCTAGATGGATCACTGCCCTGACCCCTTAGGGCAGTCATGGTACTCATAATCTTACACCCATTTGGTTTCACAGTATGTCTTCTTGTTTCCTGTCATTTAATTCGTTACTGAATCAAACAGGAATATTCAGGGAAGATCATGCTCTGAGGTTCCTTGGATTATTACATTAATTAATGCGGCCGATTTTAATAAATAATGAAATAACAGCTGTGCTGCTGTGACTGCCAAATAAGAAATGAGGGGTAATGAAAAGTGATCTTATAATTGACTTTAAACAGTAGTGCTTCACTAAAATTCCAAGTCCTGAGTGTTGCTTTTACTGCTTCAGAGGACTGTATCCCTACCAATAACAGATAAATCCCATTTATTAGAAAAAATATTTTAGGTATTTTACTCTTGTGAGTGGGACAGCTGATTTTGCTGGTGAGGAATGAGGGAAGTAGCTGTAATCTGGAAATCTAGAAATGGAAAATGTTTCTAAAGACCTAAAATAGTTAATATTAACACATCAGGACATTCATTTTAATGTGCAGTATATATCCAAGAGCTATCTCTGCAGTCTACAAGGTATGATTTTTTGTGGTCCAATCTTGAATTTCTTAATGTGTCTTGAATAGCTTAATGTGCATGTGACGGAAGGAATCTTGCCAATAGTTTTGGGTTGTGTAACCATGGGAAACTGTCCCTGAAATTATGGGTGCTCACACTCTCAGTACTGTGCAAAGCATGATGAAAATGCATCTTCCAATGACAGACTTTGTTCTTTACTGGAAAACATAAAATTTAGGGGATACTTACTGTTTCTAGTGCTCTAAGGCTTCAAATAAATCACTGATTTATTTATCCATCTCAAACTGTCCTGAAATTTGAAGTATTTAAGAAAATAATAAACAGCAGTGTAATAAATTTATGGAAATAAAAAGTGCAATACACTTGAAAGTAAGAATGTGCCTTTCTTTACAAGCTGGAGAGGTGAAGAGGAAAAGTCAGTGGAAAATAAGTAATTATTTTTTGCAAGCTTATGGAACACAGACTTGGTAATTACTGAGAAAGCAGAAAGAAAGGCCTTGGGGTTAATGAAAGGGGTGAATTCAGCAGATGTGAACAACAAAGTGATGTCAGCAGAAACATGAGGTATAGCTTCTATAAAGTGAGACAGTTCGGGGTAAATACTAAATAAATTCCGTATTTTGATGAAGATAAACTTAGTAATGTTATTCAGACTATACTGAGAATTCTAAGCATATGATCACATCAACCAAAATCATCACAGTGATCATAATCTTGGATTTTACTGTCTGGTTGGGGGTTTTTTTGTTAGTGTTTTTCTTGTTTGCTCTCAATATATTATGAAAATAACGGATAATGATGATTTCTTATATGTTCTTTCTAGGTATCACCAAAGAGTGTTGTATATTGATATTGATATCCATCATGGTGATGGTGTTGAAGAAGCATTTTATACCACAGATCGTGTCATGACAGTATCATTCCATAAGTATGGTGAATATTTTCCAGGCACAGGGGACCTTAGGGTAAGGTTGAACATGAAATTTCCTTCAGTGATAGATTCCCTCTTACTGTCTTCCCTTGTAGATACTTTTTTTACACTTAGCTATGATAACTATGTCTAATAATGGTATAAGATTTCAGAAAAATAAATTTTCAGAAAAAATGTTAGCCTGGAATGATAGATTAGTTGAGGATTCTTATGAAAAATAATACAAGATAGTAGGAAACTAAAATATTCACTTCTACTAGA
Organism: Polioptila caerulea; assembly: GCA_013397295.1. NCBI lineage: Eukaryota > Metazoa > Chordata > Aves > Passeriformes > Certhiidae > Polioptila > Polioptila caerulea. The sequence goes on along the minus strand of VYXF01005264.1, from coordinate 2,145,452 downwards.
AATTAACACGTTCACTTCTGGATAAATAGGCTGAAATCTTTTTTCAAATATAATTAGTTCAATTCACACAGATTTTGGAGATGTCTCTAAAAAGATGACATTTATGATTATCTGCACATTTCAATTCTGCAGTTACAGTGAAAAGTAGCTGTTTGCAGATCACCCTTTAAAAGTCACAAAGCTTAAGTTACAGTTTGAATTTGCTATGTTCTATTTGCCTAGTAATACAATTGACTCATTTTTTGAATATTTCTTATGTCATGAAGTGTGTTTTAAGTTCTCATGATGCTGACTGCCTAAGCACTTTAGCATGCCCCATACAGAATTATGTACTGAGCAGTATAGCTAGCCTGAGGGGGTGAACATTTGCCCATGAAGAATATTAAAACTGTTGTGGAATATCTGGCAAAGCTGAGAATGGAAAACAATTTTCCTGGCCTGTCATATTAATTTTAAGTTAGTCATTGCTCATGTTAGACTCTTGTCTGTTAGAACAGGAACTTGTTCCACTTCACAGCTTGAAAGAGTATTACAAATTTTAGGATTAATATATTCCTAGCTTCGAACTCATAAATTAAGCCTCTTTTATCAAGAGACACTCCTGGTATATGGCATTCCTCTGGTGTTAGCAACTTTACACATTAGTTTGTGCATACAGTTAGAAACTTTTTTTTTTTAATTTTAAACACTTCTAACAATTTGGCCTACAAAAATGCTGTGCTGGGAAAGAATTTGCTGTTTTCCTAAATATTTAAACTGATTCATGAGATATAAATATTCATGTTTCAGCTAATACTCCTGAGAAGGTTGTTTCCCAGCCTGTTGATGATACCTAGAAGGCACAGGTGTAAGTGAAAGTTGAGCAGTGGGGTGCAAAGCTTTCAGTTCAGTGTGGTTGTTGGAGCTGAATGTTACTATGGTTGTTAGATTATGTTAAACTGTGTTCTAAATTGATTTAGGAAGAAATCAGATTAGTTTTTATTTGTGTGGTTTAACTTGACTGGCCACAAGGTGGTAGTGGTGCTTCAAACTAAAAGCAGCTCAGACCAGGATGTTTATCATGACAAGCTGTTGGGGTGGAATTATTTTTTTTTTTTTTCTTCTGGAAGGGTTAGATATCTTGGCTTTTTAGAAGCAGTACTTCCCGTTGACAGAGAAGTTTGTGGACTCTTCACCTCACCACACCCAGAACAAAGAATTAGAAGATAGCATAGTTGAAATAAATAGAATAATATTTTATGGGTTTGGGGATTTATTCTTTTAGCAGTGTCAGTGAAAAACAGTATCTCAGGCATGGCAACTTCTTTTCTGAGCTGCTAGTTAGGATTTTGAAATGAGCATTGCCTGCATGCAGGCTTTACCAGGCTTTATTGCAATTATTGCATCCCCATAGGGATTTTTCCCATCTCCAGAGATTGCAAACCTAATTGAACTGAATAGAGAACTGATTCTCTGAAAAGTCACTGTTCCTTCTGGAGGCCAGTATTGTGTTGCTTCCTTCTGCCTAACTTGATCTGGCACTGATGGTTATTTTTATCAACTTTTACCAGCCAAATCTCTTTGCTTTTTTTGATGGGCTGTATTACAGCTTGTTTCTGTAATTCTTTAGTTAGTTGATCTAGTTTGCTGATCAGGTTATGTTTATTTGATGCAAGAACAAATCATGTGTCAAATGATGACACTGTGTAGCTCCATCAGTGTAGATGAATCTGAGGTTTTCTTGTTCAGCAGCATTCATCCATTTTCTGCTGAATGTATTGTTCAGTCTTCCAGTGCCCTCAGTAAGGTATTTGACCTTCTGCACATCTTAGATGATAGCACAAATTTGCCATTTATACACACAGATAGATCAGTTCTCCAGAGTGGCCTGGATTCTGCTGGGTAGTTTGATCTGTTGTTGAATGGGAGGCTATGAGAATGCTATATTGTTTCTTTAGGTTTTAAAACTAATGCAAGCATCAGTTACAACAAAAGTCCATTGAGAAACTCAAACAATTACTTTCTTTAGGTGGATATTGTGTGAACATTTGACTTGGCTGTGTTTTAGGTTAAGATCAATTTAACTTTTTTTTTTTTTTTTAATCTGTAAAGCAAGACAAGGAGAGGAATGACCTCATGAACCAATATAGATTAGGTTTTGATCTGCTGGAAAGCAGCTCTGTGAGAAGGACCTAGGGCTCTTGATGGACAAGATAACCATGTGTCCTTGTGGCCAAGAAGGCCAATGGTATCCTGGGGTGCATTAGGAAGAGCATTGCCAGCAGGTTTAGGGATGTGATTCTGCCCCTCTGCTCAGCCCTGGTAAAGCCAAATCTGTAGTGCTATGTCCAGTTCTGGGCTCCGCAGTACGAGAGAGACATGGAGCTCCTGGAGTGAGTCCAGTGGAGGACAACAAATATAATGAGGGAACTGGAGCATCTCTCTTTGGAGGAAAGTTTAAAGAAAATTCAGCATGTGAAAGTCAAGATTATTTACTCTGGGAAATTATGGATAACTTGTACTTCAAATCAGCCAGTTGAGTTCAGCAGGGGTCCTCAGTGTCACCAATTTTGCAATATGATGAAATGTTAATAATGTGCTGTGGGCAAAAAAAGTCAACTGTTAACACTGTGCTTCACTGGACCACTTGTCCCTCTCCTCATCTCTGTCCATTCCCCCAAACACCCCCAGTAAAGGTGCATTGGAAGTGGCACATTACTGATGTCCCTTCTAAGGAGGCTTTGTTCAGGAATAGAGAAAAGTCAATGAATTTCAATAGGTAGTGTTGAGAAGTTTAGTATTTGTATTGCTGAGCTATGCTACACATGACTTGTAGTTTTTCTAGGATATTTCTGCAGAGCTGCTGCTTGATAATAGTTTAGAGTCAGACTGAATAGGTTAGTTCTCACTGTCTGCTCCACTTAACTGCTTGTTGGTGATGAAAAAAATGGAAGAAATGTGAATGTGTGTCAAGCAGTCATCTTTAGCTTTTAGGTTGATCATCAAAATAGAAGTGGTTGGCTTCAGGGTATATTCGCTTGAGGGGTTTTTTGTTTCGGTTTTTTTTTTTTTTTTGCAACAAAACTTTTCTCTTAATATATAGGTTGTCTAGGAAACCTGATAAGATAGACTACTACAGTTCCTGTCTTGACACGTGATGGAACTGAGAATAATTTGCAAGTTTGTTCTTTTTTTTTCTTTCATTTAAGAAGTCTCAGTTTCTTCAAGAGCACTTATTTGTGGCCCCTGTTGGATTTTTCTTCTCACCCTTTTGCTGCAGCTACTTCCTCATCCTCTGTTTAGGGCAATAATGTGATTTTAAAGGTGATTATTACCAGACTAAACTGATTGGTTATGATCTGCCTTTTTGTCTTAAATCTTTGAATTAAAAAATTGAGTATACTTATTGCTATTTTAATCTTGCTGTCCAACTCCTACACTCTGAAATGATTTTATGGGCGAACAGGAATCAAGTAAACTCTGCCTCTTATCCCTCACAGATATATATAATGGTACAGAATAGCTCAGCAGACTTGTGTAGACTTTTTTTCATGGTACCATTCTATGTGCTTCTGTATTTGTATTAAAGCATTTGTCATTTTTGTTTGTAGGACATTGGCGCTGGAAAAGGCAAATACTATGCTGTCAACTTTCCAATGAGGGATGGTATAGATGATGAATCATATGGACAGATATTCAAACCAGTGAGTGCTTTGGTTTTTGTTTTTAGGCTCTCTGAAAACTACTAGTTTTGTATTTTCAATTTGTCAATTAATGACTGGCTGTTCTATATTGATTATAGATTATATCTAAAGTAATGGAGATGTACCAGCCCAGTGCTGTGGTATTGCAGTGTGGAGCAGATTCACTGTCCGGGGACAGGCTGGGATGCTTTAATCTTACTGTTAAAGGTAAACAGAAAAGTCTGATTGTTGTCTTGAACTTTTTACTTAATAGAAACCTCTACACTTCATTCTGTTTTTCAAGACATTAGCATGATGACGACTGGAGTCACAAGGATTTTGTTCATTACTATGATTAATCACCTATTTCTTTGCTATACAGGGATGGCCAAAAAAAAACCCATAAGTTGCCTCTTTCTTTCTGTCCATCTAAAAAAGTTAAGAAGCTTGGTTTTTCCATGTGCTTCCTAGCCACTCAATTCCCTTTCTTCTATGTACAGGCTTTCCATAGCTTTAAAACAGTGTCCTGGAATGACAGGACAACAGGCATCTGCCACACTACCAATGATGGGCAAATTAAACTAGTTAGTAGTCAGCTTAGTAGGACTGCAGATGCTAAACATCAAACACCCTATTGGGTGTAAAATAGGTATTACTGAAATGAGAATGCTCACTGCATTGTTAAATTTATAATGGTGTTTGTTATACTGAGCCCTATGTTAACAATCATTTTAATTAATTATCATTGAATTAATTTATTTTAGTATTACTTAAGTTGCTACGTGCAGTTCTGATTCTCTAAATTGGGATGTTAATTTAGCAAGTAGCATAACTGTTACTGTTGTTATTATTATTTATTTAAATGATAAAATATTAAATGTATAGCAAACTTCTGCTAAGCCTTCAATCCAGCCTGTTTAAATCATGAGTTTTCTTGGTTTTGTGATTTTTTTAAATGCTACAATTTAGAGTTTTGTAGGCAACAAAATGCAGTATAGTATCTGTTGGGTCTGCAGTGTTTCAGGGTTCTTTTCTTGATTTGCACCAGGTGGCAAAGCTACTTCAGTTGCCCATACAGCTCAGATTTTTTTCCATCTTACATATCTTGGAAACCAAGAGAGCTGCTGCCTCCTACAGATGTCTTTCAGTATGCGGTATCACCCTGGAGTGTGTACTGTCTTGGCACCAGTTCATTCTGTAAGCAAGAATTAGCAACCTCTAATACAGGTTCAAATTTAGAAGCAGAGAGGACAGAGTACTGATTTTGTTTTCCCTTCTTCCCCCATTGCATTTGACTGAGGAATTGTCCCTAAATTTGTCGCTATGTATGACATCAGTTATGAAAAGACGAAACACTTACTCTAAGATCATTTCAGATCAACAGCAATAGACCATCATGCAAAGCCTCTGAAGACCGGGGTGGATGATGTTCGTTGTGTTTTGTACATTTCTAATATGTAGGTCTTGACTTCTTGTGAGGTTATGCTTAGCTCTCGGGGGAGAGTGTTCTGTTTGGATCAACTCAGTTCTTACTTAAGTGTGACTGATTATGTCTGATTAAATTGTTTGTCATATTTTTCTGTTTAGTAGATATTTTGCATATGTTGTCAATTCTCTTTTTGTTTTACAGGTCATGCTAAATGTGTGGAAGTTGTAAAGACTTTTAACTTGCCATTGCTGATGTTAGGAGGAGGAGGCTACACAATTCGTAATGTTGCTCGATGCTGGACATATGAAACTGCTGTTGCCTTAGATTGTGAAATTCCTAATGGTAAATACCAATATTCAAATTAATATTTTATTAAGAAATAATCATGGGAGATTTTAAGTAAACAGCAGATATTTGTGTAGCTAGCTGTAATGCGTCAGTCTAGGATAAACTATGTAGAAAATTATTGCTAGGATTTAGCCAATACATTTTCAGTATCTTGCACACTAAATAAACGTAAGTATTTAGGGATTTTTTTTATGCCTCAGCAAAGCTTTAAATGACTGAATAACTAGTTGCAAATTCAAAATGTAAAACTTATGGAACCTTACTTGTAAGTATTTCTAATATGAATATTATCATTATGAAAGAATATTGCATTTTGATTGTACCAGGATCAGCCTGTAAGTTGTACATAAGAAATTGTAAGGTGTACATAAGAAATTATTGTGCAAGTGTCCACTTCACATAGCAAAAATATTGTTTCTTCATTTTATTTTACAAAAATAGTTGTGAAAGTATATTGACTTCCAGTCTTCCATCTCACTCACTTCCATTTCACTTCCATATTTTGGCTAGAAGAGCTATCTTAAAACCACGAAAAACAATAGTAGATTGCTTTAGAGTAGTTAAATGCTGAAGTAATTTCTCTGAGGAAAATCCTTAAAGATCCCAGACTTCTGGCCAAATATGCTCCTGGATATGCTTTTGGAATGCCATTTATATAATATTACTGTTTGGACGGCAAATGAGTCACTGGCAGTTTACGTGTTGAACTGCAACTTTTGCTGATAATCTTTTGCTATTCATGTATCTCTTGGTGGATTCAGTGTTTCCACCTGACTTAAGCAGAATACTGCTGTTAGTAAGAAAAGACCATTTGGAATGTGCCTTTTAAGATATGTATTTTCAATTTTTTGTGTCACAATATATTCTTTGTGAGCCAAAGCTTTTGAAGACTGAGTAGCAGTTCCTTATCTTGGGACTCTTGTTTTCCTACTAGCATCCCCCTTTCAATGGTTTATATACATATACATATTCATGTACAAAGTTTTTTGGATTTTTTTAAACGTTCCTCTCTACTTTTTAGGTCCCTGTTATCTTTAATCTGTTCCGAGAAATAACAGTTAATTTCTAAATGTTGCACTAGCAACCTATTAGCAACTTAATCTTCTTGACTGCCTTCTATCCACCTAAACATGATTGCTTATGCTGTAATAATCAGAAATGAAGAAAGACAAAGGGCACAAATAAAAATGGATTTCAGTGTCTTCTTTCTTAAAAATTCTATGGATTTTTTTTTTTTTTTATATTTCTCTTACTTTATCTGGAAAGATGCAGTAATATTCAACATAAAATACTGCAAAATACAACAATATAAAATAGTTGTTGTCCTGGACATGTATTCATCATCAACTTCATTTTGGTGGTTTAATGTTCTAGTCAGGGAACCATTTTCTGTGAAAAGGCAAAGAGTGAGGTAAGGAGGGAAGCAGACTGAACCAGTCAGCACCACTGAACCGATGTCCAGCACTTAGCAAGGACATTGAGCTAGCTGTGATCTTCAGCTTAGTAACAAGTATTAAAACTTGTCCTGAAGGAATATTTTGAATGGCTCACTTAAACCTTTCAAACTGGACTGACTTTGAAAAGTTAACCTAGAAAAAATCATCATCACTGATCTTCTCTTTCCTGCAGAAACATATTTTTTAATTGTTTAGCAAATTTATTGTTGGGTTCTTCAGTGTGTAATTGCAGTAGATCTGTCTCTTTGTATTTTGCCTGCAAATTTAAGTTTATTTACTGACTAATTTAGAGGAAAATCACTGAGGAGTCCAGATAATAAGTATTGTGTGTTTGAATGCTTAGGGTTTGATGGTTCTCTAAGTAAAATCCTGTTGAATCTACTGTTGTATTTAAAATGTTTTAAATCTTTCTTGGGTAAAAAAGTTGTCTTGGTGTTTGGTTTATAGAGTTGCCATACAATGACTACTTTGAGTATTTTGGACCAGACTTCAAGCTTCATATTAGTCCTTCAAATATGACTAATCAGAATACACCAGAATATATGGAGAAGATCAAGTAAGTAGTGATTACCTTATCTATCAAGTAGGTCATGTGGATCACGTTTGTACAGAGGTTTAATTGTTAGGCTGTTTTGAAAACTGTATACCTTTCTCTATTCACTAAAAATAAGTACTAGAATACATTTGACATGTTTTTCATTTCTGTCAGGGTTTTTTTGGAAGTCTCTTCCTCCAACAGAATACATACTTATGGAGACTTATGACTATAAATATGAAAATTTATGACCTGGCTTGGATTTTTCCTCTTTCCAGCATCTGAGAAGATGACTGTTTTACTTGGATTCCCATTCTAATTTTATAGAAAGTTTATCCTGCCAGGAAAGGAGCTGGTGTGCCATGACAATTAGGATTTCTAATTCTTAGCTCCATGTCTAAACATGGACTGAGAATGTTACTCTTTGTAGCTGTCAGCTGCAAAAATAACAAGTCATATGTGAGCTCGAACATCCAAAACTCTGGAAAGACAGTGCTACGTGTGCAGGCAATTCAGTGGCTATGATTTGACAAATCCACAAGGTTTGAGCAGTGCTCATTGACAAGCTATGGTGGTTGTGTGTTTTTATGCTGTGCCACTTTCAATACTTGGTTTATTTCTCCTCACATCTTGGCATTTTCATTGGAAACAAATATTTTACTTCAGGGGTGAAGTAATGCACACGTACAATCAGTTCTGTGCTGAACTGGTAGGAGGCAATTGGTTAGCCTGAAGTACTTTTGGCTTACCATGGTTTGTCCTTGCTCTGGGTTTAAAAGAATAAACTGCCACCCCTGGCCTGTGTTTTGACAGGCTGTTAATGGTACAAATTCTTTTGGTTACTAAAAATGGCTGAATAAAGATGTGAAATTGCATGTATAGGTTTGCAAATACTGCTGTCACCTTTGAAACTGTCAAATTGCAAAAATTCACCAAAGCCTACTTTTTAAGTGATTGGTATATAGATTGTGATGGGTGTTCATAGCACAACTATATCGATCACAATCAAACATGAAAAGAGTTTATAATGTGTGATGGGAGAAAAAGCCCTCTTATTTTTTGTTTATATAATTGTACAAAATTTCTCAGCAATAATGTAGCTCTCCAGCAGGTGATCTGTCAGGCAGCTTTTGTTGAGTTTTTGTGGTACAAGTAGGCTGCAAAACTTGCTGCTGCAATCCCAGGCACAGATTGCTCTCTGTCAATAGAAAACACACAATTTCACATTCTTATACTAGTACCTACAAGGTCAATGACCATCTTGTTTGGAGAATCCTCCTTCAGTTCATTGTGTGCTTTCACAGACACCTGGCGTTCAGGAGCTCCTATGCATGGCAAAACTGCTTTGCCAGGTCATGTGATTTAAACAGAGGCAGAGACTAAGGATTCCCAAAAAGCACCAGTTGCCCTTTAGCCCCTCAAAATGTGCAGAAGAATGCTAAGATTATTGTTGCAAATACTGGTATTTGGTGCTTGCCAAGCCTGCCTTTCCACCTGCACTTTGGAATTATAATTTTGAGTCCCAAAAGAAGCCCAGTATCCTTCTCTATTCCTGCACATGGTGTTTTGGAGTATATCATCCATCACACCAGGTTGCTTAGATAGGACCGAATTTGTCTCTGTTCTTCCTGAAACAGCCAATAAGGAACCATATCCAGATTAATTAATTTTGTCGTTGTTGCTCAGTTGGGAAGTCTTCATGGTTTTCAGTGTCTGACTTTCTAAGAAACTAGAGAATGGTATATTATCCAACTTGATACTGTAGCTTATTATAAACAGAGTAGTAATGACACCAGTTTAGCCCAGGTGGGCAGTACTTTTGCTGACCCTGTGGGGAATTAACAATTGAAATTGATTGAAGTAAGTATCTGTGAAGTACAAAGAAAATTATATTCAAGTACACTGTGAATACTAATGATCTCATAGGGATGGAAAACTTCCTGAACTTGGCATGCTAATTTTTTTAATTGAAAAAATGAAACTGACTCTAAAGCAAAGCCAGGTTAACTTTGAATGCAGAGTTCAGAACTTCATAGAAATCCAAGGAAATGCTCCTTCTGTGTAGTAATAACTTTTCTTGTCTGTTACTTGCAGGCAACGCTTGTTTGAGAACTTGCGCATGTTACCTCACGCACCTGGTGTACAGATGCAGGCCATTCCTGAAGACGCTGTTCATGAAGACAGTGGAGATGAGGATGGAGAAGATCCAGACAAACGCATTTCTAGTAAGAAATATCTTTTCATGGTACAACATGTCCGTAGTTGTTTTGAACTTAATTGCTCAGAATCCAAGTTGTAGTAGTGTGCAGTATTGGAAGACTGGCATTTTTGTTTCCTGAATAAAAAATTTTTCTCTGGTCAGCCACTTTTGGTGTTTTTAAGGTGGCATCCACATTCACATTTGAACCTATTAAAGGGTCTAATGAAGTGCTGGGAGAGCCCTGTGTTTTTGCATCTTACGGAACATCCTGGCTCTTTCAAATCTGTAATAAATACTTCAGAAGACTTAATGAATTTTAACTAAAGAAACATTACTTTAGTTTTTTTGTGACTAACAAAAGACAGAAGCTATGTTTCCCTTTGAGGTAACATGAGGTACAGTGTTTAGGGGGAAAAAAGCCTTTTATTTGTTTTGTTGTGAGACAGAGATTTTCTGTATTTGCAATACTACCCTTGGCTTTATTACCATAACCCTTCCATGAACTTTAAGTTGTTCTTGAGCGATAGCCAAGAGTTTCCTGCTACTTTTAGTCATTTTTGGTGGTGATTAGAATAATTCTATAACCGCTTATTAGTGCACCGTCTGTTTTCTGAACTGGTGAAATCATTGTTTTTTTCCTCCTGTGATTTAGTTTTCAGTATTTGAAATTTTATTTGATACATGGTTAAAATATTCCCACTCTTCCCCCTGTGTTTCTGCAAAGCTATTTTTGGAAGTTATTGTGCGAGTCCCAGAGTATCTTAAAAAATAAGTGGTTTTGACTGTAATTTAGTTTATCAACATTAAATGATTACAGTATATTACTACTCATTCTTAATTTGATAAGCCTTTTTTTTTAGGCCTGTTGTAGTTGAACTTTTTGATTAATTAATATCATAAATCTGAATCCTAGTTCGAGCATCTGACAAGCGCATAGCCTGCGATGAAGAATTTTCAGATTCTGAAGATGAAGGGGAAGGTGGACGACGAAATGTTGCAGATCATAAGAAAGGAGCAAAGAAAGCCAGAATAGAAGAAGACAAAAAAGAGACTGAGGACAAAAAAGCAGGTACGAATGTGGTGTGATTTCATCCTATATTTTAGAACTGCAAATGTCTGTCCTGCCAGGAGACAGATGTTTTATCTGTTAACTGTTAATTAGCTGTTAAGACGATACATTTTTTTCCATATTTTTTAAGTCATCTCTTTTAATCAATTTCAAGATACAACTATTCAGACTACTGCAATATTTTCAGGCAAGGGTTATTGTTTCTTTGACACAAGCTTGAAGTCTTAGAGTCAGGGATTTGTATGACTTAATGAAAATAGAGATGAAAAAATATACGTTGGGCAAAACATTTGTTCCTGTTTGCTTTTATGGGGTGAGCCAACTAGTTTTCTCTGAAACAGAAACCAGATAGGGTTTTGGGGAGAGTGTAATTCTGAGGACTCTTGATTTTTCTAAGAACTGGATAGATCTTGAGCTCAGGGGAACTGTTGGTCTCATTACTGCATGCCATCATTATGGCCAGTCAAGAGAGACCTTGCCTTGAGGCATTCTGAATCACTTGACATTGTGCCCAGACCTCTCCTTTGGATGGATGCATTTAACATTGTACTTTAATATGTAGCTAGTGACTTCTTTGAAATGTCAGTTTCCTCTGGCTAGAAATATATCCAAAAAAATTAAACTTGGTCATGCTCTTAACTTCTTAAGTATTTTAAGACTTTCTTCCATCTTTTGGTCTATTTAAAATCTTGTGATTTTTCAGATGTTAAGGAGGAGGATAAAGCCAAGGACAGCAGTGGAGAAAAGACAGATGCCAAAGGGTAAACACTAATTAATTAATTAATAATGTCTTCTTTGGAGAGTGTTTGTTAAGTCAGTACTGTATAATATTTTTCAGTTTTATGGAGATCACTTTTAGTTCCCCATAATACTAAATATTTTAGAATCATGACTAGTAATTCAAAATTGTATTTCTAAATTAGTTAATGAAAAAATTAAAACAACACTTTTTTTTTGCCTTTGTACAGAGCAAAATCAGAACAGCTCAGCAACCCTTGAACAAAAGATAGCCTCTCATCAGTTGCAGAACATGATACTAGAGTCTGAGAATACCTAAAAGAAGAAAAGTTTTCGTATGGAGAGACTGCTGATTTCATTTTGTACTATTTGGCATGGACTGTATTTATTTTCAAACGGCTTTGTTCTGTTTTTTGGCAAGTTGTATTGTGAGTTTTCTAATTATGAGGCAGAAATTCCTTTCTTCACCATGCTTTATGTAATAGTATTTAAAAATGGATGTGAGTTATTATGTTAAATGTCTAAACTGATCTATTAAAGTAATTTGCCTTTCCTGAGCTGATTTTACCTTTTTTGTAATTTTATCTTTATTAAAAAAAAAAAAAAATTGCACATGGTTGTCTTTTGTCCATCATTGAACTACAAAGAGGAAAAACTATCTAAATTAGACAGACTTATCTGTGAGTTTAAATGGACAGCTGGCAAACAGGCAAGTTGAACTGTGCTGCTTTTATTGACTCCACACATTCCAGCAGTTCCTACATGAGGTGCAAACACATGTACGGGCATACAAGTGAGATTTAAACAGGCTGAATAAACAGGTGAAGGGATGCTGGAATAACGTCATTGCATGGACTCGCTTTTTAATGGGAATGTTTAAACTCTGCAGTCACTTGCTTTGTACTGTCCAGGAACCTTTCCCACCATCAGAATCTACCTAAAAAAATGATTCAATTGCTGTTCATGAAGTCAGTTTATGGTCATCTTGCAAAGCTTGCAAGATAGCAAGTGAAAATTTGGATTTCACTTGAAACCTATTCCAGTTTTACAACTATGAACAACATAAAACTTTGTCACCTTTACAGAGGAAGGATTTTACTGCCTGCCCCCTTCATTGATTCATGAGTTAGTTCTGGTGTTTGAATTGAACAGAGACCTCAGTGCCTGCATTCCCATTTTCTTTTCTCAATCTACAATTGTCTTACAGGTTGATATTTAGTGAAATATTTAAACTTTGAAATCAAGATTTCAGAGCAGTGAACACAGAAGTTTGCAGAACTGCATTGCTGCTCAATCTTTTTTCTTTTTTTTTCAAATAAAACTTTTTCTTGCAATTTTTTAACCTATTTTCTCTGTTCAAGTGGTATCTGTTCATATTGTGCCTAATGCACCCCAGGATACAGCTTGCCTTCCTGGCTGCCAGGGCACTGCTGGCTCATGTTCCACTTGCCATTGACCAGGACCCCCAGGTCCCTTCCTGCAGCTCTGCTTTCCAGTCTCTCATTCCCCAGTCTGTCTGTCCCATCCAAGGTGCAGAATTTGGCACTTTCCCTCGTTGAACTTCACATGGTTGGTGATTGCCCAGCCCTCTCATTTGTCAAGGTCTCTCTGCTGGGCCTCCCTGCCCTCAGGGGAGTCAACAGCTCCTCCCAGTTTTTTATCTGTGACCTTTGCTTAGTACCCCTTCTAGTCCTGCATCCAAGTCATTTTTGAAGATGTTGAAGAGCACAGGGCTGAGGATGGAGCCCTGTGGAATCCCACTAATGACAGGTCACCAGCCTGGTGTCACCCCATTCCCTATAACCCTTTGTGCCTGTTATCCAGCTGTGTACCTGACATTTTGTCCAGAAGGATACTGTGAAAGTATCAAAAGTTTTACTGAAAAAAGATTACATCAACTATATTCCCTTGATCAGCCAGATGGGTTACCTTGTTATGAAAAGGAATCAGGTTTGATAAGCAACACTTTCCTGCCACGAAGCCATAATGGCTGTGACCAATGGCTGTGTTGTCTTTCAGATGCTTTTCAATATTGTGTGAGGAGAATAGTTTTATTTTCTTAATGCCTTTTTATTATATGTTTTGGTTTCTGTTTTTTTTAGTCTTCAATTTGGATGATTTGGTAAACTTAATAAGGGTTATATTCTTAAACATGTAGGGAGGGATATAAGAGGCTTTTTCAACACCTGTGTGCTTGTGCTATATTCTTTTTTCCAAGAAAGTACCCATAAGACTTCTATTAGGGTTTGTCTGACTCTGTATCGGAAAATCACATTTAAATTTTTACTGTGGTTTGGTGTAGCTGACAGGTGATTCCCTGCTATTTGCATGATATTTTTAAAGTACATTTGCCCAGTGTTTTAAGCATTATGCTAACTTGTCCCTATATGACTATAGAGAATACTTACAATTCAGTTCTACAAAGAGTAGCATGAACTCTTGATTGTATTCTTCAAGTGTTTGTTAGCTTTTTGTCTGAAGTTTAGAAAGGATGGCAATTCTCTGTCATTTAAGATGCCACTAGTTTTAAATAATTTGTGGATTAATTGCTGGTTCTGTTGAAAATAAAGACTGAATTAGTAGAATTAGTGGACCGAAATACAGTATTTAAGAGGACAAAATAGTGGGGGGTTTTACACTCATTAGACTGTTGCAGGCAGCGGACTATGGCATGTTTCTGCTAGGCTGAGAACCTCTTCAGCAATGCCCATGTGATGAAGTGTTGCTTCTTTGCTTCATTTGAATGGAGAAAGGTAAGGTGCATGTGCTGTAGGACCATGCTCTGGCCAAATGGTCTGTTTGCCTTCCTCTTGTCTTATGTTACTTCTCAGCTCACTTTTTCTGAAAAAGAACCCAAAGAAGCAGACCATAAAAACCAAAAAAGACACACACAAAACAAACAAAACCAAACATACTACTTCCCCCTCAAAAAAACTCCAAATGCAACCCATCAAAAAAATCCAACCCACTCCAAGAAGAAAGGTGCTTTGTATTTTGAGCATTCCCTCTGCAACCTTTGTGTGCTGCAAAAGGGTCATGGTCTATGCCTGACCTCTGTAGGAGATTGGATGGTTGTTGTGGAAATTAACTTATTTAATATGCCCCCTTAGGGCACCTTGAACTTCAGAGATGCTTTTTGTTAACAGTCTTGAGGAGGAATTGCTGCATTTTTATTTTCATGAATGAACCATGGATTCAGAGACAAATCCTTTCCTTTTAGCAAATCTTCTTCAAAATGAACTTGGAATTGTGGCCAAAGAAGTTGAATTTATAACACAGTTTGCTTCTATGTATTTGCAAACCCCACAGAAAATGCATTTCATGTGCTTGCAACTTCCCATTCTTTTAATGAGTTGTATTTTGGGAACAAGAGTTTGTGTGTGGGGAGGAAAAAAAATATGAAAGGGAATTCAGAATTTCTTTTGCTCAGAGCACAGAATGCTTACTTCTGTACCTATATATGCTAGTGGTTGAAGATGGCTGATGTGGCTGCACTTAGCCAGGTTTTCAATGTGATTTAGAAATCTGTAAATTTTATATTGGAAAGGTTTATTATTTGTGTTAATAGATACAGCCTGTAAGATAATATCCAGAACACAGCAGCAGAAACAGTACCTATTATCAATATAGTTACCAATCTTGTCTTTTGGTTTTTGGTTTTTTTAAAGAGTAATTTGTAATAATTATCTGTTTGTGAGGTGAAGAACATGGAGATTAATGTGTGACCATATTTGGTCATATTATAATTCACTCCAAATGTTTGAAAGTTGACTTCAACAAATAGAATTGTAAATGCAAATGTAAACGTATGGTTGGAGCACTGGCATGAATGATGTATTTGGGGGGGGTGGGCTGGAATTTGGTGAACTTCAGCCATCACCCTTCTTTCCTCAGCACCACCAAACAGTTCTTTGTTCCCCATCCCATGGCAAGAGGATAGCTGCACTCTCTTCCCCCTCTATGGCTGTGTCTTGATTACCCAGCTCTCTTTTAATAATTTTGTGAGGTAATTTTACACTTTTGAAAATGTTTCTTTAACTAACTAAAAATATGAATGACTGCAGCCATTTGAAAATGATGTCTTCTAAGTGACAGGTTTGCTACTTTTTGATAGAAAAAAAGAATCCTTTAAAATCTTTCTCTTTTTCTGCCTCAATTGTCATTTTTTTTAGTCATCTTTGTAAGAGTACACACAACAGGGAATTATATGAGCTTTTTTTAAAAAAGGTTATACACCACACTCAACAGCAAATTTAGTAAAATGTTCAATTCTTTCCATCTTACCTTAGAAAATACCATGTCTTTGAAATGGCATTCATTTTAGACAGATGGCCTGGCAAAACAAGCTATTTAAACTGGATACCAGGAGGCAGAAATAAAGAGTAACTTCCTAGATTACAAACTTGTATTAATAACAGTCTAGGCCTAATGTTTTCTATGGTCATGTTGCCATAAGTAGAGATAACAAANCTCTGTTCCAAAAAAAAAAAAAAAAAAAAAAACCAAACAAAAAAACAAAAAAAAAAAAAAAAAAAAAAAAAACCCAAAAAAAACCAGAATAAAAAATAAACAAACAAAACACAAAACCCAAAAACAGCCCCCAAAAAAGGAAAGAAAAGAAAAAAAGCTTTGGGCAAGCTTTAAGTAATTCCATGTTGCATTTGCCAAACCATCTCCACATGGGTAATGCATGAATTGCTCTTTGTTTTTTAAATCTATTTTTAAAATTTTCTTTATGCAATGCTCTTTTAGCAATATTTGATTCCATAAAATGCCTCAGAGACTTGGAGGAAAAAAATCTATATCATTGCAGATTGTATCGGGCTGCTGTATTAAGCCTGGAACAAAATTGACTCAGTATTTTAAAAGCAGTCTTTTTCAGGCTAGTGAGCAATTGAAGACAGACAAATCGACATTTGGGCTCGAAGTGGAGGGAAGATCAGAGTTAGCTACGATCAGAGAAGGGTTATGAGTCAGACAGCCATGCTGTTGTGTGGCTGACTGAGACCTCATTTGGTCAGGCAGGTTTTCAAATACAATGGTGACACACTTCTAAAGTTTCTACTTAGTACCTTTCTGTGGAGAATGAAATTATGAGGGAGATTTCTAACAGATCAGATTGGAAGAACAATACTTAAACACCATGGATTTTTAAATGGAACCTTTCTGTGCTAACAGTCTTCATGTCAACCTTATCATTTTGTGAGTGAAAGGGCCATGCCTCCCTACTAACTGTGCTGGGGTTTTGTGTTGTTTCCCTTCCCTCCTTCCTCCCCTTCCCCCGCTATTTTTGGCAATGTTTGTTCATTCTGTGTTCAGTGAGTGGTAACACGAAAGGAATCCATGAATAGCCAGTGCTTCTGTAACTGCAGGTACATATGTTACCAATCCAAAAAAAATCATGCTATGCACCTGAACATCAAAAAGCTAGACACTCCTTTTTTCTTTTTAATTTTTTTTTCCCAAAGAAAAAAGCAGAATGTTTCTAGAATTGCCCTGCAGAATTTTACATGCTTCTTCCACCTGGAGAGATACATTAAAACTAGTAAAAAAGGAACCTTTTCCTCAAACCAGTTTAAACCATTAAAAACATGGGAATAATACATAAATGCTCAATCTATCCACAACCAGCAGGAGTCCATGAAGCCATGCACACACAGAGCACGAACAGAACAGGCAGAGCTTGGTGTTTTGCAGAAGTAAGGACTTGTGCTTGACTTATGGGATGAAGAAGAAGCAGCACCCCAGCAAGGCTGTGCTCCTCTGCAGCCCCAAGGGAAGCGTGTGTACCTTTAAAAGCACTTGCTCAGCTTTCAGAAGCAGCCCAAGGCGGGTAATCCAGGTCTCTGTTCATCCTAATTTAGACTTTTTCTTGTTTACTTTTCACAGGCAGGTGTTGCTTAGCCTGGACTGCCTTTGAGAGACATTTCTAAGGCTCACATAACCTCTGAAACTTATTTAGTTTGGAAACCATTCTACATGCCTCTGCCTAAAGGTATGTTTGTTGTATTAGAGGGAAATAGGCTTGCAGAAAGGAAAAATCCAACCCCTGGTATCTGTAAAATCTGACAAAAGTGTTTTCTGTTCTGTTTACCTTACTAGTATTTCCTATTCTCAGATGGATGGTGCCTTAAGGCTTAAAACACAAGGTAAATTCAAGTTATGGGTTGAGATCCTTTAAAAGAGCCATTTGGGATTTGCTGTTGAGAGGCAGATGAACAGCATTTCTGCAAATCAATACCTCCAAATGAAAGTTACTATGGAGAGCCTGACATCTTGTAGTTTCTAAATTGATGAACTGAAATTTTAGAGCATGAGTTAAGCCTTTATGTGACAGCAACAATGATTACTTACTACATACAAGCCTATCAAGGTCCCTCTGCACGATGACATGAAAAATTCCTTTACAAATTCTATTTTTAATCCTAAAAGTATGTCCAGTACTGTTACAAACCCACTTTGGGAGGAGTTTGTTGTCTCCCGAAGGCAGGCGAGGAGGGTTGCAATGCAGGCCTTGGCTTGTCCCCACCAGGCTCCTTGTCAGGGGGTGCTGAGCGTGCCCGGGCACGCTGCAAGGGAGCAGCAGGGCATCATTCCATGGCTGGCCCGGCTCTTTGAAGCCCAGAGCGATACAAACCTCGAAGGATGGTTGGGGTAGCTCCTGCAGGAACAAGCGTTGAGACAGACCACAAATAAAGGCGTGTCTCTTCTAACAACCTTCCTCAGCTTTCAGCAACAGCCTTGCCAGGACAGAGTTCAGCTCAGGTTTATTTTAAAATTAGGTCTCAGGTAGGCTGAGCTTGTGTGTAAGTGAAACAGTGCTGGCTGACTGCATTCCAGCAGCAGGGCACTGAACTGTAATGTTAAGACTGAAACTGTTAATTCAGTTAAGGCTGAGTTAAACGTGATAGAAAGGAAATAGAAAGGAAATCTTGCAGTAGCTGGTCTTATCAGAGAGGGTGCAACAATGGAACTTTCACATTTAGTCCTGGAAACCTTGCTTCATCAGGGCTGCCTCCCTCTCGCCCGCAGCAATCTCATCTCTGCTGGCTTAAAAACAAGCAGGTCCTGCCTGTGCAGGCCCAGCCATGGGATTTGCTGGCTACCCCGAGTATGGAACCCTGCGAGAAGGGCCTTTGGGTAAAGGTGTTTACAGAGTTTCAGATGTTGCAGGTCTGTGAGGGTGCACTCCTCTGTTCCCTTTCTTTTGGTGGATCACTTCTCTTGATGGGGCAGAGAGCAACTTAGTTCTGTGTGTAGCCCTTGTGCTGGTCGAGCTTGTGGACATGAGCAGATTCTTGTGCCCGACCAGAACATGGAGTCACTTCTGGGAAGCGTGAACTGCTGCCTCTGAGGGGGTGGGAGCCAGCAAAAGAGGAATCAGGGGCTCCACCTCTTCCCTCCTCCCTGTGCAGGAAGTTATATGGGAGGCTCTCAGCCTGGTGGGGACGGTGCCCTCCAGGACAAACAGAGGAGGTATGACCTCAGTCAGCTCTGCTCCTTTGCAATGAAATGCCGTAAACAAGGGCTGCCTGCATGTGATAGTTCTTTGTTAACCTAAACAGAACTAATATAAAAGATGTGCAAGGCCCCAGAGAAACTGTTCAGCAAAACAACAGAGCCGAAAGCCTCATTACCAAGCACTTAGCTAACAAGCTTCTGATTTCTGTGAAAAGAAGCTCGGAAAACATGTGGTGAAATCCTGCAGCCTTTTTCCTGAACTCCTGAATGGTCATTAAAATCACTGTTGCCCTGTTTAAGGAATTTGAAGTGTGTTTCTCAAGGCTAAAATGTGTTCAGAGTATCCCCGTCTCACCCTGCTGGAATAAGACCCCAGTCCCAGAGAGTGAGAGCACTGGATGAGCATTCATCTCCATAGTGTCAGCTCAAGCACTGTTTTCTTTATTTCTGCTCTTTTTCTTGCCCTTACACTTCCTCAGCCTGTGCCAGTAATACAGTCAAAGGTGACATAATAAGCTGCTTTGGAGAATTGTTCTGGGACTTGGAACAACCCAGCAAAAAGGTTCTATGCACACATTCTCTTAAAGGCTGCCACCACTGTAGTGTGGATGGTAAATGGGAAGAGGCAGAGGTTGCCTAATGTGGTACCAGTACTGAAAGAAAAGCTTAATAGTTTTTTTTTGGTATTCTTTTTCCTTGTTACACATAGGGCCCACCTCCCAGGGTACAAATCACATCAGTTTAAAAGCAGTGTTATGGAAGTGTTCCATACTGAAGGTGTCCAGTCTTTTCTGTATTAATGTTCACATGGGGAGTAAATTAGTTCTTCTCAATAACACAACTGGAAAATGTAACCTGATTTTTTTAAAAGGATTTTCTCCTTTTCAATTTATTGTTTCCCTTTTAAAGCAGATTTGAACATTTGTTGTTTGAGTCCCATTGAGTTCCTAGGCTGCTGCTCTATCAAGGACATCTTGTCAAATCTGTGATAAAAACATGACTACTTTAAGGGTAAAACCTTACCGACTTCATAAAAAAACAAGAGGTCTAACTGCAAAATAATTTGCCTTGTTTGAACTTTTCACTGTTTCAGCTCTTTTCCCTTTTCTCAGTTCTCCAGCCCCGGGTGGTAAATCAGGGAAATGCTGCTGCATGTTACCTGTGAAGAGCTGAAAAGCTGTTCAAATCACAAGCTGTTGTGGTCCTGCTACTACGTGTAGTCCTATTTATTGTTTCACTTCTGCCTGAAGTTTTGTTGTGGATGGAGGGCTTGTTTATAAATTCTTTTGGAGTTCTCTGCTTGGTGAGTTTTGTAAGGGGCGGGGTGTTCAGTGTGTGATTGCCAAAGATACTTGGACACACCCTTTAAATGTTTATTGTCTTAGGCTTCTTGCAGCTGCTTTTATGTTGGTTTTTTTTCTATCCCTACTTGTACTGCTAATTTTTTTCTGATTCATCATGAAATCCAAATTTAATAGCCACGGAGACTACAGAGAATTATTTACTTCCCAATGTAAAGTCCCTTCTTAAAATATTGCTTTGTAGAGCTTTAAGGGATGAGCTGGCACTGTCTGTACTTCTGAATGAGCCCTTCTGAGCTGACCTCTATTGCTTCCTCTTATTGATAAAATCAGAGGCAGCAGCTAGCAAGCACTAAGCCAGTGCAAATTGAAGACATTCTTTTACTGTTTCATTTTCCCTTCCACCCTAGCTCTTAAGTTTTCATACCACCATTGAGTGTCCTTTTTATGATCTGAAGAAGAAAATAGATAAAAATCCAGTGAAAACAGCTGCAGACATGATATGACAGACATTGAAAGAGCATGTGTAGCACAAGGTAAAAAATATTAGCAACACACACATTCATGTTGACCTTTTCCTTTAATACCAAAATGCTCAAAAACTGAGAAAGCATACTGAGAACTAAATCCATTCTCATTAACCTCACCATCATCATAATCAAAAAAAAAAAGAAAGCTCTTCTCATCCACTGTCTTACTGTCATTGTCTTGAAATGGAAACACATTATACCTATGAGTAAGGATGCGTTTTGGGGATATTAAAAGGCCTGGTACAGGCAAACTGAACCCTTCTCTCCAAGACCCAAAGTCTTCTGTAAAACTCATATTGAAATAGTAGACCAAATAAGCTAAAGTGAACGTCAATTTGTGTGGTTTGGATCCATCCTTTGGAATACTCTAGTGAAATAATTCCCTATGAAAATCTAAAAAACCCCAAACCATTAAGACTTTCCTTTTTTAACTATTCATATTTCTTTTAGGTAAACTTTTCCTTTCTGCTCAGCAGCCAAAATATTGTGCTCTGCATGGGGTAGCCGAGGGTTACATGGGTAAACTGGATCTAAGTTGTGAATTTTAGCATGACTGTACCTCAACCTTGATTGCTGAGAGGAAGGCAGATTCTGAAGTGTTGCTCCTAACTTTTCTGTGATATAAGTGAGGCAATTCCACTGGAACCCTACTGAACACTTAGCTTCTTAAAGGAAGCCTTAAAAAAAGCTGATGTTTTTGAAGTATCTCTAAATCTCCCCTTGGGAGACACAAAGAGATGCTTCATTTCCCTTCAATTTCTTTACTTTGGACCTTCTGAAAGTAGGTATTCAATTTTTTAATTTTTAAAAAGTGAAAAAATTGAATTTTTAAAAAGTGAAAAAATAGATTTTGACAAGGGATAGGAAACCTAGAATTCTTGAAGAGTCTCAAGTTCAAGAAAAAAATTTAGGGCATGTCAGCATCTCATCCTAGAGTGAGGATGAGGCATTCCTGAGCTGTCTTTGGACCTAGGTGCAGCATAATCATATTGGATAATGTTCTCCTGAATTAAGTTCTGCTGAAGGACAGGACTTGTTTGATGCAGAACTGTGTGGGCATGGCTGACCTGTATTTAGCTGAAAAAACTCTGTCCCCATGCAGTCCTGTAGCTGCCTCTGCCTGTTGGCTCTCCATTGCACAGCTGGCAGGGTCTTCCTGTTCATATTTGAAAAGAGAAAGGTAAGTCTTAACAAGCTTAAACAGACATTTTTAAAAATCAGTCTCTGAAAGTCATTGTAGTAGCTGTGTTGACAAACTCCATAATCCCCTTTTCATCTCAGGAATGACCATGCCGAAGAAAACATCTTTTTGAAAAAAACAAAAAACAACAAAATATTATAAACCTCATGTAGGATTAAGACAGAGGAACCAATCAATTATATCATCTGCCAATTATCTTACCAATCTGATGCTCAGGTTGAATTCACCCTAAGGACATATGTATTATTTTAACATACAAGATGTTCTGCATTAACTGATGACACTATTTACAAGTAACTATCCATAAAAATGAGACAAATAATTCAAAACTAAGTACCTATGTCATACAGAAACTACAGATAAACATCTTTTAAAAGGTCAAGCAGAGATGATGAGGAAATACCTCATTTGGGAAGTTGTGGTAAAAGTGCATTGAATTACAGTCATTGTGAAAAATTCTCAGCTGATGCCTCTAAACCCAGCCAAACTGACATCAGGCCTGTTGAAACCTTGCTATTGCTATACAGTATTCAGAAAATAAAAAAAAATATTGATAGTTTGTTCACTAAATAGCTATTTACTACCCTCAAATACACAGGCCTTAGCTTTGGTAGCAGAGTGTGGTTGTGTTGTTTTCCACAGAAGACAGTGAAGCTGCATTGTTCAATATTGTTCAATATAGGGTTAAGAGAGATGGGGACAACTGAGAGGTGTCATAAAGAATGATTTATTGGACAATCAGTATCATTAAAGGTGTTATGTGCAACGCTGTTGTGTCAAAAGCT
>VYXF01005264.1:2101401-2122729 GCA_013397295.1 Polioptila caerulea | reverse complement strand
CACTTTTGTTAACATAAAACATATTTTTGCTTACTTAAGGCATATTTCTACTTAAACCCACATTTTACTTCTTGTCTGTGTAACTTTTACTGTAGCTCTCTGAGCCCTCTCCAGGGTCTTAAGTCAGACATTGTATCCATCTCTATCTCTGAGCCCGCATGCACAGGGCTCTGAGAATTCTCTGTACCTCCAATTCCAACAGTTCAGGGGCAAAGAATACTCTGCCACATACATGGGTTGAGTGGCTTTGGTTCCCTCCCCCCCTGCATTAGGCACTAATTCAGCTCCATCAGTCAGCAGATGCATTTCATTCTGGGTGTTAGTTCTGGTCTCTTTGTATTAGCTCAGGATTATTTTATAAAGACTTTTTCTTCTATGTGAAAATTGTGTGGGTGTCAGAGACTGCTTGATCTTGAATTCAGTGAGAATCTTCATGCTCACTGTTTCTTTTAGGCTACAGTAGGTCAGGGCTTTAAAGGCCAGGATAAAAGCTTTAATTATGTTATCAATCCCTCATCAATGGTCTTATTTTAGCAGAATAAGCAATAACCTGCATTTTTTCTAGTGTGGAAGATTTTTCTTAACACAAGACTGCATTTGGATGCAAATATCTTCTGAGATGCTCTCATGGGACTGTTTTTTTCCAAGAAACACTCAGTGCCTGCAGCAGCTTGTATGTACAGATAATATTTTCTGGTTGTACTGAAACAAGATTGTAAGGATGTGAATGTGTGTTGGTTGTGAAGAACACCTCGAGCTCATTTTTGGTCTGTTTTACACACAAGCTTGATCTAGGTAGGTACTGAAGAAATACTCCTCAGCCTAGAGGAAAACATACTCCCTGCTTTAAGAAAGAATGATCCATATATGATTTTATGCTAGTGATTCACATGGAAATCACCATATCTATGGACATCATTCTTTCCATTACTGCTGGGTTCGCTTCTTATTCCAGGCTTTGCAAATAGCTCAAGGCTTTCAAAATACCAGAGTCCTACATCTAACTTTTCCCTCTATTTGGAAAATGTGTTTCTCCCTCCTCAAAACCTATTTATGATAGCAAATCCTATGGTCCTGGCACAATCGTGCAAAACACCGCTTTCCTTCTTAATTTTTTTTCTCTGTTGGCTGGAGGTTGTGATTTTCTAAGTCTTTGGCATTCAGTGCTTTTACCAATCTACCTGAGGCTCACTGCTGTTCTGTGCCAAAAGCCCACAATATCCTTTTTTATAGCCTGGCAACTTAGCATATGGCGTGTGTTACCTTCTACAGCCTTGGATGGGAAATGAGGATTTATGCATTTTTGGAAGACACCAAGTTTTCTGTAGTTTCATACAGTTCTGTATATCGACACACACAAATACATCTGTTCTGATAGTCATGCTGTGGCACTGCTGAAGCAGCACATCCTTGATCAAGTTAATTCATAGAGCTTGGAATAAGTGACTTAGTGGAGAAGTTACACCACTTTCTACCAATTCATCTGTATTAACAGAAGGAAGTTTGCTTCTATGACATGGTAGCCATAAAATGGAAGCTTTACTTTTTAGGCCAACTGATGATCGTCACAATTTTGTTTCTTTTTGTTGTTACAGTGTTTGTTCTTGAAAAGTATTACTGCTATAAAACTGTGTAACATATGAATGCATGTGTTCTTTGTGTGATGGTTTCTGCCTGATAATAATTTGCAGAACACACTACATACAAATGCATGTTGCGAATGCAGATTTCCAGTATCTCTACTGATAATTCTCAGTCAAAGAATAGAGCCCAGAATTGTGTGTTTTAAAAAGTTTTCTGTTCTCTTTCATTTTTCTTTGTAAAATCAAAAATGCTTTGCAGTTTCTTGCTTTGGAGCCAATTCTTTTCAGGCTTTCTGCTATCTCAGCAAACCTTTCACTTGCTTTTTCAAGTGGACTGTTTAGACATGCAACAAGTTACAGATTTCAGTCCTCTGTGCACAGCAAAGCTGCTCCCCGTTTCTCATTGCTGATACCATGACATGCTTGACTTATCCACTCTCATAGTCCTTGCTTAAGCTCTTAAACTTGTCAACTGTTTCCAGATTTTTAACTTTTTTTTTTTTTTTTAATCTTGGTTCCAGCTGTAAAGTAGGTCATTCAGAGTTAGAATAAGATTAAGTTTTTCAGATTTTGTTCCCAAAATATGTCACTTAGTATCAACTGAAACAATTTTGAGCTCTTCCAAAAGCTAAAACTATGCAGAATAATCAAATATATAATTTGAAAAAATATCTTCTTTTATTTTAAAAAATCTTTCCAACAGTATAACTACCTTTAAGTAAATGTTGAATCTAGAAGTAAACTTGAATTAGTGGTGAGTACTGCCTTTATAATTTCCCATTGTCAAGGAAAAATATGCTTTGGATGTTTTAAAAAGACCAAAAAACAAAACTCAAGGAAAACCTGTGGACCATCTAGTTCTGGTGCTGGAGACTGTACCCTTTGTCTCCCATTTCCCTACAGTTCTGGGATCACTCCTTATTCTGTTCTCTCAGTCAGGATTTGGACACATTTGTCATATGAGGATCTATAAAAGGGTAAATATAATGCAGTATTATATGCAAGATGTGGGTACATGGGCAGTGGCTATATGGGAACATCTTTGCAGCTGTGCCTCATTTCCAGGTTGCTGTCTTGCTGTCATTATTAACTGCTCACAAATCCACCAGCCATCCAGGTGCTCTCTACCTGGCCTGCCTCTCGAGTGGAAGGGAGGCTTATGCATAAATATGACAGGATTTCTAGATGTTATGTAATCTCATGATTTGAGAGCCGAAAATCTGTGCTGGTATAGGATCTTTCTTTGAAGAAGAAAGGGAATGTTTTTATGGATAGATACATACTTTTACAGTTACACTTGAAATTAACCACCTTTTAGAAATGGATATCAGTGGAAGGGCAGAAATCCTTTGAAATTAGCTCTCAGGGAGAATCCTGAATAGTCTTCCAAGATCTGCTTAAGGTGTGTTCACTTATCCTAATGATAATTTATTGGATGGATTTAATATTTCTTAGTGCAATGGGACTTTGTGGTTTATAATGCTGAAATAGATCATGTAGTTTTTCTAGCCAAAGAAAGGGGAAGAGGTCAAATGTAAATCTCATTGTCCCCTTGGAGGCTGGAAAACAGTAACTGCAGAAGAAGTATTTGGTTCATTATCATGCTTTCCATAGGAGTGTAATAGTAGAGTGGTACTTCTGGAAGTAGCCAACTTTTTTTGGCATGGGAGGGTAAATGGTACTTACAGTAAGGGATGCTTCAGTAATACAAGTATCCAAAACAGCACTGGCAGAATTCTTACTAAATGTACTAACACAACATCACTCTACCAAGAAATGAAAATACTTTAAATTTTTCTAGGAAGTAGCAAAAAAGATGGATTTAAGCAGATGCCAGGAGATGTGTAAATAATAACTATGATTACATTGACCTTCCTGCATAATTAAGGCCAAATGAAAAACATGCTTTAGCAATCTGTTCTGAGGATTTAACCCTGAATGTGTAGGGTTGCAGGTCTGTTGACTCAGGCACCTATGATGGGTGAATGTCCCGAAATCCAACATATTAAAAAAGATGAAAAGTTCGGCAGCATGGTCATTTCTGGCTTCCTCCCATTATGCTTTGTCTCCTTCCCTCAGGACAGTCTGGCACAGTGACTCTGAACGCCTGACAGAGTGTTCTGCAGGAACACAGCTAATTGCTGAGACATGAGTAGCCTCATTTTTGAGGCTGAGCAGGGAACACTTCTGAGTCCACGTGCACTAAACTGCTGCACGTATTTCTGCAAAAGGGAAGCTGAGATGAGCATTTGCAAAAATTACCATTCTGCTTCTTTGTATATGAGTAGCTGATTTAAGTCTCAATTCCTAAATTTATTTCAGAAAAAAAAAAATCCTAACTACCCTTTTTCTGCTGAGGCAGTATTGCCCAGCATTCAGCATTGCCGAGTAGCTTAATGATAACCACAAGCCTATACCTTGGAAAAGCCATTACCCTCTCTGGCTTACAGTTTCTAGGGATGCTCAGAGGAAAATTATCCCCCCAAAAATGTGTGAGAAACTTTCATGCACTATGCCAATATTTAGATGTTTCAAACCTTTAAACTGGGCATGGTGGATGTTGGTCTCAGCTCTCTCATTAGATCTGGAATATATTTATTTCTTCCCTTTATACTAAACACAGTAGGGTTTCTTTGGGGGTAAGGTTGAAATCAAAGCTGTCCTGGTGAGTTCAGAAGCCACCAGGCCTTCACTGAGCTCTTGAAGCTTACCTATGCCTGTGCCCACATCCCACATAGACTGTGACTGTCTCATCTGCTAAAAAGGGACTGTAATTGTGAGCCATGTGCATCAACAAGGCTGGACGTTTAACATCTACTTGTGTTGAATTCAAAAGTAGGCCTTCATACCTCATAAAGGCAGTGATCAAACTCTCTATAGAGATCTTTAAGCATAAACCAAGGGTGACATGTGACACTGGATGGGGAGCTACTGATTTATTGGTATAAAATTTAATAAACTAAATCCACTTCTTACACGGACTAAAATCTTGAAGAACAGCTTTGAAGTCCAATGCCTATTATTTGACATTATGTGCTAGGGCACATAACTGCAAGGAAACAACCATTACCATTGACCAGCTTTTAAACTGATCCAAAGATGTAACGGAATTGTTATATTTTCTTTTCAAAATCTGAAAATATAATAGATTATCACAGGTTCTCCCCTCAGGGACAAGAATGTCATCCTTAGTCTTTATGGAATTATACTGAGCTTGGAGAAAAGCTTACAACTTCAATAGGTCTTTACAGCATCCCAGGAGTGTACAATATTCATGCTTTAAAAAGCTTGTCACAGTTCTCCTTTTACTTACATAAACAGAAGAAAAAAAAATGTTTAAACTGTAGTCACAAACTCTGTTGTATGCAGATCCCAACAGAGGATTATTTTTACAGCTTCTTTAACTTTTTCCCCTTCATAAAAGCTGTCTACACATAGATGACAGGAAACATTTCTATCTCTGCAAAGATATGAGAAGAGAATTTTAAAGATAGCAGTAACTATTAAGTTTTACTTACTCTGGCATTTCAAACTGTGTGTGCCTCTGATTTAGCTGAAAATGAAGAAGTCTGAGGCAGACTAAAGTTTCCTCCATTAAAGAGTCCTCATTCTGTTTTTAACAGGGAGATAGATATAAGCTTCTGGATCAAAGCCCAGCTACATTTGAGACCCAGGATCTGTGTATTACAGCTGACCAACCTCTGAAGTGCCCATGCTTTTTCCCTAATCCCAGCCAAATCCACACAGCCAAAGCCTGCCCTGTAAATTGAAGACACTTGTTCACCATTCATCATTAGCACAAGAGGCTTGGAAGTGCCTGTTTGCTATGAAAAACTGCAGTTAATATATTGCACCCTATTTTCACATCAGTCTGCTTTTAATTTCATGAGGAAAGGAATATTACCTGGGAGAGTAATGTCTGCAGAAGGCCCCAGCGCCACCTTTTTCCCTCAGGTGTCCCCCAACACACCCTGGTGGGCATCAGCCCCTTCTGCAAAGCAACAAGTATTCACAGAATGTGCTTCTCCCCAGCAGAGTGCCAGGAACTCAAAGAGAGAACTCGAGGTGACTAAATCAGTGTCAGCTTTCCAAAGTGCTCTCTAACTAAAAACAAAACAAAACAAGCAGTATGTTTTTCTTTCTACCTGGGTAAGCCTGGTCCCATGCACTGCTGAAGTCATCCCCTGGCACTGGTGGGACTCTAAGTGTCAAAACCCCCTCGCACGCTGCCAGGTGCTCTCAGACGCACACAGGCAGCCCAGCTGTGGGCAGCTTTTGGGCTGTCAACCAGGCAGCCAGGGTGCCTCAGGGCACACTGGGCTCAGCCCTGCTCCTGCTCTCTCCCTTAGCTGCAGTGATGCCATAACCTGAGGGCAGGGACAGGGAGGTTAGCTTTTAAAGCGTGCAACAGAGTTTTTGACTTTTAAAGGAGTGTTTTGAGGTGGTTTGACCACACTGGTAATTTCTGCTTCAGTTTAGCAGAGCAGCTCAGAGAAGCAAATCATAAATGGGTTCAAAGCAAACAACCTGCCTCTTTATAACTTTCGTGTTCTCCAAATTTCCTGTAGTGCTGTACCTACAGAAGAAAAAAACCCCACAAGCATTGCCACCAGCCTCATGAGCTTGCAGCATTCTCATGATAGGACACAAGTGTTCCCAAGGTTGTTCCAGGACTGTCACCATGTCCTGCATCAGAGCACTTTCTGCAGTTGTCCCAAGCTGTTGCTTGTGCATCACCACACACATGCACAGCAGCCCCAGGAACTGCTCTGTGCTGTAGGCCAGTTTTGATGTGAGATGATCAGATATACCAGATGGGCAGCACCAGGGCATGGATCCTGCGGTGAAGAAAATATACAGAAACACAGTCACTATATCCTTTTCCAAAGTGCTTCAGTTATCAAAATCCTCTTGTCTACCCAGAGCTATAAGAATGAATGGCTCTTCCTATACTGTGTAAGGACCAGGACTTCAGCTAACAAACATTGACCCTATAAAATACAATTTTGCTGAATTTAGTTTTGCTAAGGGAGCATCTAGTGGCCTGGTGGATTTGTAAACCCCAGTTCTTTTAGTCTTAGGTAATATTGTTTCTTAGCAATGCATAAGTTGAAAGCCCCATAGTGAGAGAGACCAAAATTATGAGCATGAAAAAAATGCTCAAGAGAATCACAAATCAATGTATATACAAACAAAAGGGTAATGATCATTCAGCCACAAGAGCTTAGGTTTCAGGGTAAAAATATCCATGTCAGTGCTGGAGAAAGGACAGAAACACAAGTAGCTCAGAGAGAGGAAGAAGAAATTAATTTAGCCAAACCTAGTTATGTGGGAAGGTAAGGTACTTCCCTTAGATGTTTATTCTCCTGAAAGAAAACAACCCTGAAACTTCCAGAGCTTTAAACTTCTTCTACCTCAACAGAAAGCCGTGAGTGTTTCAGTGCTGAGGACAAAGCACATTTGCAGGGAAGGGTGGAGAGACTGAAAGAAAACACCACATTGTTGCATTTGCCTCATTTAATGGTCTAGAGGGATGTTGGAGTTTTTTGTTATTCCCATCACAGGAATAATAAAACCAGTATTTTGGAAGAGATTTTAGCCATCCATATACGTGCATGTGTGTGTACACATATGCTGATCTCCCAACACAATCAAATTGAAAACGGTTATTTCAGCCAGGACTGCATTGTTATAATAAACTTTTTGGATGGACAAGTTAACAGTTTAACTTCCTATAAGACCAGTAAAAGATCTGAAAGTACAAAACAGACAAAAGAAAATTGAAATGGAATAAACCTGTTGATCTGGCTCTTTTCAGCAGCGCTCAGGATTGATGAGAAAATCACTTACTGATTGACACCTGAACAGATCTGAACCTCCCCAATGGTGTCAGCACTGGCGTTCTATTCAGGCATATCACGCTAATCATAGTAGTGGAACTGGAACTCAGGGGATTCAATATTAATTGCAAATGTAAGAAACTGTACTTATACATGGTATGAAGCTAATAAGTTTGTGCCACTAGGACTGATACTTGTGCCTGCATTTACCTATTTGAATGAACAATACGGTTTTTATGTTTGTGAAATTACAATTTCTGTTCTCCATCAAGGAGATATTTGAAAGAAAACAACAGATATAAGTCCATATTGTGCATCAGTATACCTGTGTTCTGCATCCAACAGGCTGTGCTCAACACCAGTTACCTTGAGGTGCTTCAGCTTATTTCATAAAGGTGCTGATCCTCTGTGTAGGTTTGCATGGGAGCAAACAGCCCCCTGGCAGCCCAAGAACAGGATGAGCCACCCATCAGATTCCCAAACAGAAATCACAGCTGGAAGAAAATCCTTACATCTCTAATCTCAGAGAGCTGCCCATCTGTCTTTAGTGAGGGAGTGAGAAGGAGCATGTGTTTCTCAGAGAAACATATTTCCCCTGAGATTTAGGCTGAGCACATCCTACATATTTCACAAAAGGTACTGAAGAGCCCTCATGTAGGTAAGAGCTCTGAGTGACTTGCTGGAGGGTTAGGATTTTACTAGCCTGGGTGTAGCAAGGCATCACACCCCATTACAACCTCTCTGGTTTTCCCAAGTCATCCAGAAATTTTCAATGTGTCTAAGGCAGCATGCTAAACTGGATCCAGGGGTGTATCTTCAGAGGGTAATATAACAAGGCTGAAAACCAAAAGAGAAAGGGAAGTCTTCTAAATCTCCCTTCAATGCAAAGAAGGTCCTTCAGGCCCACCAACAGCAGCCTTCACAAAAACACAAACCCAAAACTAAACAATGATCATGATTATGTTTCATGCTTGAAAATACAATTAGTTAAGTGATACTTCTAAGAAAGTAAACTACTTCTATAAATGCCTGCTACAGACCTAAACACTTTCTGAAATACAGCAGCTTGCAGCTGGAGAAAGAGAATGCCACAACATTTATGTGTAATCATTTAGGAATTGTGTTAAACAGTTTGATGAGAAGAAAATGCAGTTTTCCTGAAAAAAACCTTCTAAAAAACTCACTCACAGATTTTGGAAACAAGACCTAGTGTTCCAGATGTCTCTGATAAGACTAAGAAATTTCAAAAGGTCCTTCCTATTACTACAACTTGTTCAGCTTCATGGGGTTTAGCAAAAGTCAATACTTCTGCTCAGACAACCTTCATCTAGTCTTTTTTTATCTAAATTATTAGCTTGATCACAAATCCACTGAAACAAAAAATCCCAAACCTCTCCTCATTTTCCAGTGGGACTGAGTTGGATGGAACATTTTATGCAACTGGTATAAATAGCCAAGAAAGAAACAAAAGATTATTAAGGATTTCTTAGGAACAAACAGCAAGACACCATACAGGATTGATTCTTCACCACCAAGGAGTCAACATAGTTTAGAAATCCAGGGAGCATTTTTTTTTTTTAACCTGCTATAGCATTAATTACTCCAAGTTCTTGTATCACTCTGATGTTATTACCCAGCCCAGTCCTTGGAGTGATGCTATCAGATTCTTGTTTAGCTTTGTTTCCCTTGCAAGGGACAGAGGAAGGAGGACAGAGATAGCAAGAGAGAGTAAATAACATTAAATGATAATATTAGTAAATAAATTTCTTTCCTGTCAATCTCAATACAAACTGGAGCAAGGTGATAAGAAGAACTACTACTCCTGACTCCTACCAGGGCCCTTGCTTCCAGTTGTGGCGGACAGAGGGAAAGAGCAGATGCCTGCTTGGAAACAGCAGAGATGGGACAATTGACAGTCCCAGTTGACAGACGCACTTAATTGAAAACAGAGGTTTTCTTTTGCAAAGCACATTGACCTACATTTCTCTTCTGACATAGGAGCTTCCTGCTCAGCCTTGAGGTTTGTCACACTTCACTTTTCCCAGCTTGGTAACTGCAGCCAAAGACCCTATTCAGCAGAGGTTTAAGGCAGACTGATATCAGATCCTGCAGATCCTGTTAGTGAATCCTGTAAGTCTTCCTTTGACCAAGGCCGATTGCTGATAGAATGAGCACACCATTGTTCACTCTCTGTAGGAACTGACACACTGCTTTCTGCATAAAAACAGGGGGCAGACAGACATTTGGACAGATGATCTGTCCGTGCATCTTTAAGATGGTTTAAGTTTTGTCTTTGGATTGCTCAGCCAAAACTGCCTTTTGGGCAAGAGGGAAGATTGCAAAGAAAACAAAAAGAAAACACTGGGAAAAAAGTTTCTTGAAAAAGAAAACTTATTCAAGAAAGGAATTTATTTCTCATTTAGTACAGAGCAGAATCTGATACGCAGAACATCAGCTGTTAAAACAGTCAAACAAAGTACAGTTTGGTCAAGACAAAAATAAAGATGGGTATTTTTTTTTACATATTTCAAATACGTAATCATATTACATGTCATATCCTTTCAAAGGAAAATGCAGTCAGGCTGTGATGGATACAACATCTACATGGAACTTTCTGCTACCAAAATGTAGCACTGAAAGAGTTAACAGGTCTGGCTTTTACATTGTCATAAGGAGACTTCATTGCTAGCATCCCACTGAGATGAATGAAGGCAGCTTATGTCTAGTGTTATTGTTTCCATGTGTTTGGCTCCAGACTCAAGCCAGCATTCCTCTCAGTTTATACTTGAAAGGTTATCTTCACAACCAGAAGAGACAGAAACTTTCTGTAAATATATGTATGTGTAAAGAGGAGGGCAAATACAGGTTAACTCCACTTATTCAGTTCCAGCTTTCCTGAATTAATGTTTTGATAGTTATAGCAAAAAGAATTTTGTTTACAGAAGCTTCTGATTATTGGAGTGGCAGAGATGTCCCTTACAGCACATTTGGTCTGTTTTAAATACACAGGGTGATCTGATCAATACTAACACAATTTTATCTTGTGGTTGATAAGTTTTAGTCTTTTAGGCTTGGCAATAAAGTACTAGCTGAAAAAGAACACAGCAAAATATGCAACTAGGAATTGCAAATGGCTGAAACAAAGTCTGAGCATATTTTTAAAAGGGAAAAGCAAACAATCTGCATTTTGGTAAATTAAAATACACTGCTTGTAACAATAGTGCTCCAGAAGGAAAATGTCTGTAAAGACAGATTTCAGTAGACTTGAGTTTCATCATGTGAGTCTTGCTAAAGCCTATTTGGTTTTTTTCCCCCACTTCTTCCACCGGTAATCTAACACTGAAGTTTCAGCATGGAAGAGTACCTGTAATTGTGCATTACCTGTGCTTCCCTGGAGACAAGAGGAATCAGAAACAGCTCGTGCAGATCCGTATTTTTACCCTATCTTGAAAATTATCCTTCTCTGACTGACAGGATTTAGATAAAGCATAATAATTAAAGTATTCCTCTTTGGAAACATTAAAAGTGTTTCCAGCAATATCTATTTTTGGGTTTTTTTGCTGAATCTAGAATTCTTCTGTTACAGAGTCTCATATATATGCCCTAGCTATAACACTGTGTGGTTCTTATTTCTGCAGTAGTAGGTAATAGATCAGCATTTTTCTTCTTTAGAACATGAGATTTTCATTTAAGTTTAAAACTGATCTATGAGGACATCATTCCACAGACTATTTTATTTGACATCTGGCAAAAAAGAAGGTAACATTGACAAGGGTGATGTAGTGCCTAACTTCTAGGCTCCCCCCTCCTTCTCTTAAGGTAATAAGAGCCTCGTACAGAGAGCCATCAGAGCCTTATTCAGGGACCTCAATTCCAGCCTTGACCTGAGCTCGCAGTTTCTTGCCAACAAGAGGCCTCTGAGAGCTTAGCACTGCCATGAGAAAATATGGCTTTAGGTGGAATTTCAGATGTCTGTATATGGTCCTTGGGAGCTCAGAGAATCAGATCCACAAAAGCAAGTCTGAGACTGGGATGTAGACCTGTAAAACAATTGGAACTGGGAAACAGGACTATGTCTTAAACTTGGTCATCTTCAGCAGCAGCTACAGAACAGGACTTTAGTACTTCTATTCTGTGGGAGGTCCTTCTTTAGGCACCTTAGCCCAAAGCTGAAGACAAGATATCATTATTCGTGTGCCAAACAGCAAAAGCATAGGCTCCCTGAGGGGCTCTAGAGCCCCCCAATATTAATTATCCAGATAAATTAGGCTGGGGTAGATAAATTGAGAAATACAACTTGCTGTGGGCACCAAATGTTCCCAGAAGTAATAAATCTCTTAAATACATAAAATAAAAAGACCTGACTAATATATGTGGGGTTTTTAATGTAAAATTATCTTTTTCATGGACTTCTAGTTTCCACCATGGAATTTGCTAAACAGCCAGAGGCAAGGTAAATTTTTAAATGTTCTACAAAACTGTAACTGAAGGAGGCATTTGGCCACCTCAGTACTGAAAGCAGCAAGCCCATTTATCTTTCAGCCTGAAGCAGCTGGAGTGCTACAGTGATCAACACCCCAATGCACAAATATATTGTACAAGAAGCTGTTCCTCTCTCTACTCATCTTAATCCCATGGGATTTCAGTGGCACTAACCAGCACGGCCACTTGGTTCCACTAGCAATGGCAGCCCTCTGCTGCCAATGAGAGAGGCTTTAGCAATAGCTGTTCAGTGAAACCCGAAGCTATTCCTATCCAAAACTGCACCAGTTTGTCATTACAGACAACAACATTTGCTAAAATTTGAAAGGTCTAGCAAAAAGCCTCCAAGGTCTGAGCAGTGGATGCAGATGAGGTGCACCAGAGAAAACAAGCCAACATCTATGGGGACAGGGTGACCTGGAAAGATCCCTCCTTTCAGTTGCTGTTATGGTGGCATATTGCTTGAGCAACCTTAATTGCCTCTTAGTGAAGGTTTACTTTGATGGGCGAAACAGTAGTGAACATGATTGTTGAATTTTTTAAGAGAGACTGAAAAAACACGTGACAATCGAATTCCTATCATTAGTTAATGAGAACAGAACAGAGGTAATGAGGTCAAAGATACAACAGAGAAAAAAATTAGCCTACCTGGAGAGCTCATTTGCAGAGTTACACAGAGGTGGATTTTGTCATAGTAAGTTGTGCAAACATTTCAATCAAAAATATAGAGGTTTAGACTAGATATATTTGCAATGAAGATGGTTCCCAGGACAAGTTTGGGATGTGGGTTGGACTAAATTCCCTCTTTCTTTTATCTAGGTCTCTACCCATTTTTCTTTATGCACATCATCCTCCTCTCCTTGAACGATCCAATAAAAAATACAGAAGTTTTTTGGGCTATTTTATGATCCAGCTTTACTCTTTTGTTTCCGTGATCATCTCTTCTCAATCCTCTGGGACCACAAACCATCTCTCTTGACTGCAGGAAGAATTTAATAAGAACCAAATTTTTATTTTAGTTGCATCTATTCATCCCCAGTCTAATAAACAGCATTATGTGAGTGAAATGGTAATTAGATAACACAGCTGAGGTTAAGTGTGAAGGGAATAGTTCAGTCCCTCTCACGCTCCTAGGGCTCAGGTTCTCCTTTATGGCTACATACCAAACAATATTATACTCCCAATGGAATGGAGAGGGTGGTAATCTTCCCTGGGATGCATGGTTGGAGCTCTTCTGGCTGCTGGGTGGGGAATGCAGTGGCTTGGCAGCATGGAGCCAATGCAGCACCAGTTTCAGCCTCACAACTTCTGCAAATATCAGCAAATGTATCCCTTAAGATCCCAAGTTTGAGAGGGTCTATTTCAGCAGAAAGAAACTCACAGCAGAAGTGCATGCAAGGATGAAAATAACATCTGGAGGGAGGAGAAGAGATTAGGAGCAGGTAAAGTTGCCTGAGTATCTCTATTATGCTTTTCCTTGTATTCTTGTATTAGTTTGATCCTGTGCAGGGCTCACCTGAGAGGTGAGGCACAGTCACTGACACCAAAGGAATTAAGATGTTCCTTAGCAGTGCCCCCTGAGAGACATCCACAGCAATGAAGCATAACAAAAGGCAGAAAATCAGGTTGCTCTGTCTCGGTGGATCAGGGAAGGGTGGACTGCTCAGAGGGTTTTACTGAGACCAAGGCTTTCCTTATGCACAGAGCAACAGCAAGGACAGGATCCATTCCCTCTTGAGGTGTTAGGCAGGAGAAACCAGAGAACCTCATTTCCATCATAGGAGGATTGCCCAACAAACACTCCAGAGGCCTCTCCTCCCCTTGGTTCGGCATTGTGTTAAAGCCATCAGTCCAACAGCTGCAGGGGACACACACGAAGGACAGCCTCAAGCCATCATTGCAGACAGACGTTCATGCCAGCCAACATGCTGCGTTCATAAAGCCACCAACAGGAAACCAG
Source organism: Polioptila caerulea (assembly GCA_013397295.1). Classification (NCBI taxonomy): domain Eukaryota; kingdom Metazoa; phylum Chordata; class Aves; order Passeriformes; family Certhiidae; genus Polioptila; species Polioptila caerulea. Next base: position 2,108,864 of record VYXF01005264.1, on the reverse strand, counting down.
CCCAGCAAAGGCTCCACCATGGGAAAAAGAGACCACTTCCAACTTCCAGGGAGGGAACAGGCAACAGAGAGGTTGTGGCATACCTGTATGCAACAGTAGGTTCTGTAGAAAAGCCCAAAAAACAATTCCAGGTCCCCTTGAGGCTGGAAAGTCTCTACAAGGCAGCTACATCTATGTTTTCTTCTTTAGTCATACAAATTTTAGGATATTATGCTTCATCATTTAAATCTTTCTCAGACACATGTCTATGTAAGAAGGCTTGCCCAGGGACCACACACACACTTTATCCTCACTGTAGTACAGACTTACTAATTCTTATAGATGAATACCCAGATGGTACATTATTTTTTAGGTTTTCTTATGAAGACTGCAAGCAGTTGTCATGAAAGTCTAGTCTTCTTCCTCTGGAAAGGCAGATTTAATTTGTGGCTGCTTCCTTTTAGTTTAAATGACAAAGACAGGATCTTGGTAGCAGCTGGGAATAAATACTTAAAGACTTAATTACTTTCCCCTTCTCTGACCAAATCACTACCCAAAACCAGCTACAATGGAGGTAGTTCTGTGACTGCATGATGCTGGGTGTAGTTTTCAGGTCAAGCAAAATTGTCCAAAATAATAAAATGAAAACAGCCAACAAGCTGGGATATCAGAAAATAAAAATACATGGTCCTTTTTCTTCTTTTGATTGAGCTCTTGATAAAAAACCTGTAGCAGAACTACAGTATTTCCAAAATAAAAAAAAAAAAAATAAAAAAAAGAAAGAAAGAGAAGGAAAGTTTGTTTAGGTACAATTCAAGATGCCTAGCTTACTGTTTGAGATTTATTAGTATTTCTATCTAATTTTCCTGGACATATCACAGTTATGAAGAACAGTGCTCCTGACATGCAGGATGGGGTGTCTGTGTGGACTCAGTGTATGTGCTGTTTAGAGAAAGCACACATGGTTAAAAAAAATAAAAACTGGCTATCTTGTGTCAAATTCTGGCTAGAGTGGTGCCTACCTGACAGGCACTAAGTGACTGGGTTACTGCAGTTCTCCCTTCTGGCTGTGGGCAGTCAGGGTGGATGGTGGTGCTATTGGAATCTTTTTGTATTTCACATGCTTGAAGAGGGAGCCAAGCGATTGGAAGGACCCGTCCTTTCTCACTGTCCTTTCTCTCCATGCAAGTTCTAGGGAGAAGTGGGAGATAAATCTTCAGGGACCAAAGAGGAGCTTGATCCCACGGGATGGTGGCAGGGCAAAGAGCAATGCTTACTTTGTACATTACGCATACGGTGAGGCAGGAAAAAATTCCCTACAGGCATCTTTTTGTTATGAAAATCAAGATATAAAGCTGTTGCCTGGTCATTAAGAAAAGGTCAAGCTTAAAGTTTGTCATGTCATTAATTTAAAAGGTAGGCTAAACACTAAAAGAAATGAGCTTTGGGAGGCCCTCACACTGCACATATGCACTAATAATGAGATGCTAGTTTCAGCCAGAATGTTTCCAGTTGTTACATTTCAGCTCCTATTTTTGAAAAGACTTTCACCCTTACAAGGAAAACAGACTGAGAGAAGATTTTGTGACTGCCTGATGAATTTTCAATACTGTTTTGGAAGGAAAAAATTAAATCTGCAGTTCCATTACTTGTATGAAGGGTTGTCTTCCCCTAAAATCATTGGAGATTTTTTCTTCCTGTAGGCTGAACTCAAAGAGACACATTAATGTGACTTGTACAAAAGAGAGCAGTTAAGGAAGAAAAGGTAAAACGGATGTCTTTGGGTTCTTCCTTGGTTTGGGCCACCAGAGACAAGTTCTGAGTGAAGCTGGCTGCTTTGAAGTGGCTGGCTGCAGCTCCCGCCTGCCTTTGCCACACTGGCTCTGTTGAGGGTGTGGTGAGGAAGGAGCAAGAGGAATCCTCCCTGACCAGAGGATGGATCTGCTGAAGGCCAAGACAGCTTGATGCTAGGCAGTGACAGAAATCTTCTATAATGCATGGTAACATCTGGCCCATGTCAACTTTTTCTGGTTCAGCTGATGCTTTTTTTTAATATGAAAATACTAAAAACAGATCCAAAGTCTCCATAATTGAGGCTGCAGCAGTTGTTTCTTTTTTTATTATTATTTGAGAAAACCTTTATAACTCCCTTTAGATTTTGTAGCTCATGGATTATAAATCTGCTCTTCAAAGTAGAGGAATGCAGCTTTGTGGCGCTGGGAGCTGTCACATCTCCTGCAAGAAGGTAGACAGCCTGACTGCTTCAAGCTGTATAATTGCAACAACTAAAGAAAGGATTTGCTTCTCTTTCCTTTCTAGGTCACACAATATGAAGAGACGGACAAGCTGTCTTTATACTGTCCCTCAAAAACATATTTCTGTGCCATCCTTTCTAGCTATTCCCATTTCAGTTGAATGAACAGAGCAAGGGTAGAAGCAGCTCAGACCTTTCTCTTTCTTTCACACTGAGCACTTCACATGCTGCCTGCAAAGCTCTTGTAGGTGTTACCTGTGTCTACAATCACTTTCTGCAGGCCACTTGGAAGGCTGGGTTAAGTGGGAAGACTGTGACTCCCTCAGTGTCTAGGGAGGAGGATGGGGGTGGTAAGAGGGGTATTTTGAGGGCAGAGTGCCATAGCTTTGCTACGAGGTGGGCTCACCCTGTCAGAGATTCCCAGCATGTTCCCTTTGTAGCTGGCAAACGGAGGGGGAATGCCTGTAGTGCTGCAGACACTGGTGGGAGAGGCTGCAGCTTCCTGAATGCTGGCAGTGCGTGCCCCGACTTCGAAGCAGATGAACCAGTAGCTCTAAGGAGCAAAGGAGCTCATGGGTATGGAGGTCAAAAGAAGGGTGCCAGAGGATCACTGTGGGATATAAAGTTCTTCTCTTCCTGGGTTCTGACTGCTTTCATCTCCAGGAGCAGAGTGCCCTGTCTGTGTTTTTATAGCCTGTAATAACAGATGCTTTTTAATGAGTGCACGGACAGACAGCCTATTGTCTGGGTTTGTGCCTCAGAACTGCATGGTGGGAAGGGCTATTGGCACTTGCCTTTGTTTACTCTGTTTCTAAGGATGTGTGGTCCTTAGAAGGATGGGAGCCTTGCTGTCTTTCAGGTGTTTTTATGGGCCAGGCCAAATCATAGCCTGTTAGTGTTATGTTTGCTTTTCTCAGAGTAACCTAACTATGCCACGGCCTGAGGAGAACCTTCACATGCATTTAAGCTGAATGGACTCCAAGGGTATCCAAATTGCCCCAATAAACAAGGGTGGCCTATCTGAAAATATTTCCTGGTTGTGAACATTGCAATGTAAGCTGAGACTACTTAGAAAGACTGGTTTGTGCATACATATTTTCTCTTCTTTTAGTGTCCCAGTGGGGAAGACAGTCCCTGAAACGCTGTGAAGTATGGACTAGCTTTCAGAGCTTACTCCTTGCCAGCAGCCTCTCTGTGTGAGGCCAATAAAATTTGGTTGCACTTGACAACAGTAGAGTATTTTTGCATTTCACAGTGTGTCTCCTCGAGACTAACTGCTGTTTGGGAAGGTCCTTAGGTCTATCCCTCCCTTTTATCCCATGCAGATTGGATGACATGGGACATGGAGACACCACCCTTTCACACCCTGCCTCTAGAACATGGTCACTTGCTAGAAACGTTGGGGTGGGCTTATGAACTTGGTGGAGTGGAGTTGCTTCCAAGAACTGACCTAGGAGGGGTTAAAGGAGGGATAAAAGCTGGGAATGTGGAAATTGATTCTGAAGTAACTCATGGGTGAAAGGTGGTCTTTGAGGAGGCATTGAGATGTGGTAGGAGCAGGAGTCAACCAGCTGTCCTTCCTGTGGGGCTAGGAACAGATCATCCAATGTAATCCCCTCATGCTCACCCCCTTTCCCCCCAGCCTCTGTCACCCATGCTGAGGGGCCAAAGTAAGAAGGTTGATCGCTTGGGGGCAGGAAGGGCAAAGAGGCATTTGAGCAGGCCATGCAGCCCTGCTGGGTCAGAAAGCAGTGCTCTCTTCCGCAGGGCTACAGTTCACTTTGCTACTGGGACGTGCAGAGGCCTTTTGTTTTTGAAGTGCTCAGCCCCAGGCTGATCACCACACATTGGGAGGGCACTGGGGTCCCAGGAGCAGTGCCAACCCTGAGTGCCCTGGAGGTGGGGTCTGCCCTGTTCTTTAGCACAGCAAAGGCTTTTGCACCCAGCCACTGACCCTACTGAGAGGGGTCAGGCACTAAGCATTGCAAAAATTGTTTTCTCTCCTTCTTTATGGAAAACAGGGGAACCTTGGGATCCTTCTTTTTTTTCTCTCTGAACTTACGAGATGTGTGGGTGTTAAAAAAGTCAGGATAGTAGGTCAGGGATGGTGCATGGCACTGCTAGCCTACTTCAAATACAAAGAGGCAGAGCCTTTCTAAAGAATGATGTAATGAGCTGTGGGCAGCTGTTTTTCCTAGGGCAACCCAAATACTGTGCAGGGGGGAGGGGGGTCTTGTGTGTGGCAGTCTAAGATGCTCTATGAACTTATGAAAAAAGCTAATTTCTGGAGATGTGACACCCTTGCTGGCACAGTAACCCAGTGAGCAGCTGGGCAGACCCCACCATGAGTAGGAGACAAGCCCTGCAGTAGCCAGGGATTGCTCACCTGATGTGGCTCTTCTTTTGCTCAAAAAGTCCCACCAACTCCTTTTGTTGTGCTGAGCACGTCTGCTACAAAGCCCTTATGAAATAAAATACTGGTTCTGAGAAAGATAAATATTACAGGCATTATGATCCAGAAAAATTTTTCTATTAACTCAGATCCACATTGCTTAAATTATTTTGAAAGAAAATGACAGTGTCTCTATTTCAAAAATGGTCAGAGAGTGTTACATTTAATACAGTTGTCTAAAATACTACACAGAATACTTTACTGCTGTGCAATAAAAAATAAATAATGTGAACAGTTATATCTTCCTCAAGCATAGCAGCTGGATCTTTTTTTAAAATCCTAGGAGCTTGATTTGCCCAGTTCTTGTAAGGCATAATTAAATTTAATGATCTACACTTAAAAAAATGACCTGTGATTCTGAGAATTTTAATTTAATGATTTCCCTGCTTGAAATATGTCTGAAGTGCTTTATTGTTTAAAATAATTGTGTTAGGTGGTTTCTGAAAGTCAAAATGGAAACATCTCAAGGAGACAGAGTCAGCTTTTCCCATATAGAAGGCTGACACACCACACTAGGGTAATGCTATTCTAATAGGCATTTGCCTTTTGCTTTGAACACAAATAACTAATTGAAAAAGGTGCTTCATTGAGTTTTTAAACAGAACACAATTTTTGAAGAAGAAATTGTAATTTTAGCTGAAAGAGGACTAAAATCTGTTTCTGTTGATGCTTCCTAATTTGTACAATAGCATATGACATTTCCAATGCAGCTGTTTCACTTCCATGCTAGACGATTTGTATGGTCAGTTTGCTAAAAATTAGAAGATTTAGTGAGGTTTTCTGGATCATTTATAATCTGATGAGGGCTTTTCCAAGATTTAAAATTGCTGACAACATAGAAAACATGAAGGGGTAAAGGAGAAAAATCAGCAGAAACTATCTTATGACTTGTGATTTTCTTTGTACAGACATATTCCATAGCAGTTCATATACTTATTTAATTTTGTAAAAGAATAATTGTTTGAAAGGGATATAGAAGGCTTTGGCTGCCTGTTACTGATAAATCAACCTTTCTGAATGCTCTCTGACTCCTTTAGAGCTTGGAAATGTGTTTTATTATCTGAACAAGTTAATGAAGAGCAACTAGTCTGTCCTTTAATGATATCATTAGTTGCATTTAAGTCAGTATTTAGCACCACAGTGCAGTAGAGGAGAACTAGCTCTTGCTCTTGTCACATGAAATAGCTCTGTGTAGCTCCAGCACTGAAATCACTTAGATGGGTCCCATGAAACAAACATGCAGAATGTGGGTTTGATAGTGGGCAAAATTGAAGCCTTGCTGTTTATTTCAGGCCATCACAGGAAAAGTCGAGTAAAGCAGAGCAAGATAAAATCAATTAGTACACAAAATATTTTTATGCTAGGGATTTAGTGTAATGCTCTCTGTTATAAAAATCTTGATTCATTCCATTATTTAATGCACTTAATGGGTGTTCCTTAACAAGGGACATCCTCATACATGCTATTTTATGAAACTTGGTAAGCATAGGCAGCATTCACTCTTGACAGCTGTAGATCAAATTACAAGCAAGCCACAGAGAATATTTCTGCAGAGGGAACCCTTACTCCCCTACTGGGCTCCTATGAAAGGCTTGGCCGAATTCCAACTAAATTTGCTCCCCAACTGCAAGGAGCCAGACTGCATTACACTGCTGGCAGCAGTCAGCATCCCCGAGGAGGTTTTCCTGAGTAGAGTCCAAGAGCAGTCACCACCCAGGGCCACACGGTCTGGTCTGCAGCTGGGGGAACCTTGTGCTATAACTCATGGCTGGGGTGGTGGCCAGGAGAAGACTTGTCCAGGCAGCTGGAGCCTCACCTCCTCCAGCCACCAATGCAGCTCCTGCAGTGCACATCAGTGTTGGTGTGGCTGTGGGTGTCTCTGCATCCTTGCCTGTCTGCTCACAATTGTCCCCATGGGCTGGGAGAACATTTTTTACAGATGCTGCCTACAACATTGTCCTCATGGTTACACAACACCAGAGGCACTGGCCTGCTCAGGGTGCAGGACCCTAGGTACTTGCAGCCCCCCTCAACCCTTCCTCAAAGCATTGGGACTGATGCAAGGGTGCATCCCTGTCTCACATTCTTCAGTAGAGAGGAAATTTTGCTTCAGATAGGTAAAGCTCTTCTCCTGCCATGGACTCACATGGTAAAACCAGCAACCCAGTGATACAGCATACAGGGAAAATTTATAAATAAAACCTTCATTGTGCACAAATGGTGAGGACACTCTAGCATTGCATAAGGCCATGATTTTAATGGACTTTAATGCACCAGTGGCATGGCAAATGCCTTTACCAATTTCTGTCCTGCCAGTTAAAACATACAATTACCATCTTTCACCAAAATGTTTGCAGCCATGCTTAAAACTGACTTTCAAAGTTGTGGCTGATGTTTTTTTGTGCTGTATGCCAATAGCTATCTCCTGCAAGACAAACGGGGTTTTATACCTGTATCTGTGAGAGACTGGACTGTTAACGATTAATTACAGAATTACAGAATTACAGAATTACAGAATTACAGAATTTCTAGGTTGGAAGAGACCTTTAAGATCATCGAGTCCAACCCATGTTCTAACACCTCAACTAGATCATGGCACCAAGTGCCACATCCAGCCTTTTTTTGAACACATCGAGGGATGGTGACTCCACCACCTCCCTGGGTAGATGATTCCAGTATCTGACCACTCTTTCTGTGAAAAACTTCCTCCTTAATTCTAGCCTGTATCTCCCTTGGCGCAGCTTGAGACTGTGTCCTCTTGTTCTGTCTGTTGTTGCC
>VYXF01005264.1:2064640-2081092 GCA_013397295.1 Polioptila caerulea | reverse complement strand
GCTGGGGTCGTGGCCGGGGGCGCCGCGGCCGCAGCTCCCGGGGGCCGCGGTGGCGGGAGCCGCCCTCCGGGGATCCGCCGGCTGCCGCCTCTCCCGGGCGTGCTGGTGGGGTGGCGTGCGGCAGCGGGCACCGCCGGCAGAAGGGATGGAGCGAGCTGCGGAGGGCTCACCTTATGGCGTGACGGCGCCGCAACCGTGGGGCACGGCCAGCCGGACAGCTTCCTTCTTCGGGATCCTCCGCTGCTTCTCAGCTGCACGCGTTGTGTTTTGTCTGCTCCTTTTAATCTGGATATTAAGGAAATCGTGATTTTGGTGGTGGTGGTTTGGGGTTTTATCTTTTTAGACTGGTTGATATAACACATCACCTAAGAAGACCTGCTGGAAGACCATGACAGGACTTCGCAATCAGTATCAAAAGGCACCTGTCCATCCTGAATGGGTATATGCAATTTCACCGGCACGGGCACATGCATTTCTACTTTCCACCGCAGCTATGTCTGAATTTCAGAATAGCGTCACTGAAAAATTTCACATAGTGACTTGGAATTTAGACGGTGTGCTTTGCATTATGCTTTTGATATGTTTTTCAACCATTTCAATGTTTTACAACTTAAAAAGAAAAAGAAAGTAAAAATGACTAAACCTTAACTGATCTTACTCTGGGTACTTAGTTCCACAAGTTCTTCTGTAGAGTCTCTGGACAAGCAGGAAATCTGGGATATACGTATGGTCCCTCTGTCAGTCTCAGTGCAATTAAAACCCGGACAGCTATCTCTAACCCAAACCCTTGACCGAGAGGTGCAAATACAAGATTTAACCCCTCGGATGACCTCTTGAGCCCATCAGCTACCAGGCTGCTCCTTGTCGCACCACACCTTTATGCACCAAGCAAAGAGATATGCTGGAGGGGAGGTTCCTTTTTCTTAAACTTGTACTTTACTCAAGTTCTGGGTCTTTTAATCTTCTTCCAAGAGGCAGAGAGAGGGAAAAGAGAAAGACAGACAGAAAGACCCCATTAGTGTTTTGTAACAAGACGAATCAGCTATGAAGATGAGAATACCACTTTTCTACTGTACCTTCCATATGAAAAGTTGTCATTGAATTTCTGTGGCAGGAGCAAGGATGTACCAGTGTAAAGTGTTGGAGACTTAGTGCCTTAAAAAAAGTGGTACCGTTGTCAAGTGTATTTGCACAGAATAGAATATTCTTATTTGGAATTTGTGTTAAGGTTTGTACAACAATTGCCGTGTCAGCAAAAAACCCATATTCTCCCTTGTGTCATATGTAGTGATATTTCTAAGAACATGACACCTTTAACTGAGAGACAGCTCTGCAGAGCCCCAGGATGAAGGAGACAAGGCTGGGGAGCTGTTCTCAGGTGGGCAGCAGGATTTGCCTCCCCTTGCTCCTCCAAAGGTTTGAGGGCTCTGTCACTGCAACATCCTGATTTCTAATAGTGTGTTGCACCTCCTAGATGATGTTGTCTTTTTGCAGTACTTCCAAAAGGTGACTCCTATCGGCACATTTTTTCTGAGGTATTTTCATCCCCAACCTTTTGGGAAGGTGGAAGATTGAGGTGTGGAATAATAAAATGCTTTGTACAGTGCTGCCCAGCAAATCAGCCTCACAGCTGACTGTTACTAATTCTTGGCTGTGACTTCATGATCATTAATAATAAGTCTGTGCCTTGCAGCCACAACTTTGATTGGGTGTAAACACAAACCTTCCTGTCAAGCTAGCCAGGTATAAGCATGATATGTAGTCCTTATGTCAACTTTGCACTAACATTCTGTGGGGAGGATAGGAAAAAAGCTGAGAGCTTTTGGCCCAAGAGTAGCAGAGGCAGAGTTACTCCTTGCAAAGTGTTTGGCCACAACTAGAACAAAAGCTGAATGTGGTGCCACACTCTGGGTTTTGTGGCTATGGAAATCCTGACCTTACATCAGGTACTCTGAAGATGCAGCTTACCACCCTATGAAAGCATGACTTTGGACTTCTGCAGCTACTGCCAAACCTCCCAACTCACTAATGCCCAGCTTTTTTAAATTTTCTTTTTCTACCTAAATTCATTTTCATCCAGTCCTGAAACACAGGTGAAAGAAGTGGTATTTTCATTTGACAGTTCAGGAAAAGGAGAAAGCTGCTCAATAACAGCTCCCTGCCAGTATGGCAGCTCCCCACTGGAGTCACAGAAAAACCCATCAGTGACACTTACTCTCTGCTAAGGTAAAAGCACAATCATGAACATGCTTCAACTCCTGTTAAAATTTGAAACTTTTAAAAACATGTCCTAACTTGCCACTCATAGTTGAGACACAAATGTATTTTAACTTGTTTGCTGGCAAATGCACTAAAATGCAACACACCCTGTCAACACTGAGAATCTGAAAACAGGTTAATTAAAAGTTTTCCCTGACCCCTTTCTTTTTTTTTTTTTTAATGCACCTTTATCCTCGTCCAGACAAGCCTATGAGTGGTTTTGGGAGCTGGAATCCAATGTTTACAGAATTCCTGAAAGAGTGTGTGCTTTCTAGTGTTCACATTGTGACTCTCCCCTGGGTGATCTGAGCTCTGAGGGGGTGCTGGGAGCCTAGGGTGCACAGAGACCTTTCCTATGTGCAGACAGCAGCAAGCAAACTAAAAAATTATAATCAAAGTTTATGCTGAGAGATAATATTCCCTATATGTTTGTCTACCTACCACAAGTCCTTTTTTCTCTTGTCCTGGTTCTTATGTAGAAAGAGTGTAAACAAGCATAGGAAAGAAAACGTCTTGTTTTCACAAGATGAACTGTCAAATTGGGACAGTTCTGGTAGTGGGAACAGGATAATATGAGATAAATTATGTTAAAAGTTTCAAAACTAAATTCAGATTTGCAGAATAGTTGCATCTTTACCAGTTTCTTAAAAATGATTATTTCATCGTGTCTGAATCAGTGCTGAGACATCCTACTGACACATCACTTCAGTTTCTTCAAGCTTAACTCCAGTTTGGTGCAATGCTATCAAAAGCTTTTAACCTTTATGTCACTCACAACCATTACAAGCCCTTTACTAATATTTGCCAAGCTTTTATTAACTGAATACATTCAACAATGTTTGTTGAGTAGGATCCAGGCTGTTTGAATATCCAGTGTGCTGGGAAACTGAAAACTTAAGAGAGCTTATATATTTTAAAAGTATCATACAGCTAGTCTCTATCATAGCTAATAAAAAATATGTCAACCAACTGGATAACTGGTGTCCAGTAATGAGGCTGGTTACTTCTGGAAAGAAAAAAAAAATCCCCAAAGTAAAATCAAGAATAAGAGAACCAACAATAAACCCAACCCAACCCAAACAAAAATTTCTTAGATGATACGAAAGTAAAAACACTCTATGTAAAGCCCAAGCCCCTCCCTTAAGGGCAATCACAGCAAGGCACAATAACTAACAAGAGGGAAGGTGTGAATATACCAGTAAAAGACTGATCCATGCTATATACTGATTCTTTAAAGAACACCATTTCCACAGGAAAGAAAGGGCATTGGGTCTCCATTGCATTAAGCAGAGTATGGACAAAAAAAAAATAAAAAATAGAGATAGTAGAGAGTTGTAAACACTTTAGAACCTCCAGTTCTAAGGACAAATACTGGTCCACTGTAGTTCCTCCACAGCTTTACCCAGGGTAAGGCAATGCAGCTATAGTCCTTGGCTCCCTTCGTTCCTGTGCTCTGGTGCTACAGCTCCACTCCCTCCATTGTGTGTGCCCTGGCTTTCCTCTGACCTCCTGATAAGCCATTTTGGAGAGTGAAACCAGCAGAAAACCATTCTTTCTCTCTTCCCCAATACCCCTCCTCCATTCTCCTCCCCCCACAACCCTTCCCCAGCTTTCTGAGCAGGGAAGGGTAGTTGCCTGCTGATTTAGCTTCTTGTAACCCTTCTTGTGACCAGACAGGTTGCAGTGATGACAAGCAGGTGATTAACCTGATTGAGCATGAAGTTAAGCTTCAATTCCATTGACATTTTCTTCAACAGCCTCACACAGTCCCCCTTCTCTGCAACTTGTGCTTGCTTCCAGTTTCCTGATTCTCCTTCAGTTCTTCTGGGAAGAATGATCGAAGAACCTGATCAGCAGGTGTCTGTTAGAATGGCATTGATAGGTGATGTCTCATCATGTTTCACTGAAATACCACATGTGCTTTAATGATGACTACTTTATGTCATGTGGCTACAGACAGCCTAGCTTTTATGATTTGGAGGGGACAGGGGTTACATAAGAGTAGAGTCATGTAAATTTATGCTGCAAAGTGTCACAGAGTGTGAAATGAAACCGATGGACCCAGATAAACAGAAGTCTGTCTAAAATAGGAAATAGGAAGCATTTGAGCTTGACTCAGAGATTTGGATTCCTGACATTTAGCTATTGTGAATTGAAACTGATTTGGGGTTAAATCAGATAAGGGCTTGGTATTCAGCCTCCACATTGAGTGCCTAGGCTCTCTGTAGGGCTCAGGTTATGGGGAGAGAGCCAAGTGCCAAAGTCTGTAATTTGCCCAGCTGGCAGGTAGAGGCTGGTACCCTAAGTCTGGTTTTATGATTCTCACTGCCTGAAAAAATACACTGCAGCCACAAGGTACAAAAGGCTAAGCCAGTACAAGTTGCTTTTGTTGATTTGTTGTTTTTGTTTTACACTCATCTCAGAAAGGCCGTTTGTTTCCGGTAGCCGGAATAAATGTTATAGAGTGCATCCCAGTCAGCCTGGCAGAAATGAATGACATGCACTGTCTGGCGTGCTAGTAAGATACAGTTTTTATATCAGTGGTCGTGTAATCCCCAGCTATACAGAAATACATCACAAATAGGAAATACAAAGCATTTGTGCCTGCCTCAGAGACTTGGATTCCTTATATTTGGTTGTAGAGAAGTATATCCCTTTACTTGGAAGCCAGCACTCTGACCTCTTCCCTGCCGTGAGGTGCTTTTGCCCCTTTGAAAGCTAAGAGGCAGTCCCTTTTCATCCAGGAAGCATGGCTTTAAATCCCACGTAAGAAAATTTGAATCCTTTCATTTACCACCCTCTGCTTTTCCCATGAAGTTCTAGGATGAGGAAATGTGAGCACAAATGTTTCCATTTTCTCCCGCTGGAGCTGTTCAGAAAAGGAATTAAGACTTACTCTTTGGCATAGAGAATTACATAGTAATTGCTCCAAAACCTGAGCATGATTCTGCAGTCTAATTACTTAGCAGACTTGCCTGAAAGTGGGAGACAGCTTGCCTCTGGTCCTTACTGTTCTGAAAGTGTTACTGTTTTCTAGTTCCTAGCTCTTAGGGCAAGCAAGGACTGGCCCTCACGGTCCAGTGTTAGCAGTTTGACCCAATGACTTCAATATGCAGTCATGATCTTGTTTTGTCTCATTGTTCAGCCTTCAAATAATATTTTTTTTGCATAGTGGAGCACTGAGCAGAGAGGTGGTATGCCCTGGCACTGTCATGTTTCCAGATAGGCAAGTCAGCTGCACAGTTTAGAATAAGAAAGACCAGCATGCCATAGCCCCTTCCCTCACATGTGACAAGACTTCCTTCACATGCAGGTAGATCAATGTCCACACAAGCTTCAATTTCTCTGGACATCACACATGCAGTGAGATGTCCTCTGTGTTTCCCCAGGGAAGGCTATTGAGCAGCTGCTTCTGAAGTGCTTCGGAGAAAGGACAACGGAAGTGAGATGTGATCCATTGGTTGGACACCTCTTGGGACAAATCTTGCCTTTTGTGTCTCCTGGCATTCTGAAAAGCAGTGGCAGATCATACTTTAAAGCTGCATTTTCTGGATCCAGTCTGATGAATTCAGAAACTTATTGATGTCTTTAAATTTTCAGTTTGAGTTTGGACAACCAAAATGCATCTCTGTCCTTTGGTAGATTTAGCTGCACTTTGTAACCCATCAACAGAGAGAAAATTGACACTTCATATTAGACTTTCAGATTTTTCATCTTTTTTCTTTTTTATATTGTGACAATGAATTATTTAGACTATTCAGAATATCATTCTGATATTACATACCCACCCCATTTATTTTTTTTTATTAAACATTTTCCTATTAGAAAATGTTTATTCTATATGTATTTTGTGTTTTAGCACCTTGCTTTTCAGTAATTGTGTGTAGTTCTGGGAACTAGACTATAAAAAGGTTATAAAACTATTAAAGAATATCCAAAGGAGACCCATGAAGATGGTGAAGGGCCTTGCGGGGAAGCCGTAAAAGGACTGGCTGAGATCACTTGGCTTTTCAGCCTGGAGAAGAGGTGACAGGAGAGACTTCATTGCTGTCTTCAACTTCCTCATAAGGGGGAGTAGAGGGGCATGCACTGATCTCTTCTCTGTGGTGAAAGACACACTGATCTCTTCTCAGTGAAAAGGACCCGAGGGAATGGCCTGAAATTGTGTCAGGGGACATTTAGGTTGGATACTAGGAAATTACCTTATAAGTAGTTGGACACTGCAGCAGTGTGATTCTTAGGGTGTCCTGTGCAGGCCTAGGACTTGGATTCTACGATCCTGATGAGTCTTCCAACCAGGATCTTCTATGATTCTGTGTAACCTCTGCAAAGGATTAAGTTCATATCCACTTCTACAAACGCAGAGAAGAGTTCACCTTACTTACACAGCGAGTTCACTTGTCTTTAGGAGTATGGATATGTAGGATGAGAGGCACATTTTTAAGTGTAATAGGTAACAGAAACTACTGTCTGCATTTTGAGGGGGTTGATACAGCCTCCTTGCATAAGAAATGGGTAATAAAAATCCTTTTTTTTTTTTTCTTTTTTTTTTTTTTTTAACAGAGGCTTCAGAATTTTGTTGTATAAATGTTCCTTAAGCCATGTACTGATTTTTGAACATGTAGTGACTGAAAGGTCATTTTTTGTCACCAGTATTGCAAGAAACCACAGTCCAGACTGCAGGCTTCAGGGCAGTAAATTAAGAATTGTTAAAACAAATGAGTTAATGATTACAAATTCAGCTGTTTGATTTAGAAGGCACATATGTGTAATGCAAGAGACAGGAGGGGTTATTGGTGAAATAACTGGTTAAAGACTGGGGCATTTGTGTCCATATTTCTGCCCTGTGGCTGACTGCCTCTGTGATTGAGGTAAGTCTCTGTAGGTGTATCTGCCCTGCAGGCCAGGGTGCTGGGCCGAGGCACTTGCTGTAGTATAGCTTGTTGTGGATATTGGAAGCAGGCATGGATATAAGCATAGATGAACTGGCTCCAAATCTTGGTAAAGAATATTTTTCTGCCTTGAACTCTTTGTGTCTATGCTACCAAACACACAACCCTTGTACCCAAGCTGCTATAAAGCCACTGTCAAGCAAAGGCAGCAAGAGGGCTGTGTGGATGAACAGGTAGCTCCTGACAAAGCTCAGACTGAAAAAGGAAGATTGCAAGAGGCAGAAGCAAGTGACCCAGGAACAGTACAGACACAATGAGCCACGATGTAATTAGGAAAGCCAAAGCCCACCTGTATTTAAGTGTGATGTGGGATGAGAAGGGCGACTGCAGGCACACCAACAGCAAATGGAAGATCAGAAATAATGTGGGCCTGTTGCTGAATGAGGGCAGGGACTCTGGTGCCAAGGGATACAGAAAAGATCAAGATAGTGAATGTCTTCTTTACCTCAGTGTTTGTTGGTCAGACCAGCCTTCAGGGACACAAAGACTCTGATCGAAACGAAAGTCTGAAAAACAGAAAACTCACCCTTAGTGTAGGAGGAGTCCATAAAAAGGAACATTTAAACAAACTGAGTATATACAAGCCCATGGGATCCCCTGGAAGGCACCTAAAAGTGCTAAGGGAGCTGTCTGATATCACTCAAGTATACTGTTGGTTATCTTTGAAAAAGTTGTGGTGATTAGAGCAGAATCATAAGGACTGGAAGGAAGAAAATATCAATCCTATCACTGAGAAGGCCAAAAAGAAGGATCTGAACTGTAGGCTAGCTAGCATTCCTTGGTTGCCAAAGAGAGTCTGTGAAGCCTCCGTCCTCAAAAGTCATCTGATCACAGTCCTGGACAACTGGCAGCCCTGCTTGAGCAAGGGGATTGGACCAAATGATCTCCAGAAATGCCTTCCTATCACAGACACACAGTGATTCTATGTGATTCAGACTGTGATATTGTTTTCAGTACTGCTTTAGTTACACTTATACTCAATTAAGTTTCAAGTTGTATTTCTGAGATTTTGTGCCTCCATTAAATGGTTTATGGAATGTGGAAATTAATACACCTGCCTATGTGCCTTGGAAGTATAAATACACCAGCGATTGTGAGGTGCTTTCAGTGAACGAGGCATACAAATACCTTTTGTACACATTTATAGGAAAGAGAAACTTTACAATCTTTTCCCTCTGTACAGTACAAATTGCATTAAATTGTGAGAAAACAATATCTGTAATAATGTTCTTGAAACTAAGAACTCAGAAACCGAGTAAATCACAGGTTTAATGTGAACCCCTGCCTTTATAAGTTCCCATGCCTTCTGTGATACTGTGTTGGAGTCTATACAGAGCAGATGAAATAGTGTCACAGTAATTTTTGTTTATTCCTTTTAAATTATACTTTCTCACACTTTTGCAAGGTCTCCCATTTCCCCCCATGCAGCTATAAAAGGCTGCCTTCAGTCTGTTTAGGCTCAAGGCACGCATGCGGTCTTTTATTGACAAAAGCAGATGGCGGTTTCCCCTACAATCCGTTTCCTTTTCCCTGGCTGGCATGTGAAACACGGAGAGCATACTGGAGCACACGCCGTCATACCACGCCAGCCTCCGAGTGCTCCCCTCGCAGGGACAGCCCAGGACCTGGCTGCCCATGAGGCATCTGAATTACTGGAAACTATTTCACATTTGGCTTAGAGCTATTTTGACGATCTTCAGCTGTATCCTTTATTTCTTCCTTCTTAGCATGTAAATGTCCTTTTTATAGTAGCTGTTCTTCCAGAATTTATGGTTCTCTTTTCTTAAAGCTTCTCATTCACAGTTCCCCATTTTTATTTAAGTTAGTCCCTTTTCATTTCCTGGGCATACCATGCTAAGCAAAACATACATTTGAGGGGTGAAATTTTGTGTCTTCCTCAAATTATCTCATTATGTTGGCCTTTATTATTCCTTTTTTTTTTTTGTCTTCAATGTGGCAATCATGTCATTTTTGCCATACTGCCTTTCATGCTTATGAGGAACTCTGCAAAATGTATTATTATCTTCTTTTGTATGCTTCCTTAAACCCCTTCTTTGCTTTTACACCTACCAGTGCAAAGAAATGACTGGTTAATCCATTGATTTCTATTTTTTTTCCCCTGGATTTATTGGTAGTTATTTTGAGTTTGAAATCTCTGTGGGATCAAGCCTATCTTTGTGGACTGTCATTGCCTTATCGGTTAGCATAAGGACAGAAAAAGTGCAAATTTAAGCCTCTGAGGTGCTTTAATCTTGGCAGTCCCTGAGCAGAGTTCCCCTTTCTGCATCTTACTGAGATTTGCTAGGGGAGGATGTGCAGCTCAGTCAGTGTGTGGGCATAAAGCCTGTAAAGAGCTTTGGAGCAACAACTGGCTTGACACAGCACATGCAAGGAACAATTTATCTTTCATTCTTAGCTTTACATATATCATGGGCACTTTGATTTCTTTTTCTTTACCCCATCAGGATTTTCAGATTGCTTTTCATATGGCTGTGTTCAGCACTATTTCTTTCAGAATCAATTCAGTTTAAATTTTTCATTCATGTACAAAGAAAAATTTCTGAAATCAACAAATAAAGCATCTGACTCATTTAAATGCTTATGAGCCTAATACTGCATTCATATTACTGAAAAAAATAAAGAAATGCTTTCCTTTAAATCTAAATTTTATGAAGCATAATCACAGGAATTGTTTTGTATTCTTAAGCATTACGAAGTTTGTAATGTCAACACACATATACAATAGTATTTGCAATGCATTCATGGGTGGTCTGGAAATCTGTGAGCAGCAAGTATGAAGCACCTCCACACAAGTAAAAGCAGGAAAAATTCAAGCCAAAAGAGAAATGGGAAAGACATAATTTTCACTGAATGTGCAGTTGGACTTTCAGTGCCTAGAGAAAACAAGTAGAGATTTTTGAGATCGTCTTTCCTTCTCTGCACATTTGAAGCAAACAATACTATGGTTCTTGTACAGGCTGAGGCTTCTGTGGTGGCAACAAACAGAAACTCTCATTCAGGGAGGTTTAAAATGGAGCTGAACTTGGCTTAAGCAGGAAGACTGAGACCATTCAGACTGCAAAGTTCATTCTTTATGGAGAGTATGATTTGAGTCTTCAACAGTATTAACACTAAAAATGTCAAAAGCTATAAACACATATTATAGTGATATCAAACTCTTTGAGCAGAGTGTCGGTGGGTTTCTCGGAAAATTCAGATAAGGATGGTTTCTTTCTTTATGAGCTCATCAATCCCCATACAGAGCAGAGACCAATCTTTGAAAGGCATTTATATCTCATCTCCTATACCTCACATCTCATCTATAACCCCTTTGTAGAGGGCAGATAATAGGGTGATTTCTGCTCTCCTCCACTCTGAGTGCAGGACTCCATTTCCTGTCACCTAAAGATCCAAAAGTGATGTTACACACAGAGAAATTCTACCCTTCCTTGGCACTTGCTTGAGGAGAAAGAGAAGCATGGCTGCTGGGGCTGAAGAAAGGCTCAGGAGCTGAGGTGAGTTTGGACTTGGCCAGTGGGGCATAGGGGCAGGGCAGTCATGTCCCAGATGCTCAGCTTTACGGTTGTGTCAGCAAGCTGCAATGTCATTGTCCTTGACACCATCATCAGCAAGAGCAGCTCTCCTGCCCCTCACCCTGCTGGTCATTGTCCTGGGAAGTTCTCTGTTCTGCGCTGTCAGGTTGTGCTTCTAAGCAGATGATTGTATCTTGAAAAGGCATTGTGTAAGATTAGAAAAAGCCAGTCTGTCTGAAAGGTTTCAGGGGGGAGGTTTTGGCACCACAGCACACAAGATTGAGACATGATTATATTACCTACCTGCTTGTCATCAGATACACACGGTGCATCTACTGCCTAGGCAGCAAAAGGGCGGAAAGAAGAGAAAGACTGACCACACCTTTCTCCAAGCCATGGGTTCCCATTATCTTTTTCTGCCAAGACAAGGCAGGAAACACATTTTGTGTTTGTCTGGGTTTCGGTGACGGCTGGCGACACAAGGCTGTAGTTTCCAGCAATTTTTAGGATTGGAGAAGTGCCTGGGACAGGACATTACACTCATTCTGTAGGAAGCGCTCATCATGGAAGGGTTAGGTCCCTCCTGAAGTGTTTTTAGTAGTGCTGTTCTGAAATCCTGGCTGGGGGAGCTCCAGCCCATTTCCAGGAAGTGTGTCCCTGTGCCCATGGGTGGGAGAGCAGGGGCTGCCAAGTAAATGATTAGCGGAACACAAGGGCCAGAGTCCCAGCACAAAAAGTGGACTTTTCACAAGTGGTGCCTCTTTATGTATCATAATATACAGAGTTTCTTCCCTTCTTATGCCTCAAGGTCAGGGGCAAATAATCCTGCTTCTTTCTTTTTCTCAAATCTTCATGGGGGGCCCCACTGAGATATCACCAAGTTTGATGAGAGAATGAAGAAAATGCAGTGGTTTTCTTTTTATATCTATATTTACTTTCTTTTTGGTTTATTTGTAAGTCTCTCTCTATAAAACTACTTTCAAATGTAATTTGCTTCCTTGGGTGAAATTCATCTCCAGCTCTGCAGAAATGCTGTACAAATGTGGTGCTCTCACAGTTGTTTTAGAGCACTTATCAGAGTTTTCAGGAAAGGTAACAAAATATAAATCAAGAGAAGCATTCAGACTGTTATTTCTGATTTATTTTTTTTTTTAGTAACCGATGATAGACTGTGGATTCTATTAAATTTAGAGGAAGTCTTCCAAACAAAATGTTTTTCCCTTTAAATTTTATATTTCAAAACACAGATCTGTATACAGCATATCTACACATATCAGTTAGGCACTGGCTCACTATTCCATTCATCATATAAAAACCTTTACAAATATCACAAACTTGCTGAAGTCAGAGATAAGAGCAATTCAAGTTCTGATTTTAATTCTGCTTTACTCAGCATGTGTTTACATATGTCAACTGTATCTGAGATTTCTGAGAGGCGACCTAGGTAAAACCAGTACACATTTTCAGTTACCTTGTTAATGAAGTCATAGCTGGGTATTTACCAGATCTTAACCACTGAAGCAGCAGATGTATAAGATTAGGAGAAAATGTAAAAGGTAAGTGTTGAAGTACTTAAATTACCACTATATTTGGGTTTTTCTGAAACAGAAAATCAAATCAGCTTTGGTTTCCAAAGAATTTATGGAAAACATCATTGACAGCTGCATTTTCAGGTTGCCCTGTGCTTTTATCAGCTCTATTAATGATGTTAGAGAGATACACATCGTTCTCTTTTAAGCAACTTTCACAGGGTTAGTAACTAAAGTGCCTTGTTTTCTGCCTAGTGTAGTAATAATGACAAAGAACACACGGAAATGGTATAGATCTGCTTTCTGAAAGCTGTTTTGTAACCAGGTCCAACAGCACTGTGGAAGACCTGTCATCCTCTGTGCTAGTCTCCTTACCTTGTTGCAAATAGTAAGAAAAATAATAATCATGTCGATTAAAGTAGCAGGGCCAAAGAAGAAAGGTTTTTCAGGGTTCTAGTCAAATGTTGAATAATAGGTACCTCCTCTCAAGCCTAAGGTTTACAGATAGGCAGGAAATGGGGAAGAAGACATAGCAGGAGAAGCAGAAACAATCAAAAAAAACATTCCCCTTCTTGGTGGGTGAGGAAAGGGCAACTTGTCAGGGAGGAGGACACTCCAGAAAATGGAAGTGCACTGCAGGGAAGGCTGGGAGGAGGACGAGGTGCTCTGTGAAGCTGATGAGATCAGCCAGGAGCAGAGCAAGCCTCCAATCCACACAGCATAAAAGAAGGAAAACATCCAAAGGTGCAAATGTCCAGTGCTTCCTGACTGGACTCCTGTTATTCCTGTTTTCTGTCAATCACCTTACCCTTTCTTTGCAACTCTTCCTCGAAGCCATATGGAAGCAGGATTAAGGTGGGTGGAAAGTACCACCTTTCTCTTCATAACCTCAAAGCCAGGGGATCTCCTCAGAATGGCTTGGGGCCTGGCATTACAGCCACCATCTGTTAACTGCTCCTCTTCTCTACTATGGCCATGGTGCTGGTGAATGGCCTCAGACAAGGTGCAGACAAGGTTCCCTGTCTGCAAATGTAGTCTAGAGCAGCTGTGGGAGCTTGCTGTATCCTACTGCCAGATGGGACAAAGAAAACATCCTTGCTCTCTCTTTGTGCATGAGGAAAAAAAAAGTCAAGATATTTCCCTGATGTCACACAAAAGGAGAGAAGGAAGGGGCAAACAAATCTTACTTTTCCTGAGCCCAGCACTACACTTCAAATCTTAAACTCCTGCAGCTCCGATAGAGGCAAAAGGGAAGGCAGGGAAACAGGAAAAAGGATTAGAGAAGACAGGACATACTGGCTCATGACTGCTCATATGCACTGCCTTAATTGAAGTTAAGCTTTCACACAGAAGCATGGCAAATTGTTTAGAATTCAAACCTGAAATAAAAATATTGGTAGTTTAGTCTGAGACTGAGACTAAAGTTATAGTGGCAGGAAAGTTATTAATAGATCTTGTTTGAAGGTAGCTACAGTTCTGAGAGGAGAAGGTAGTTGTGATTAGATGCTCTCAGTTCTGTGTATGAATAGAACTGAGACTATAGTTTATGTTCTCTTTTAAGGGTCTGTATCACTTTTTCTGAGAGCCTTGTGATTGTCAGCAGATTTTATTCTCACAAAATCATAGAGAGGAAAAAAGTTTTCTACCTGTGTTGAGAAGGAAGAATTTAGGCAGACAAGTGAAAAAAATATGTTATTTTGGGTCCCCCAGAAAAACTGAGACTGGTTTCAACTGTAGAGCAAAAGCTTTATAAGTTTCAATCTATATTCCTAAATACATTAAATCACCTTTTCTAAATGAGATTTTTATGAATCTGCAGTCTACTGCACAGTCTATGTTTATATGGCTTTCTGAGAGAGCAATGTGGCTTTGCACTGTGATGGGTCCTCCTTGGGGAGTTTGTTGGAAACCTCTTCAATAGAATTATGAGGAAAGGTGCGGGCCTGCTATAGGGCCAGGGAGCCTGAGGACAGTGAAATTGAAAGACAAATTTCATTTGCTCACCAGCCTCAGGAGTATTTGGCCTTGTGAGTAACCTTGGAAAGCTGTGAGGTTGTGGAGGAATGCAAATTTGGTGCTGAAAAATTGAGTATTAGGAGGGGAAGATTCAAGATGCAGCTTCTTAAACCTTCCATTCTGAGCAATGGATCTGATGGGAAGTGGATATGATTGCTCCCAATGGTATCCCTGTCTCTCCTTTTTCCTGAGCAGTGCCTTGGACATCATCATGACATACTCTCTCTGGTTCTAGCAGTTGCTTTTGGGATCCCTTGAATCAAACGAATGATGTAAGGGTTAGGACCCTGGAATCTCTTCCACAGCCCTCTCACAGCTCATTTGGGAGAAATTTCAAGCTCTCCCATAGATTTACCTTGTGATTTGTCCCAAGAAAGAATTTAGGATGCATTTTCTGTGCTTGAATGTAGTGATTGTTATATGCTTTTGAAATCTTGTTTATTATTGTCTTTTCCACGCGTACTGAGTCACTGAAGAGTTATTTGGTTTTCCCCCTGTTCATCTCCCCCTCCCTGACTCAAGAACAAAGCAAATCCCTGCATATGGGTCCTGCTGCTTATGAATGCAGTTTTCCTGAGGTCTCAGCCAGAGCAGCATTTCAAGGCTTAGATCTGCATTTCCCAAGTCAGGGCTCAGAATCCCAGATATAATCTAGGTGGTTACTAATGCATCCGTTAACCTGAAAGAAATTCATGTCAATCCCTTCCATGTCTATTCTTATACATAGTTTACATCTGATAGATCTGTAAGACAGCCTGCAGCTGATACTCATTTGAGCACTGCAGGCTTAAATGCCAGCAGAAATCTGTGACAATCTGGAAAAAGGGACAGGATATTGTATGGATGTTAAATAGACCAGTGATTTGTATTTTCTTGCTAATACTTTGAGCATTATATTCAGGTCTGAATTTTAACCATCAATTGCTCAATGAACACATAGTCAAGTTTACATTGTGTTTATTGCCAAACTAGAAAGAGTATCCCATTGTGCTAAACCTTGCAAATTCTATCTGTCTTATCACTGCAGGATCGGGTTGTGTCCTGTTAGCTGGTATCACAACAGCGGCTTTGTTTTTGTAACGCTAGACTTGAGTGTTCAACATAATGAATACACTCCTACAGCTGGTTTACACAAGGATTGTTGACATTTTTCACAATGCATTTTTTAAGACATATGCCTGTGCATAAACAGTCAACATAACCTAGAAGAACTTGAAACTCCCATCTGGATGTTGTATTTAGGTCTCATATGCAGGGAGGTTTTTTTTTCTATCTACTCTAGTTTTGATATTCTATCAAAACCCTTGCATTTTTAATTTTGATTTTCACCTAGTTTATTAGCCTCTAAAGAGCCTCCAAAATTATCAGTCACATTTCTCTGATTCTCTGTTCCATAAAGCATGATCCACCATGTTATAATGTATTGCTATTTTTCTCATGTCATTGGTCTGATGATCTGATGATCCCTGGCAAGGGACATAACATAGTTTATTTGCTTCTATCATCAGAGGAGACAGACTTTGGTATTAGTTACTTTTCAGGGTCACATATTCATACATAGAAGTGAGAGCATCGAATCACAACTACCTTCTCCTCTCAGAACTGTAGCTACCTTCAAACAACATCTATTAATAAATTTCCTGCCACTATAACTGATGTAGTACACTCAAGGGTAATCAGTGTTGTTACCACAGAAAGTAATACACAGTAATACATTTTGTTGCTATGCTCCAGAATATAAATGTACAGGGGGAAAGGCACATAAAGCAGTTCTGCCAGTGCTTGAATACACCAGCTGCAAAGAAATGAGCAGGGCAGAGTCAGTGTCTACACTCGGAGTTTTGAGTCTCTGGTTGTGACAGCATTCACACAGAAGCTGCTTTACAGATTAAGGAATTGTTTTCAATTAAGTCCTTGTTCTCAGCACTGACTGCCTAACCCTGCTAACCTTGGGGTTAGAAAACACAGTAGTAGAATGGCAAGCCTATATAAGTCTTGTCCAAAATTCATCTTCTGCCTCCTTGTGCCCAGCGGAGCTGAAATACAGAGATTTGTAAGGAAGACAAGACTAATGTGTCCAAGAAAAACAAGAAATACAAATCATCAATCTTTATGGATATATACTGTATAATGTCACAGCATGGCTGTCATTAACAGCTACTA
>VYXF01005264.1:1998319-2064033 GCA_013397295.1 Polioptila caerulea | reverse complement strand
CTTCTTCTGGTACCCATTTTAGGAAGCAGGCATTATCAAGAAAATCTTCTGAGAGAATATGAGGTGGCCAGAGGACTTTAGTCTGGTAGGAAAAGCCTTGAGGAAATGGGTAAATAACCCTCTGCTTTTTCATAAGGTCTTCACTGTCAACCTAGGGATCATGTGGGATTTTAATCTCAAATTGTACTGGCAGAAATGAAGTCTTCACCACACAGCCTAGTCCATCATAACTGTATTTTTTAGAAGATGCATCTTAAAGCATGACAAACAATTACGTTGTGGGGTTTATTGTCCCTTTGTCTTCTTTAATGGAGAAGCATACTTTCGAGTGTGAGAGACATACACAAGATCTAATGGGTAAAATGAAAACTTTCTGAGTGGCAAGTTTTTATCATGCTTAAAAAACAGTCAACAGGACCAAAAGAAGTCTGACAAAAACTCTGAACTGCACCATCATGCAAAGTCAATTAAAAATGCTGATAACTGACTGGAGCCTTCCCTTTACTCTTCTGTTGCTAAAGCTGAACTAGTAGCTCCCATGGAGTTCTGTTCTATTCTTGCAAAAAACGTCTGACAAAGATGAAACTTTAGATACACTGAAGGGACTGGGGGGGGATGCTGAAATACAGCCTTGAGTGGAGATATCTGAAGAAATGTGTGACTATGAAAGTGATCTTTACATGTTAAAAAGCAATTGTAATCAAAGAAATAAATATTACCACAAGCTTAAAAAAAAAACAAAAGGAAAAAGAAGTACAAGAATGCTGTCAAGATCCTGGCTGCCAAAAAAAAGAATGAAATGTTTATTCATATGGGTCTATGTATTTAAAAAAGCATAAAATGTTGCCCTCTGAGGATGACAGCTTAGACATAAACTGCAATAGGACTTGTGACGTGATTAAAGAAGAGTGCATACCTCTGAGGATAATAAAGAACTGATTCCCTTAAACATTGTGCAAGCTTTAAAATCAGTGTCTTGGACAGCATCCTAGGAAGACATCCAGCTACAGTAAATCAGGAAGAAGTGGCTGAAGTGCCTGAGGACTTTTATTCCTGGTATAATTGTATTTGAAAAACTTACCCTGAAAGGCTTTGCACAGAAGACAGTAGCAACAAAATGTTGTAGTTCAAAAAAGAAAAAAAAAGTCAAGTATTTATTCAACTGAGAAAAGATCACATACAGCCCTGCTTAAAATTATGAGGTATGGACCTAATCAGTCAATGGAATTGCTATTCAGGTGTTACTATCCACAAGCACTCTGATAAGACTTATTTGCAGTACTTGCTCTGGTGGAGTATACCTGGTGGAGTTATTTTACAGTCCCTCTAAAGGGTTAAAAAGAAATCTAAATGTCAGAAGAGGGAGCTCAGATGTAGTTGAAAAGAAAGTGGTGGAGATTAATATACAACCTCTGCCCTTGACAAGTTTCTAAGTCTTGGCAGTTTCTCAGTAGAAGTCTATAAAATGCTTAAGCATGATTGCTCCACTTTGGGAAGAGCCAAATTCCTGAATTCTCTGAAGGTGAAAAAAAATAAAAAAATTATGTTCGTTGTATATACTTCACTCCCATGAGGAGGTTACCAAGTTGTTTGTATAATTTATATCAACCCATATCACTTCCTACAATTGGCAATAAAGGCCTCACCAAAATTTTGGCAAGCAAATAAGAAAATGTTCTGCCAGACACCATTAATACAGATCAATCTGGTTTTTCTTTGCATGAACTAGAAGATTATTTTCCTGAGGTAAATCTCAAACAGTTTTTTACCTCAAAGGCTTGTTTTTTAAATCCTATTGCATGCCAAAAAATCTAGGATAGTTCCTAGATGCATGGAGGTTAAGGCCAGAAGGGATAGTTAGATCATCTACTCTGACCTCCTGTGCATTTCAGAGAGGTAAATTCCACCCAGTTACCCTTGTACTGTGCTCTTTAATTGGCATTTGGTAAAAGCACTTCCTCAGAAAGCTAGTCAGTCTTGATTTGGAGACATCAAGAAAATAAAATTCATTGTTTCCTAGGCAGTTCCCTCTCACATCATTAATTAATTACTTTCACAGTAATTAAAATAAAAAAGTCTTTTTCTTTACAGCTTGATTTTTTTTTTACTTCAGCTTTGATTCTTTGTACAGTTCTCTCTAACAGATTAAACATCTTCTTAGTATTATCTCCTCATGAATCACTGTACCTCTATCTTTGTTGAACTAAACAGATTAGGTTTTTGAAATTTCTCAGTACAAAGCACTTTTTCCAGCCCTCAAAAAAATTTTGTTTCTATTTTCAGTATCTTCTCCAATATTATCAATATCTATGAAGCTTGAATAAATTATGATTCTCTTGAATACTGAACACAGAGGTAAAAATTGTCTTCCTGGTCTTACACAGTACTTCTTTTGATAAAAAGTAGGATAGCTTTATTCTATATGTGTTTTCTGACATTATCACAGTGTAAATCAATGACCATGAGGCAGGCTGGAGAGAGGAAGCTGTAAATAGGACACAGTTCTTCAGGTAGGGCCACTGACCACCAGAAGACACAGTCAGAGAGAAGATGGTTTTCTGCTTGGCGACATCTCACAGTCAAGCCTTGAGGTCTTTCTGGAAAAAATATTCATTCAGGGAGTCATTTAGAAACCTAAATTTGAAGGATGTTGGCCTCTGTGGGAGAGCAAAGAGGTTACTCTCAGCTTCAGTCCCTGAAGTGGGGGCCTGTGCAAGGCCAGGTGTGCACCAGAGCCAGTGCATGTGAAGGAGCGCGGCTACGTCTCCAGGCCAGGCAGCAGAGGAGTCACATGTGCATGACCACTGCCCAACCCCAGCGTTTGGATCAGCTCAGCCAAGCTGTGAAAATCTAGTCTTGGTGACCACAACCACTAGTTCCAACTTGTTTAGGGAATTTAAGTCTTAACTCTAAGTCAATTGCACTTTGGTTTTGAAAATTCAACCTTCAGTGATATAAATAGAGCAGATGTCAAGGGCATGTCTTGAAACTACTGACAGAACAAGACTCCTAGAATTTGAAGAACCATTTCAGTTAAACTTGCTGGAAATACAGATTTCAGGCCAACTTTTCACTAAGTTCAGACACATTCAGAGCTGAAGTTTACTTTTATGATAATCTCAGCCACCAAGAATATTAAAAAAGTGAGGAAGTTGTTCCATGCAACATTCTCTTAGGCAATAGAGCTAGTATGAGAAATGCCCAGTTATAAGAATTCCCCAGCCCAACTGTTTGTATTCTTAGTTTCTTGCTGTTATGGTTCTTTTAGTAGGGCTACGCAATAAACCACACTAGTGCCATGATCCCATTAATACAGAAGTAAAGAAGCAACTGCTTTGTTGAAGGACAGGAGAAAGTGGGACTCTCTTAATGAAACAATTTATTTCATGTAAGGATAGAACAGAACAACCACAGCAACAAAACTAACCTCTCTGGATACTTAAAAAAATAAATGTTATTCAGACTATTTCAGAGGATATTCTGTCAGTGTAGCCTGGGAATATGGTACTACAGAAGAAGGGATAGTAAAGCATTGTATGGGGACAGAAATTAAATCAGCAGGAAAGTGAGAACTGGAGGAAAGCAGGAAACACTTTTTCTACTTGAGAAACTATAATGTGTAAAACTATAATAACACCTTATGTAAATAATCAGAAATAGGTTCAAAACTCAGTAGTCAGTAAAGTCTGCAAAATCTTTTTTTTCAAGGTAGATTTATTGTGCAAGATAAACTTGTTTATATGCTAGAAAATCATACTACAATTTGAGGCAGGTGGTAGAATCAGTTTTAGTAATAAATTGGGACTTCTCAAAGTAGAAGTATCTCAAGTTTCCTTGGAAAAGGCCAGATTACAGAGTAGCAAATGTTCTGACTGATATTTCTCTAAGATGGTAAGTGGGAGTAGGAAAATATGAGTTCTTTATGGGATGTGGAGTATCTAATCTTGGATTACATATTAGGAAGAAATTGTTTACTCTGAGACTGGTGAGGCACTGGAAAGGTTGTCCAGAGAAGCTGTGGATGACCCACCCCGGGATGGGGCTTTGAGCAGCCTGGTCTAGTGGAAAGTGTCCCTACCCATGGTGAGAGGGTTGGAGTTGGATGACCTTTAAGATCCCTTCCAACCAATACCATTCTGTGAGTCAAAGTACAAAGTTCATTTGTCTTACTTGTTCAAGGGCAAGCTCTTGCTTTTCTTAGTTTACTTTTTTGTTGCTCTTGATAAATTTCCTTATAACCTAAACAACATGTCATAAATACCTGATATTACTTTCCCTGCTTTAATATATACACATGAGTATACAGAAACATATATATACACATATATGAGTTTTTCTTTTTTGGGTCACGAAGCCTAAAGGTGGAAATATTAAAATATTTTTCCTTCTTTGAACATGATCCTTGAAGAAATTCCTCACTGCCTATTTTGTTCAAAGGCCTTTCTTTGTGATGTATTTCTGTAAGAGAGGATATGTTTAGTGTTCAGATAATCAACTATGGAACAATTTTTCTCAACATGGGGATCTCCTTGGGGATCACTCCTCTATGGCAACTCTTATGCTTTATTCCTCCTTTTCTGGGTAATCCTCCGGATCCATGTCTGGCCTCCTGGAATTCCCCAGCATGGAGGAGTATCCTGGTTTCTGCTGTCCCTTGCCATGGTTACTCAGGATTTCCTCCATGTTGGTGTATGCCCTCAACACCTGCTTCATTTCAGAGCATCTCCTCAAGGAGAAAAATGGAGTTGCTGAGGCATGGTATTTCCATATGGACCAAAGGGATCACATTTCCAAAGAGAGTGGACGTGACATAGGGTTAAAACATAGTTTCTGAGGCTTTGAAAATTTTGTCTTAGTTACTTGCATTTCCCAGCTCCAGGAAGTTATTTACAATGACATTTTGTGGCTAGGCTTAATGTTAAATGATCCTTTTGAGGTATTACTTATCAACTGAAAAAAAAAAAGCTAGTTTGAGTACAATTTTCCCATATTGTAGTACATATTTAAGATAAGTCACGTGGATTACCTCACAGAAATAACTAATTCATAGCTCACAATCCTTCATGTACCTTCCCCATACATCTAGCTTGGCCCATTTTAAAACTCTGGGAAAACTTTATTTTGCTTTGTGCTATCCTCCATAAGCTGGGAGCTGTCAGGCTGCTGTGCTCAGCAGCTGAGTACCATGATCATAATCAAACCACTCTGCTTACCTCTGCTTTGTGCATCATAGTTCCAACAAAGAAAACACTTGTCTTATATTTTTTTTCCCAGAAGCAGCCACAGAAGCTGAAATCCATGTGTCTATACTTAAATCATCCATCAGCCTTTCCCAGCTCTGAAGCTGCTGCCTCTGCTCTGAGTGACAGTGACAGGCTGAGACACACAGTCAGGTTGGCCACTGTGCTCAGGGTGTACAGAGGGCAAGGGCTGCCACCATGGGCTGAAGATTTAATAATTTCTCGAGTCATGCAATCTCCTTTCCTCTTCATGATATCATGCGCCAGGCACAGCTGGGAGAGAAAACACAGTTTGGTTTCATCCAGATGGTGGAGAGGGAATACGAGCCTGTAGTGAGGCCAGCTCTTCTCTCTGCCTGGTCTCTTCCCTCCTCTCCAGCACTTGTGGGGACTTCTGTCTCCAAAGGATAAGACAGATGATGTGAGTTTTAAATCCCTCCCACCCTTTTTTTTTTTTTCTTTTTTTTTCCTTTCAGAGATAATGCATACACCTGAAAATGATTTCCATGAAGATTAATAAACTAGATTAAGACGATTAAAGAAAGTGAAAATTAACTTCTTCCACCTCCACTCTACATTTCTTCTATCTGATATCTGCAGTACCTTGTTAAATTTAACAGCGACTTAAAAATTCATGTAAAAGTGTAAAATATCTTTATTTGTAGCAACCATTTTGACCCAGATTGATGTAGCTATCACTGCTATAAATCTGGGTGCAGTTTGTTATCTCAACAAAATTGTAGAAACTTCAAGACTAATTTTTTATATTTTTTTGCTAGTCCAGGATCTTCTTCCTAACTCCCTTGGAACTTTATTGGGGTCTGCCAAAGGATTGGAATAAACCCTTCTGCTTAGCACTTAAATCCCCCTTAAAAATTTCTGACTTCTTTTTTCATACTCAAACAGGTATAATTACTTCTGACTAAGATCAGGTGGGTAGAATATAAATCCTGAAAGTCAAGTGCAAGTCTTGAAAACACAGATTTACTTCACATCTCCTCCCCTTCCCTTTCCCTCTCCTTCTCTTCCTTTCAGGGCAGAAACAGAGAAGAGGAAGAGATGTTGCTCTTTTCATCAGCTCTTTTTAATGCAGCGTGATTTAGTGCACGTAGAAGTCATTTGTGCAGTAAGAATGAGCCATTTTGCAGCACTAGAATAATTCCATTGTACTGTATTACTGAAGAGTAGCAAAGCTCATGGCTATTACTGTTAAATAGATTTGAGCAGGAATTGTAGGCTACAAAAACAGCTCAGTACATAACTCTAAATGAAAATAACATACTAATGTGTGACTGATTTACACCAACATCAGCCGTCTCTGCAAAAAGTTAGTGCTTGTTCTCATGCTTTAATTTTCCTGGGTGGAAGATTAACTAAACATATTTTCTGATTTCTTTCTTGAAGTGGTTTCACATTAGCATAATATTTTTGTTCCCACAATTTCACTCTCACACAGATTAGTAAACTGGAATACACTGTTTCTTAAATAGCGTTCTTATTCATCAAATGTGCTATTCAGACTTCTCATATTGACAGTGCACAAGCACAACTGTTTCAAACACCTTCTCCCCTTTGCTGTAAGAAATATTCAGGTTTTATTTCCTTTAGATAACTATGTAAGGCTGTTGCAGTGACTGAATTTCAGTGCTTAAGTATTAACACTGGTTTTATGGGCTGGATACCATGTGTATAAACAGTACTTGTGAACCTAAGTGTGTGGATTACTGCTTTGGCCACAGTCACAACTTGGCCCTGCATAAAGACTGATTTTTATATGTGCTATTAGGAGAGCTGTTTTCAAAACTGTGGATGCCTGAGGACAAAGTCCCATGAAGATATTACTGTGGGGGGATCACTAGTTGATGCTAGGTGACTGTGCATCTTGCCTGTAACAGAGGAAAGCTGATTGGTCAACAGTGGGCAAGCCTGTTCAGAGTTTTGCTCACAAGTTTCTACACAGCAAAGGGTTTTAAGCATACTGTGGGTTCTGTGAGCTACTTATGCAGTTTATACACCCAGTGTTTAATGCCTTTTAGGGTAGAAATTATCTGATGCCCTATGCCTTAGGGAAGTGCCCTAATCACTTGCACAGATGCTTCTCTTCCTCTCGTCTCCTCAAGTGTCCTCTCCTCTCTCTTTTATGACTACAGTTTTAACAGGAGCTAGGAACATTTCCCCATCTCTGCTCAGCCTCATGTTTAGGGAGCTACTATGAAAAGAGACATAAGTTTCTTCTACACTCCTATGTCCCCTGGGCTAAGATAGGCAGTATGCCTCACTTTAATGCACATCATGTTTAAAAAAGGAGAGTGCAGGGTTGTTAATTCCAGTCTTTCATGTGCCCTGGCTGATGCTTGAGGCTAAGAATCTATAAAACACTCAAAAAGCGGGATTTGGGACAAATTCATCCCATGTGTGAGTTCCTATTGAGTCGATTTGGAAGTTTCTTGCTATGCTAACCAGTGAACCCAAATCTTCTTATCAGGCAGTTGATTTTCTCCTAAACTAACTTCATTAGTTGGAGCCTAATTGTCCTAGGATCTGACATGGAGATATCTCTCTGATAAAGGTCAATGTATGCCACACCTTGGGGGAGCCAGCCCTCAGGGCTGATGTGAGATGATCTCATTGCTGCTACACCTGGCTTGAGCGTAAACAGCGCAGCAACCACTGATCACGGGGCTTTCCAAGAAACTATAGAAATCTTGTTTCAGGGTTTAAAAATTATCTTTTTCCTGCTAGCATCTTACTGCTTAGGAACCTTTACATCCTAAACGCAGAGAGAAGGTCCAAGGACTTTTCTATGACCTTATGTCCTCCCAAAAGTTTTCATTGGCCTTTTCTTGCTGGCTGAAGCTTTCTGCAAAGATAACTGCTGCAGAGGAACTCCTGTTATGACTATTTTAGAGAATTTATTGACATCAGCATGATTTGATAGACCAGAATTCCGAGTCAGAGAGATTGAGTTATTAAATGTATAGAGGAATACAGGTTTTGGGGAGGAGAAGGCAAGATAGAAACTATAATACAACTTTCGGCAAGTTTGTGGGTAAACAGGATCAGCAGAAGAATTACTCTTCAGCTGAAAAAGGGAATTCAATCCTCTGGTTTGGTAAAGGAGAGTTTTCCAGGTGTTTAGTGTTAATAGAAGTAATGATGTGGGAAAATAACAAGGAATTTAAACTGGAAATGTCAAGACCTTCAGTACTCATGTCATTACTGGCATAAACATTAATAAATAACAGATTTCTTTTTGTTCTGTTTTCTGAGAGCACAACAACCTTTAGAGTTTCTTAGAGGCTTTCCCTATAATGAGCACCCAGGTGTCAGGAGTGTTACGGGAGCACTTTGCCACAGATATGCTACTGAGTATGAACCAGGAAGTCTCAGGATGTCAACAGGCTTGCCCTCACTTTCACCGAGAATTAAAAATCAGTCATCACTTCCCCTGCATGCAAACGGCAAAAGAACATTTTTATCTGAGATCACGCTTCTGTTCTCAGAAATATATCCTGAAGTGTCAGGAGATCTAATCATTGCTTAAAGGATCTCCAAGAGACAGTTAAGCCCATAATTTCTGTTCCAAATGAAAGGAAATGAAAAGCTGCTTAGGAGTTCAAATGACTAGGGGAGGCTCTGGGGAGTCTTTGCTGGGGTGTGTCTGTGGGAATAACTAACAAATTGCATGGAGAAGAAATAGGCAATAAGGCATGAGAGATAGGTAAGGTGAGGAGGAATGGGGCAAATATCAGCATTTAAGGTAAGGTTCTGGCTAAAAGCGTGAGGATACTCTTGTTCTGATCTGGCAGATTTTCCATAATGACAGAAATAGAACATCGTGAATTTCTTCTAAACAAGGTTACATCAAAGAAAACCACTGTTTACCAAATTTTTCTTCCCAGATGGAAACACCTACAAGTACACAGACCCTTGGATCAAAGTAGCAGTCATAGTATCAGAGCCTATGGAAATGGTGACCTGAATCTAGACAGAGCACTTATTTTACAGATGTGTTTTGGATCTGAGGTGCTGCAACAGAGTGGTCACTGAGCTTGTTTACCAAGCGGCAAACTCTTCTGGGGCTTTCCTGAGGAACAGTTATCAGAGTAACAAAACTCACCAGGACCTTTGACACCTGCTCATAACTCAAGGTGCAGGCAGTCTCTTGAAAGGCATAGTTCTACCTTCAGATGACATCTGTAGCATTTTGCTCACTCCCGTTGAAACACGAATCATGCTTTATGTTCTTCCTCTGAACTTCATCTTTTTTCTTTCTGCCACCTTTAGTCCTTGCCATATCATTCTGTATGTTTTTGATAGGTTAGTTTCTCAGCACAGTGAGGTCATCTGACAGTAAAGACTAGTGGGCAGCAAAGCCAGCACAAGGAAAGGGACAGGAGTCTGTGCCTGGCTGTACAGCTGGGACATCCCCTCCCTTTTTCAGCTGTTGTATGATGTTTGCTCACCCTTTATAATGTAACTGCATGTGAAAATACAAACACACTCCTCCTTCACGTTAGGTGTAAAGGGAGGGGTAATTCTTATCTAGCAGCTGCTCAGGTTGTACCCGTGGTGGTGAGGAGGGTGTGTTGCCACATCTGTGCTTCCACAAGTAAACACGAATGAGCTCTCACACTTCCCTGATGCAAGCGGGACAGCTGATGAACAGCAGGCACAGGCACACACTGGGCTGCACCGGGTCTGCTGGGAAGGTGCTGTGCTGCCAGTGTCTGTGTTCCAGCGAGGGCAGGACAGGGACTGCTTCATGAATACATTTTTTTTGACATTGAATTTTATTCACTCGGAGTTTGTCGTCTAGATTTCTTCCCTTTGAGCACAGACACTATTTGAGGAGACAGCTCGGTCCTGTCTGCACTGTGTAAGCAACTAAATGTAGCATAATTTTTTTTCTTCAGGTAGGATATGACTGCTTTGTGTTTACACATTAGACAACCTCATCTTTCTGGATGTAGTAAAACAGTATTTGAAATGGTCTGCTAAATCTTGCTCTGCTTTAAGCTACTAAAACAATTTTATCTAAACTATAATGTAACAGGCAGGATTTACAGAAGGATTTTAACTAAACAATTATTTCTTTTCCAAGTATATTTGTTGTTAAAATACAGATTGAGACAATTGGCAGAAAAGGTTAAAATCTCAATGGTCATAGAAAGGCTCAGCTTTAGTGGAATTAAAAGAATTACACTAACACCAAGTAAGAATCTGGATCATATTCATTTTTCAGTTACTGAAATATAGCATGAAAGCTCCAAAGGTCCATGTAGTGAGTTCTTCTGCAATTACAAAAAGTCAAAAATGGCATCATGTGAATCTTTCCATAAACTATTCAAAATTGATTTCAAAATTGTTAGGATGTTTTGTATCTGACACACTTTTTGGGAGACTATTTAGGAAGCTCAGGCTGCCTGTGGATGGAAACACAACTTTTTGCTTGAATTTGTTATCAGATGCTGATTATCCATTTGCTTTTATGACAACACTGTTTTTAAATTGCATAACAATTTCTGTCTTCCATTTGCTATATTTATAGAGATCAGCCACCATCACTCTCAGCCTTTCTTCACTGGACTAAGCAAGCCAAGCCTTTCAGGGCCTCTTGGCAGATGTGCTTTCTAGTCTTCTGTCTGTCCGTGCAGCCAGTTCTCACCATCATACTCTTCCCAAGAACAAATCTGATAAAAGCCGTGTGTAATGTGCCAGGGGACCATCTGTACACGGACATGAGCATTTTTCTTACTGTTGGCATACATAATAGAATTCATCATTTTCTTGTTCACAGCCTGGACAATGGCAGCTCTTGAGAAACCTTGTGTTTAATGAATATTTTTGCATTCTCCGCCTCTTTTAGTATTTTCAGAAGGTAATCTTTCAATTTACAACATTTCTGTTACTTGCTCTTCAATCCGTGGCCTTGCATCTAGTGATGTTTATATGTTTTATTAGTGTAGTTCTCAAAACTACAAAGTTATTAATTCATCCTCCTCTGTTTTGTGCTTTTCCCTGACTTTGTGCTACTAACTTTGTGCTACTAATTTCATCACCGTAATCTCTCTTAGGATGCAGGACACTTCAAATCTGTCTGGATTCTTGTCTGCATGTTTAGATACAGAGATGTGTTTCAAAATCTTGGAAGGGAACAAGT
Source organism: Polioptila caerulea (assembly GCA_013397295.1). Lineage (NCBI taxonomy): Eukaryota > Metazoa > Chordata > Aves > Passeriformes > Certhiidae > Polioptila > Polioptila caerulea. The sequence goes on along the minus strand of VYXF01005264.1, from coordinate 2,052,630 downwards.
TCTCCCCAGACAAATGCTAGATGGGGCAGTACCTGGGGCAGATACTGTAACCAAGAACTGGGCACCACAATTAAAGGAGAGAATATATTTAGTTAAATTTCTGAGAAAAACGTTTGTAGAGAAAAAATTAATTTGGCCTCAACAAGGAGAGCTGCTCCCAGAACACTAGCAAAATACAGTAGATATTAATTGCTAAAGAAATGTGATTCTTATTAAAAAGATGGTTTGAGTTTCAGTGTCTTGGGCAAGACATGTTTCACTGAAAACTGACTGCACCAAGTAGGTGGAAGAAGTAGAAGCTGTTTAGAAACATAAAATGTGCTATAGTTAATATCTTGAAGGAAGGCATTTTTCCTCGCAGTTGAAAAGGTTACTTGAAGCTACTATTTTCTATTCCATGTAATTCTTTGAAGTTAGCCTACAGAACATGTGGATGATATAACAGGCCACTGTGAAAGAATATTATTAAAATTCAAAAGTTAGGTCGTGCTACCACTATGACTTCTCTGTTACCCGAGACAGTTCCCTTTTGTACAAACATTATTGCAGTGTAATTAATGGCTTAAAGCCTCTGTTTTTTCCAAAGGGCTTCTTCGGCACTCCTGGAGCAGGATGGGCAGCGCTCACGGTGCAGGCAGGGAGCCTGTGGCTTGTTTTCGGCTGGCTGTTCTGTGTGTGGCTGCATGCCTTATAACCCTCCTCTAAAGGCAGAATTACTTGTTTCCATCTGGGCTTCCCTCACTGCCCTGTGAGACTGTTTTTTCACCACAGGCTTGTGGATCTGGATGGTTTGTTTTTGCTAAAGCACAGAAAAATCAAACTGAAAGTCCACTGATTTCTGGTACACAAATGGAATTCTGAAGGAACTGGTTTTTGACAATATCTTACAAAACTTTCTATGCTCAAAGTTCATCTCCACTAACTTAATTCACAAGTCATGGTGTTTTTTTGAAATCTGATCCCTAGTACTTGTTTTGGACAGTCAGACTTCTAGCAGGCAGTGGGGCAACCCCCTTCCCTTAGAAGTGCCCAGGGTGGTGGGAGGACCACAGGAAACTCCGAGCTGGTTTTTTGCTGCTTTTGCCCACATGCTTTCATTAGAACCAGTTTTATGCAAGGGTGGAGAGGAAATGTTTACTGCCTTTCTCTTCAGAGGTCTCCATTTTGTCCTGGTGCGCACATAATAGGGTGTTTTGCAGATCTAATAAAAAAAAAGTCTTAGAGCAGTTAAATGCTCCCTGGCCAGGCCTAGTCCTTATTTCACCTTCTGCACTAGCAGCAAAGGGAGACCTAATGTATATATTAAAGTTTGTTTCTTACTGCAATGGGCTGCTTCATTTGAATTGTCCCCATTTTCCCTTCCTCCCTTTCTCAATTCCTCCCTACGAAAGCATGTTCTTTGCTTATGCATAGAAAGGAAAGTTTTCTTTCTAAAATACCCTTTTGAAGGTCTTTTGGGTTCTTTGTTTGAGGTATGTCATATTTGGAAAATTTTCAGAATTTTCCATATTTCTGTACCATGTATATTTTTTTTACTACTAAGCCATCCTATATGAGTTAAAATTCTTACATTTTGCAGTATTTTAAAGCAGATAATTTTGTCATTAATCCAAGAAATATGCAGCAGGCTATTTTTTATACCACATCACAATTCTCCTCCTACTCATTCTTAAAAGAAATCAAGAATCCCAGATGTTTTCCCAGCAACATCTGGCTCCCTGGCACAGGCTTCTGAAATAGTGTTTGCAGCCTTAAAGTCATGTCTTGGTTTTGTCATTTAGTTTACTGATGGGTTGTTGGAGTCACTGGTGATACAGGGACTGGTTTGCTTTGACAGCTCTTTCAGTCTGGAAGGAAATAGCCTGGCAGGCCCATTGGGATTCTGCTCAGAATTTTTTGGTGCTCAGGAATGTGACGAGCTCAGCCACCTTGGCTTCCCGTCTTGCAGAAATACGTGCAGCAGTTTAGTGCACGTGGACTCAGAAGTGTTCCCTGCTCAGCCTCAAAAATGAGGCTACTCATGTCTCAGCAATTAGCTGTGTTCCTGCAGAACACACTGTCAGGCATTCAGAGTCACTGTGCCAGACTGTCCTGAGGGAAGGAGACAAAGCATAATGGGAGGAAGCTGGAAAGGGCCATTCTGCCATGCTTTTCATCTTTTTTCATATGTCTCTTTTTGGGAGCTTTATGCATAAAACCTTGCTTCTCTCACATTCTCCGCACTATGCTTTGATCAACAAGTTATATCTTTTGATGTGTCTCTCATGGGGTGTACATAATGCAACATGCCCTATAGTGTACCTGTTTTCATTATATTGATTAATTGACTGATTGATAAGATGACTCTCATCTAGGATTTAAGTGCTGTATGTACTGGGAGCCATGACAACTAAGTTAGTATTCCAGATGAGTGGCCTATTAACTTTTGCCTGTTTCAGGAGAAGAAGTTTTTATGTCCTCCCTTAAAAGATCTAAAAGAGTTCCGTGTTCATCCCAAAAGGGAAAGAAACAAACATTGTGCTGGTTTTCCTGGTGTGGAAAACCCTTTCTCCTTACTTGAACGGTAAAGATGTTTTTATCAAATGCATATGCTCCTGCCAGAAATATGTCTCAGCCAGGGGCACAAGCTGCTCACTTTTCATCAAAGAAGCTGAGGGAAATGGCTCCATGGAGCATGCTTTACAGTTGCCTGCTGAGACCTCTGAGACTGGATCTGAATTTCCTGCTTTGAAACATTTTGCTGCCCCAGCAGAACAGTTCCTGGAGCTGGCATGAGGCAACCACACCTCTCTTCTGGGTTCCAGCATGTTTTCCCATATGGGCAGGATGTGGCTCTCTATGTCCTGTCTCCTCCTAGTTGTTTGTTTGTGTAATTAAAACTTCCACACCAACATAGAGTTCTTGCATGCTTTTATGTAAGACATGATTTATGGTCTGGAAATACCATCATGCCCTCATTTTGCAATGTGTAAGTGCTCCTCGTGTCACAGTTGGTACTACCTGTGCAGTATCATGAAGCATCCAGAGAGGTATTATTCTGCTGCTTTTAACCTGTGTGTGTGACTGGTGCTGGGGCACATCTTTTCCAAAGTACTTAACTGGGGATTTTATCTTATACATAGGGAGGGGATGGACAAAGCAACAACCTGTCCAGCATGTATGTTGAAAGTTGGTCCGCTTTGTAGCGATCTCTGAAGTACTCATGAAATTAGTTTACTTTAATAAATTGGCTATAAATACTATGGCATCTCCAGGTCTGCTCCAAGGGTTGCCCAGCTCTCCCAGGGCAGCATCCCCTGCTCCTCTAAGAAAGGGTGAGACAGATGACAGAACATCATACATCTTTCAACCATCTGATTTTAATCCCCTGCCACATGGGAGTGAGAATCCTTAGATGTTTTACAGGGTCATTTATTTTTATGCAAAAAAGCACAAGATAATTTTTTAATGTACTGAATAAATTGTCACTAATAAGACTTCTGGTATACTGGAATAGGAAATGGTGTATCGAAATGGAAAAGTAGCAGCATGAGAAAATGAATCTAGAGAGCAGCGTAAAAGAGCAGGGAATGAAAAAAGGAAAGGGAAAAATGAAGACATCAAACATAAATCAGAGATGAGGCTGTAGCCATAAGGTCTGCTGCACATAGGTGTAAACTAGTTCCACATTCCTCATCCTCTGGCCAGGTGAGGCCTCAGCAAAGGTTGCTACATTTTAACATAGACAAAAGTATTTAGAGAAAAAATGGATGCATTTATTTCCAGCTCTGAACAAGTGTAAGCAGAATTTATCCTCTGACAACAGAAGTTAACTAAGTATTTTGTCTTGAGGGGTGTTTTAATGTCCTATTCCTCGTTTAGTATCAGAAGTCTAAAGCCAAGTCTCTCTCCACTGCCTTGCAAGTTTTTGTGTGCTGAACAAAATGGAGCAGAACACAGACTGGGACTCAGGCTGGGCTATTAAAAAAGACACAGTAAAACATGCAGGGCACAAGTCTCTTTGCTAACAACACTTTCTAACAGCCCTGCTAATGAATCCATGTGAAAGCATGGGAAGGATAAGAAGACCAAAGTGATGAGGATTCTGTGCAAATGTAGATCTGAGATCATTCAGCAAATGTGCTGCAATGTAGATCTGAGCAAAGGCTGTGAGTAATGTTTTGTGCTATTTTACAGAAGTTAGAGCTTTGGTAGAAGCATTTGTGCACTGTAGTATCTGTGTCATTGTGAGACATGTGAAACAGTCTGCTTGTTTTACTCCAGCACATAAATTCAATACTGAATACAGTTTTTTGTTCTGACCAGTACAGATAAGGAGCCTGCCACTGATATATCCTGGGGATGAGTCAGGGTGGTGGTGTGACAAATTCTTTATCTGCTCCACATACACATAAAAATGTCCATTTCTTCTGACTCACAGTTACCAATGTTGGGAGCCCTGCTCCATCCTTTGCTCTCGGTACTGTGTCAATGAGGAGAATCTCTTACTTTCAGCAGATTTAATTGTTATCTTGCTAAATATGATACTATGGCAACATGCCTGCCCCAGGATTCCCTTTGCTGCTAGGCCTGGAGCAGCTGAACTAATAGAAAAGGCTAATGGGAAAGTCTAATGACCATTTTTAAAGCTTAAATAGCAGTCATTTAATCTGACACTCTGCAGGCTGCCAGTTATTTCCTTGGGATGTTCACAGGGCAGTTAAATGCAAAATAAAATTTGCAGTCAGTTGAACTGGTTTATAATTGTTATGTAATGCTGAAAGTCTTCAAAACTTCTTAAATACAATATTCAGAAAATTATATCTGACTGGCTTTTCTCCTCCTCCTCCAAAAATTTAATATGCACATGCACTGCCATGATGCATAGGAAAAAATCCTATGGAGCAATCCAGCATACACAATCTGTCAGACCAAGAAGAACTAAAGGTCTGTTGTTAATTCAGACAAATGGTCAGCAGCTGCAAAATAGTTTCCACGAGAAACAAAGCAAAACCCTCTCAGTTAAAGATAGAATTTTTAATGATTTTCTGTTGCCTTCCCCAGTGCCAAAATCTACTGCAAGTACTCCTATGTAGCATTTATTTGTATTATCTGCTATTCCAGTGCTATAAGCCATAGCAACAAAAACTCCCTTTGAAAGTAAGAAAAGCCCAGTGATTTTTTATACTGTTTTTCAATATTTTAAACAAATTAATTGTCACAGAAATATCATCACAGAGAGTAAATCTGCTCCAACAGCATCACTGAATGCTGGTATTCTGTGTCATAAGACTTCAGCCACAGTGGTGAGCATGGGTGCACTCACCAGCTGAGAGTGCTTCTCTGATCGCAGTGGGAATATGGTCACTGAGTCAGGGACTCTCATCGTTTTCCTGGTGTGGACCTGTCATTGTCATACATGCCATACTCTCATTGGGACAGTGCCTTCCCTAGTCCTTTGGTGTGACTCATTAGGTTATCCTACATCTCTTAATATTTTGCGAATTAGGAGAACAGGGAGAATTTTAAGAGTTCTGATTCAAAATATGTGACTAAAAAAATCCTCTTAAACACACTGTTATTCAGAATCTTTGCTGCTGTTGTGATGAATTCACAGCTTCTGACTCAGATTTCTGTACCTGAGGGATAGTTTAAAGGATTTCAGCAGTATCACAACTTTAATATCTCCTTGTGACTTTACAGGTACTGGCAGAAGTGATTGCCAGGAAGATGGACTGGTTCAGATAGCCCTTTCTTAAGGTCAGTGTTTGGGTCTGTGTTACTCAGCTCTGCATTTGCAGGTGATGTAGAAGCAAAAACCTCATAAAGACCACTTAACTCCTATAACCTTAGTGACTGTTTCTAGGAATTTTGTCAGAACAGTATCAATGTTCTCCAGCACAAATTCCAGAGTGTAGTCTAGGCCTATGTTATTTAAATTACACACAGCAAGCTGAGTTTTATTCTGCAAAGTACACTGAACCAAATCTATTTTGGGTATGTCTTCTCTTAAATCTTAATTTAGCAATAGGCCAGGAGGAACCAGAATGACTATAAGGTCATTGAAGACTTAAATATTCATATTGTTGTTTGTAGTCCAACAAAGGACACTGTAATATTTTCACTCTTTCAAAAAAACTCCCAAAACCCACCATGCAACAAGAAAATAGTCTTTTTTGTCAACCTGAGACATGTTCAGTAGAGCTCAGGTGTAAATTCGGATGTTGAATAATCATACTTTTCCTCCAAGTTTAGAAAGTGTGGGATCTTACTGTTGCCCACAGTGTCTGGCAAATTTAATAGTTTCTACATAAACCACAGGATTTAATTGTTTCACTCTCATCTGTGTCAAAATTTTACAGGAAAGTTCTCTGAGCTGAGTGTGTTAATTCAGCCTCAGAGACATGCAGTCTGTGAGAACTGCATGGAGCAATGAAGTAAGAGGATTTAAAGAGAGCTTAACATTTAATAGAGGCAGAAGTAAATAAGCTGCAAGCACAAAACATTTCCAGAACTGCATCTCCAGCATCCTAAAACTGCTTTTACCAGTTACTATCAGATATTTTGAAGATCAGAATTTTTATACAATGAAATTACATCACATAAGCTGCAGGAGTACCAGAGACCTAATCACACATTCATGTAGTTAGCGTTTATGGCTGAAATGTCATGGTTATCAGATTTAAATACTTGAGTCTACCCCCGAGAGCTGTGGGTGTGTGAGGGTGTGCAGTCCCTTCAGCTCAAGAGGATTTATTTTGACATAAGTTCAACCTTGTGGTGTGGTACCACTGAGCTGATGGGCATTTTGTTTTTGAAGCAGAGGTGGCTACGTGCAAGGTCTCTGGTAGGTGATACCACAAGGAAGGCAAACTTCGATATATGCTTGTTTAGGTGTCTTAAAAGGTCTCCAGGTGTGAAGTGTTTCAATGCCATTCTCAGGATAGAGTCAGCCTCCTCCTCTGAAATGTTTGAATCAAAGTGTGTTGCTAGGTCCTCATGCCAAGAAATCCTTTAACTCCCCTGTTCCTTTCCATGCATTTTAGTCTCGCTTACTACAAATGCTTCTGCAGGATAGCAGCGTTTGATTCCTCACTGCTTCCACTATCTGTAGTCACTCACATTCTGGCAAAGACAGAAAAAGGAGCATAGAAGAGAATGCTGATGAAATAACACATATTCAAGTGCAAGATAAAGTTCTGAGTAAAGCACTCATCCTGACTCCAAATCAGACATATGGAATGCCTTAGGTGGCTCAGGAGATTATGTCAAGAACATGATTCAATGTCTTTCCCACATTAATGTGTGTTGTTCTTTTTCTTGAAATACTAAAATATTTTGTTGCCTACATTTTAAAGGGAAAAAATATGTTACCATTCCAATAAAAAAAAAATAAGAAATGCCTTTTCATATAAGTGTAATGGGCCAGATTCAGAATGGGAATTGAGCAAAGTAATGATGATTAAGCTTAAAAGTTGATGTCTGGCTCCAAAGGGGGGTTTATGCTGGTGTGCTTTGAATGCAGGAGAGCCTGTGGTTTTTAAGGAGGGTTTGCAAAGGATAAGACATTACATGGAGGAAATGCTGGAAAAAGCTCTGCCTCTGAAGGTCTGTCCCTCAGAAGTTTAACTCAGTGTTAATACAGGTATCTCTGTGAAAATGGATTCCCTGCCCAAAATCACTTTGGCACTTTGGTATGTAAGGCAACTGACCAACTGCTCCTTTTCAAGGTGTGCGAAAGTAAGGGGCGACCTTTTATCTTTGTGGGAGCTGAGATGAGCAGTCACCTTAATGATAAATAGTGCTTTCCTGTGAATTATTACTTGGAGACATGCAAATGCCACCTCCTGAAACTTGTGAGGAAATAAAGTGGGCTGAGTTCACGCTAGTTTCTTGTGAGACCTTCCTTCCTCTCAGTAGGTGCTGCATGTTTAAACCACAGAATTTCCCAGTCATTTCTCAGCTGAGCACAGAAGATTATAAAAGAAAAAGGTGGAAATGTTCATTTTTGTTTCTCTGCTGAGCAAACAGTAACCCTTTTTCTTATTTTGTTACAGAAAAAAAAATTAGAAATTAATCAACCTTGACTTGCTTCATGGGAAACTGCAGATTTTAGGCAATTTCATGGCATCATTTGTTCCTTCTCTTTGACATGGTGTGTGGCTGTACAAAACAGAGTATAAGATTTTTTTCTCCCTCCTCTCCCAGCAGTAATATAAGAACATTTCCTTTTTTAAACTACTGCTTCCCTTAAGTATTTCTTAATTTTGTAAGAGGGGGTAAGATATTTTTCTGAGGTTATGACTTTACCCAGAAAGGGCAGTGCACCTAATGTGGGTGTGCTGGGAACATGTGTCCAGTGTGTATGTTTTTTGTTTCTGTCAAAGAGTGAAGGCATCTGTTTGAAGCCTTGAGTCAAATAAACAGTGATCCTGAGGCAGGTCACATTGTGGCTTCGGTAAATCAGCCTAAAGCAATGGGACCACACTCAGTGGATGTGCATCCAGGGTGGGACATTAGCAGGGATGCTAATTAGCAGGGCTGATTTGGGATTTCCCACAGAACAGCTAGAAATAAAACAGGAAAATTCAGGATGGAATTCTAAAATTAAAATGAAGTAGAGAGCTCAGAAAAAGCTAATAACACATCCCTCTTTTAAGTGAAATTTCTTTAAAATTCTGACTTTATTTTTTCTCAAACATATTTTCCTGCCCTTGGTAAGTTCCAACTCATATAAGCAATCAGACTATGGAATTTAATCAGCTCTAGTTATAAAATCTCATAGAAGACATAGCTGTAATTCTTCTACAATGATATATTTGGAGGTGATAGACAGATATTTTTTACCCTTCTAAGGAGTTTGGTATCACTTTATTCCATTACAAGTGTTTTATAAACTATTTCAAAACAACTTGTGGGATTTTAAATCCTCCCCCCCACCAGTTCCCAAATTCCTCAATCCCTGAGCTACAGGTTAAAACGAATTGCTTTACCATACTAATGGTTTCTGGATTTAGTTAATAAATACTGCTGTAGTTTTCAGTATGGGTGAGAAATAGATGCAGTTATTTGGAGATAATCACATTAGACATCTTTCAGAATCTACTCCATCAAAAAACCCTCCAAGACCAGCATGAACCTAATTAAGCATAAACAATACTCTTAATTAAATCTATTATGATTCTAAAATAGTTTTATAACATCTGCTATGGTATGATTGCTGCCTTAGTGCTGAGTATGAGAAGTGATTCTAGCTAGCAGCTAGAAAACAGAGGAGTTCTGTCTGGAGTTAAATAAAGCAGGCCCCAAAGATGGGCATGCTGTGAGCCACAGCAGTTCAAGCCCACCTCTAAGAACATCACTATTTGATAGAGGGCTTTGTATGTTCATATGCATCTCTGCTTTACAGAACTCTGGCAGATGAATTTGCCTTCTCTCCCCACAGCAGTTTTGGGCACGTTTTGCCCCAAGCTGTTTGGTTGGCTTCTGTGCTGGATCCTGTTTCCCCACTGGAGATCCAGCAGCTGGGAACACCAGACACTGCACTGCCAATCTCACAGGTTAGATACAGCTCCCCTCACTATCCATCAAATTAAGCCAAACTTTTAAAAAAATGGCTGTGACACAGCCACATAGTCTGGTTTTGTTGTCTAGTCTTGGACACTGGAGCAAAATAAACTTCTGGGGAGATGATAACTGATTAAAATCTATATATTTTCCAGAGATTACCCTTTAATTACCTGATGGTGCTTTATACTTCTTTGTGAAATTTTATTTTCTGTTAATTATTTTCCTATTAATTATTTCTTCCTTATTTCCCAGGAGGCATATTAGACCTGAGCCTTCTCTTACATAGAGTTGCACTGACGTGATTCTACTGAGTTCATATTATTATGGACTCATGAAAGTTGAAGCAAAGAGCCTGGAAACTGTATGGTTTCCACTTCTATTTTTATCTTGTTAGTTTTAATTGAAAGGGGTCTTTTCTCAAGTAAGACAAAATTCTCTTTATAGCAACTGAAATAGCATCATCCTACATCAGTGGCCTTTTTTAACTGAAACTATACTTTCCATGAGAGTGTCACAAGACATTGACCTATTAGTGTTTTCACTGTGACTGCATAAAGAAGTTGAAAAGTCCTGTTTACTTGTCCTTGCTAATTTGTGCTCTACATTGTTTCCAAAAAAAAAAAAAGGGAGACGTACTAAATGTTAATGGACCCTGAAGGAAAATGTATTTTTATTTGTGACACCCCTTAGAAAGTTAGAAGTCAGCCTTAAAAAGCAGACCTTTTGAAACTCCTTATAAAAAGAAAACAAGATTTTTTTTTAAGTCTTCGTGGATATCAAAGGAATTTTGTATGTGATTGAGAGCATCTGGCTCTAATTGTATTAAATAGCCTTAAGCATCTGACTTTAACTAGAGAAGCTGAGAAGTTCCACTATGGGTACCACTTTTTCATATACCTTTCACATGCAGAAGAAATCAAGATACTGCTTTTATTTCAACAATCAACCTTAAAAAAGGAGAAACATGACAGAAGCAGAATATTACAGAAAGTTTTTATTTTGGGAAAACATACTCTGTTTGGAACAAAAGGAAATTGGAGCCTCTTTTTAAACAAATTGTTTTGTCCTAATTATTTTGCATTTTCAGTCTCAGACACTACGAATGTAGAGTATTATGTATATATTCACACTTTTTTATTAGTAGTATGAGCAGCATAGGCTATGTTGTACTTAATTTAGTTTTCAGTTCACATATATAAAATTACCAAAGTGCTTTAGACAATAGCATTTCTTTAGAGCATACCTGCAGGTTTTCCTGAAATTTTATATGCTTGGAGAATTACATTTTAGAGTTAGGAGAAAAACTGAGAGAAAAAAAAAAAAAAAGAGCATAAAATGAAATTTAATGACAGGCTGCCCTTTAAGACGAAGGCCTTCCTTTCATTGAAGTGTTCATTCATTTCCATGGATATGAGTAAAGAGAAAGGAAATAGCTTTTGGCCTGATGAGAACTGGGAGGATGTTTCTGTACAAGAATACTTTGTATGCTGTACATCCAGACTGTTTTCACTGCACTGGCTGGAAGAGATTGCCAGGCATCAATGTTATTAGTGAAAAATGCTGAAGCTGGAGAAGATAAATCCTCACCTAAATTTTATAGCTCAAGCACTAAGGAAGTCCAGTGAAACTGTGGTAGAGTTTTAAAGTAAGGAGATATGAAAAATCAGTGTGCAAGCAGAAGCTGTCACTATATACAAATTACTTAAGCAGTCCAGAACTATACCTGCTGCAAATGTCATTCCCCAAATTAGGAGGGTAGAGACCCTGATCCAGTGATGATATGATTTCATACCATCCATGCCCCACTAATGCAGTGACTGACAGTCTTGATGCACACAGGAAAAGCTGAACAGCACTGCTTCCTAGCCCCTACTTAATCTGCCCTTGCCTTATGATTCTACAAAAAAAAGCCTGTGTTTGTTTATACACAGACCAGGACACTCCAACTAAAACAAGATGCAATTAAATGACAAAATCAGAGGGCTCTCTGCTTACTACATTATTAAAGATTGCATTCACTGCACTATTGTTTGAACGAAAGCAGTAGAACTTTACAATATTTTTACTATTACTCATTTTTGTATGGACAATCCTTTCTGTTTACAGTGAGTTGTGTGGATTCAGACAAGCCTGGGCTGTGCTGTTTGTCCTTGTGGTATTTCAGATTTCACACCTCATGCTGTAAAACTTTCCAGGACCAGCTCTGTGCTTTGAAGTATACAGTGAATGGCAGTAAACATTAACGAGTCATAAATATATTTCACCCAAAAAAATGTTTTACAGATTAGACTTGCCTTAGTCTGTGGTGATACCATTCATTATTCTGTAATTTCAAGAATGTGTAGGATGGCGGATACCTCAAAATCGTGCTGCTTTGATGAAGCAATCGGACTTTATGGAAAGCTTTTTTCTTAAAGCCTTACAACAAACAAATCATTGAAACAAATCACTGTGGCTGTGTGTTTTTTAGGTCTAAATAATTAAAAGGTTTTTTGCTGCTGTTTCACCGTTAATGAATTGCTATTCAAATTAAACTGTCATGACATGAAACAAACTCCAAGGAATACAACAGTTAAAAGTGTGATTTTCAAGAGCAAATATTTTTTATGAAGATAATGCTCTCCAGCTAATGTTGGCAAGGGCTAGTCTAATCAGAGCAGTGTGTAATTATTTGCCCTGGGTGCCAGCTGTCAGTGCATAGATACTTTGTATTTAATTATAGTGAGCTGAAGATAAACGTGTGATACCTCTGATCCATATTTGCAGCTATACAGCAATGTTCATGTGCCTTTATGAAGCTATGTTTCTATAGATTGTGTGAGTACAGTTCAAAATCACATTCCTGATTTCAGGAATCTATCCTGAGAGTCATTTGCATAATTCTGGCTGATTCTCATCAGGCTGGTGAGAGGTTTCAGTGCAGGCAATAATTAAAGGTCACCATGGGGCCCAGGTATTTTCTTACTTTCAGCTTTCTCACCGCCTGTAACAGCAGCAATGTCTTCTTTCAGCTCACTGCTCTCATGCATTCTTGTTCCTTCTGTTTTTCGCGTCACCCCGCTTTTCCTCCTGAGCCCCTGGGTAATATTAAACACTCTGTTTCCTGTCTTAATTGGTGTGGCCTCCTCACACTTATTTAAGGTTTTGCGCCTGTGATTAGAGTCTTTGCCAGCTGACTCTAGAGAGTTTCGTAGACTTGCTGGGAAATAGATTGTCCCTCTGCATAGGACCACGTGCATAACCGTGCATTAAGTGCAAAGTCTTCATGGCAAGAAACTGCTTAACTATGGAGATAGTGAGTACTACCAAAAAACTGAAAAAAACCACATACCAGTACACACACTAAGGTTGGTACATGAAGGGGCAATCCTTCCAACAGAACACTACTTATCACAAGAGATTTATTTTGAATTACAAAGAAAATATTCCAAAATTGTCTAATTGATGGATGGGGGGCTCAAACAAAGTGCTGAACATAAGGGAACCTGACATTAAATGGTTGGTACGCTGCCATGACATTTGCTGAATTTTATTTTTATGCTGAATTTAAACCATCAGTGCTGCTAAAATTGATTTTTAGAGGAATAATGTACAATAATGGAAACATAAAATTAAAAGAATGTAACTCTTGTGAATGTGGTTAGATACTACATTTTATACTCCTGAAAGTGATAAAAAAAGATTTTTGTTTTGCTTTGAAATTCCTCTGCACACAAAGTGCAATGTTCTCTAAGAATTTGTGGGTTACTTTAAAGAACAGTCCTTTAGCTTGCCTTCATTTTAAATCTAGGCTTCACAGCATATTCATTTTCTCTCTTTCATCTTTTCTCTTCGTGGAAGAAGAAAATAAATACCACTGATTGATGTGAAAATTTATATTAATCTTAAAGATGCTGACATTCAGCAGGCTTGATCTGCTCATTTTGTTAAGTTACAGTAGTGGTAAATTATTAGCATCCTTCAGAACATTCCTTTGCAGATGCATCTTAGGTAAGATAAGTACCTTTTTGGCTTTTTTGGCTTTACCTGTATCAGGAAGATGACCTGTACTGGCCTTTGTTTTTCTCTCATGTGTGTCAAAAGTCTCTAGCAAAGTAAAAATAGTTTGGGCATTAAAGTATGTCGTACCCTTAAGGAACCCATATGGTTGAAAAATGACAAGAGTGAACATTGGACAAGTAAAATAGGAATTCTGCATGGATTACTGGGCAGTTTCTCTGGAATGTAACGTAGTCAAAAGGACAAACAATTACTATGAGCTGCCTAAGATGTTTGATCAGTTCAATTCATAAAGTCCATAAAGGGGCCCTGGGATGTGACACAGACTGGGTAAGTGTAATGCAGTTTTAGAGTCATAGGATGATTTGAGTTGGAAGGCACCTTAAAAGGTTATTTAGTCCAATCCTCCCTGCAGGAGCAGAGGAATTCTCAATCATTGGATCAGATGATGAATTATCATCACATCTCTTGCATACTTGAGTGTGAAATACAAGGAGTGGCTAAATAAGAAATCTCTCAGTGATTCTAAGAGGACAATTCTTTGTGTCAACTTTATATTGGTGTTTTTATTGACCTTACCTCACTTTACCTTCTCAGAGTTTTCAATACTTTGTCACCCCATAGTATGGTTGTAGTTTAAAGATACACATTGAGCACTGTGGGGAACAGTGTCTGAGCTATACAGTGACTATTGATGATTTCCAATTGACTTGCAAAAACACATGGTGAAGTACTCTTACAAAAGGGGTAAGTCAATTAGTGACCCTTGTTAATCAATTAAGCCCATCTGACCACAGATTGCTAGAACCTGATGAGTTTAGGAATGTAGCAGTACAAATGGGACAGAGTTATGATCACATTACTCAAGCACTTTCTCAAGGGAACATTTCATATTTGTGCCATGTCTGCACTAGGAGAAGAAAAAAAAGATAATGCTTTTGAACTCATACATGTTCACAGTCCTAGAGCAAAAAATCAAAAGCAAAACAAAATCAGACCATTCTTGGAGTGAAATAAAACAACAGAGAATCTTTATCAGTTATGACTTTTTAAAAAATCAGCTTGTTTTGTCTATATTAAAAATTTTATGCGTATTAGGAAGGAATATGCCTAATTTGGCATATTCAGGCTGTGAATCAGACCTAATGCTTTCATCCATAGTAGATTCATTGGTACTCAGAACACAATTAGGAGGCCATCTTTCCTTTGGAAAAATCTCTTCCTAAAGGATTTTGGGGGTTTGGCAAAATATTGATATTTAACAAAATTAAAATTTAAATCCATGGCACGAAGGTAGGTCAGCTGTCTGTGCCTTTGCTCCAGGATGCCCTCTTTGGGCATCAATTGGTTCCCCAAGGAATCAATACACACTTATGTCCAGGTTTCCTTTTTGAGGAAAAAATGGAAAGGATAAATGCTGACACTATTACACAAGTCCAGCAACACTCAGGGAACTTCTGCTCAGCTCTTCTTGAAAGGAGAGGTGGCCTAGGGAGGAAGAGTGCAATCCCCTTCCAACACAGCCTCTCCTCTTGGCAATATCTGAGGATACACTGAGGCACTTTGTTCTTCCCACACCTCTTTCCAAACACAGAAATCTTGCATGGTCCATTCTTAAAGAAGAGATTTTCCAGGTTCAGGTGGGAAAACGAGATTTTACTCTCCCTGTCTTGCATCTATTCTCCTTCTTGCTTCTAGTCAATAGTGACCAGAGAATCAAAGGTTTGCACCTTGGAGGGGTGCAGAATTTCATCGCAATTCCTCTGTGTTTGCAGACTCAGATAATGCTGTAACAGAAAGCACCAGAGGGATTGTGTGTTTTCTTCTAGAAAACCTTCAACAAAATATGGGGTCTTCCTCCATGGGGAATGGTATTCTCAAGATATGACTGAACCCCGATAAAACACATCTTTAATGCAACCAAATTTTGGCATAAATAACTAACATGGATTAAAATGTCAATTAAATGGTCTTTAATTCGGGTTAGAAGCTCAGATTCCACTACATTCAGCTGCTCATTGGACTGCTCTGCATTATTTCAGCCACACAAAGTAGTAAGTGAATATGTCCCAGCACATTCCTGTGAAATCATGGATTCATTTAATAATTGCTCAGCTAACTTGATTTTATGAGCCACCACAGTGAGACAGCAGTAATCTGGGGAGGTTTGCAGTATGAAAGCTCTAAAAAGATTTTTGCTGACAGGAGCACCATGTATTACAGAAGTCAATAAGAAAAAACCCTCTGAATATTTTCTTCAGTTTGATTGCAATTTCAATAATTTCTACTCAAAAATACACGTTTAATATTTCTCCAATTTTCTATAGGGCTTATTTTCTCATTCCTTCTCACTGTTTTACCTCACAATTTAAATCTATAAGTACCCTCTATGAAGGTTGTGAAAATTCTGTCTAGAATAAGCACCCCATGGAGCCAATTATTTGCATGATTTGAAATGAGGAATTTGTCATACGTAACTCTTTTTTCTCATCCCTTAAGTGACAAGCTCCCACAAATATGTTTGCTGCTTAAAAATGTCTGTCAATGTAAAGAAAAGTCTTGCTAACAAGAACTACTGCAAAGAACCTTGTACTTTCTTAATGTAACATTTTGGGTGTTGAGATTTTGTGCCATATGTATTTTGAGATCTGGTACAAGTTCTGTCTTATTTCTGAGTCAAGTATTTCCCAGGATTTGCTCTCACATGGCAAAATTGTTACTAAAGTGCTATAAAAATGGCAGATGCAATAAAAATGACAATGCATAAAGGCAGCTTAGAGTAATATGGAACTAATTTATTGAACTTAAATATAATTTTCCACACTGGACATTTTATAATTCAGCAGTTCTAGAAAATACACATACAGCATAAAAATAAGAAGGCATATACCATTCTGAAATCAGAGCTAATTTGTTAATGGCTTCAGTGGAAAGGTGCTGAGGCCAGGGATTGTTTTTTAAAGACCATTAATAAACAGAGAAGCACATTCCAAAACGTGATGATTAGAAGTACTTGGCAAACTGAGTGCATAATTTGCTGAGCACGGAGTTTGTAATATATGAATTGGGAATAGGAAGTTGTGCTTTAGTCCAGATAAATTTGAAATCTTTACAGGGAACAGATTTTAGATATCTTTTTGTCTTCTGCTATTTAAGCCTAGTCCATATATCTTTTGTAAACTGCTTTATGACAGTTTATGAACATATGATAAGCTGGTCTGACCACCTTTTTTTTAAAAGAATGTAGGTATATTTGAATAATATACAGTTATTTAACTGAACCAGGTCCTATAGTGCAGTTATTAAATCTGCTTAAACCCTCTGTGGATAAATAAGCTGTAGGCTGCTATTTGGTCAATTGTTGGAATAGAGGGTAGATTCCTCTGTTATTATTGGCAAAACATGAGCTGCATAATATAATCTCTCAAGATAAAGTAGCTACATTCTTTTGCAATTAAGCTGAAAACCAAATCCTAATTATAAAGGATTTGTAGTATTAATTTGCCATAGAATGGTAAATACAGCAGGAAGAATTTACACTATTAAGACAGATATTCAGTGGAGCCTAAGGCATTTTGCACAGATGTTTATGTACTGAAAAAAAAGGCAAAATTTGCCAGTGCAAAAGATGCACTTGTCTGGTAACCGGTGATTGTCACTGGACTTAAAATTACCAGACAGGAGGTTTGAGTCTTAAATCTCCCTTGCATGAACCAGTCTTCTCAGCTTTAAAAAGTACAAGATATGAGAAGGGTGGGAAAGGGATGCTGCAACTGCATCTTAAGAGAGTGGTGTGCAATGCTGAAACCTCCGGGGACAATCCATATATTCTGGGACATATTTCCTTGTAATAATGAGGATCAGGTCTGACTTCCGTATAAGCTACAGGCTGTCAGCCTTTAATCTGAAACACTGTTTGTTGTTTCACTTCAGGCACTTGAATTAGCCAGTTTTAGGCCAGCCCTACAAATGATATTAATTTTGTGCTTATCTTTGTTAAATTTATTAAAAAATCAAAGACACACAGTGTCCCAGCTGTCAAAAAGGAGATTTGCATTAATAAAACATAAATTATGTTTATCCTAATATTTGGCTTCTCCTCTGAAATTGAGAATTAGTATAATGAGGGATAGAGGCTGTTCTTTTTCAGAGCCAAGCCAAATCAGGACAGAAGTATATGGACTTGTGATTACACATTTCAGTAGTTGGCTTCAAGTCAGGTGATGATTTAGAAGCAGTCAAATAATGAAGGAAAAGTCCCTCATTGGATGATGTCTCTGACATGTTCAAGAAATTGTCCATATAGAGTCTGTATTTTAAAAATTTTACTTCTGCTCTGGATGAAGACTGGTTTTTAAACAAAGGTTATGCCTCCTTCAGCAAATAGTTAGAGAGAAATGATTAAAGCAGCTAAAAAATATAATCTTCTGACTTTTTGGATAGTGCCATCTTCTATGATTACAGGGTTTTTTTGAAATCAGTTTGAACTCTGCAGGTTGGAACAGTATTCCATGTGTGTTCTATTACATCTAATTATTTTAATAATTCCCTCTGTTACCAGGTATTTTAGGTCTGTAACAAACCTGTGACCACAACCTATTCAATAAAGTTTCATATGAAGAATTTCCTTTGTGCACAGTTTGGCTGGAGCAAAGCAACACCTATAAAAAGTTGGGGGTTTTTATACTGACTGTGTGAGATTGCATGTAATGGAGTTACCTTCTCTGTAACTAAAGACCTGTTTCTCATATGCCTTTGTGTGAATGCCAAAAGCAGCTTCCCATTGTATCAAATACTGAGCAAATATAGTTCTGCTTAAATCAGATAAGGTTTAATTTCATTAAATTCTGATGTATTATTTAAGCCTCATTGCCTTGCACTATTTAAAAATAATTGGTTTTCTTTTTTTTTTTTATATTTCCTTTATTTTTAAGTGAAAACACCCCCCAAAAAACCAAAAAAAACCAGATGAAATTGAAATTATGACAAAATGAGCTAACCTTTAAAATATTTTGCTTCTAAAATTCACACTCTCTTGAAGAGCTGAAAATAATGTACAATTTAAGTTTCTTGGTTGGCATACAATGAATCACTTGGCCTAATTATAGGGATGTTAGGGCAAATAATAATCATAGCCTTGCTCTGTGATGCTTTCCTGATCAGAAGTAATGCACATTTCCCTGTATCTATCTAAACCATGCAACTTATGTTGTGTGTATACAATGCACCTGAAGCCTGTTGTATATACACATATATATGCACAAATACAGAAAGTTAATCTCCACAAGCAGAATGTGCAGAAGCCACAGATGAGCAAAGGGGCAATGTAGGTGGCAAAGCAGAAGGCTAGGACCAAGGTAGCTCTGTCATGCATAGTTTATTCCAGGCAAAACTCATGTTCTAGGCCTAAAATTCATGTAGTATTTTATTTTTATAAAGGCCCCCATACATTTACTACATTTTTGGTGGAGGATGTGTTTCAAGACATATTTATGGTGAGTGCAGAAACAGTGATGACACATTTATACAGAGCTTTGAAGTGGCTTTCAGGCATGGCTGAGAATCAGTTAGCTGTAGTCTCATGAGAAGCTTGAGTGTTGAAACAGAGGTTTCTGAGGCATATTTGTTGTGAGATGTGCTACAGGAGTGTACTGGCTACTCAGTCAGATGGGTATAAAAGTTTCAAGAGCCAGCCAGTTGCTGTGACAGTGTGTGAGGTAGCCAAAAGACATCTAGTACTAGCTTTCTGGGGATTTTCATGGATTGGTGAAAACTCTTACTCTATTTCACTGATGTATCTTTCCAGTTTTAGTTGCTGCTGTTGTTTTCCTTTCAAAGTGGTCTGTATCTATCCGAACCTGACACAAACAATGCAAGTGGAATTTCCTCTCTCCCTGGTAACATTATAAAGTCATTTGGTGTAATCGAGCCCTTTCCTTATTTTTTCAGGAAAATATTTTAAAACTGTGTGTCTACTTCAGGTTTTGGTGATATTAATGCTGAACAAGCAAAAGTAGAACCTGGAGACATAAAAATTCTGCCATATGAAATGTTGAGATTAAAAATTGTTCCTATCAGACAGGAAACTACTATAGTGGCAATGCAGACAGAATATGTAAAATATATTTGGAAATAATTTTTCATCCCTCTTCTGTTCCTCAGCCTCTATGGCCATTCTGAGTTTTTAATGACAAACCATTGCCTTCAGCTGCTGACCTCGTGTTGCTGTCAGGCTTGTGGGTGTTGTCTCTTTCCTTGCCTTGGTGCTGTTTGCCAGGCTGGCTGATAGAATTTGAAGTTGGCAGATTTTTGTGGGTAGCTGTGGCTGCAAATGAGGGTGGCTGAGCAGTCAGCACATATTGTACTTACTGCTTCTGTGAAAAGGGCAGAAATGTGGTATGGTCAGAAGTGAGATGAGCAGCAGGAATTGTCATGTCCACACTCACCTGTAAAACCCAACCCCTACTCACCTGTAGGCTGCGAGTCAGAGCTGTCAGACAGGTAAGGAATGTGTTCTCCTCACACTTAATTATATATAGTCAAAGTGCTTTTTTTTTAAATATTATCTTAACAGAATGTTTTTCAAGTACCAGAATCACAGAATATTCTGATTTGTAATGGTTCTGCAAGGATCATGGAGTCCAACACTTACGTGAATGGCCTGTACAGGGACAGAACCCACAACCTTGGCATTATTAATATCCTGCTCTTACCAGCTGAGCTGCTCCTAGTGACACCAAGCAGCTTTAACAAAATCCTTCTCCAGAGTAAGCAGTACCTTTTAGACTCTAGGAGATTTAAGGTCCTTGTTTCACTTATATATGTTCCCATGAAATGCTTTTGTTCTAACAAAATTAACTGTTCCACTGAGAAATTCCTTTCTAACTCTAGTCTTAATCCATTCAATACAACTAAGCTCCTGTAAAAAGAGGAATAATTTTGTAGACTGTGTTCCTGAATCTGTAATGCTTCAGAGGAGCTAGATTTACACAGTATTTCTTTAATTTCTAGGAGAAAGCACAGCAATCCTGAATTAGGATACACATGCAGAATTGTGATAATTATAAAACTGTGACGCCAATGTCATATCACACTGAGCTTAAGCCATTGAGTCCTACAGTGTCTTCACAGTGTTATTACTCTCTTCCCCACCATTACCCACAAAAGCAGACAAGTCCTGCACCACAAAGGTCTGCTAAGTTGCCTATGCACAGAAAATTCCTCATACATGAAGTGTGTGACACAGACAGTTGTGTAGGCTTTGAAATGATTACTTGCAGAGCCCCTGACGGAGGCCACCCAACTGCTCAGTTCCCTTGTCAGGTTAAGACTGCAATGAAAAAGTCCTGTCTTTTTGCTTGGTGAGTCGATTCTGTTGCACAGATACACATTCTGCCCCTATTTCTCTTGCTGTCTTGCAGCCTATGGGGAGAGGTGTGAACAATTAGCTGGTGAAGAACATGCTATGTCTAGACAGAGCTAACTGCTAGCAGATGAACGCTGTTTAAATTTGCCAGCTAGCTGAGTGACACAAGCCAGATAGAGGAGCATCACATACCACTGGGCTTCAAATTACTCTCTACCTGGAGGTGTTTCGTTCCCTTCATTGTCAGAAGAGCAGATCATGCTAAGTTCCAGCTTCATCGTTTCTTCAGTGATGGAGAGGCATGATGATAAAACCTTTGAACTACTTACCATCTGCACAAGGTTTCTTTTTCTAGTCTGGTATTTTAGAAATAATAATAATAATACGTATTACTTTTCATCCACCAGAGATTTAAATGATCAGGGCTTAAATATTGTATTGTCAGCAGTGTGAGAAATCAGAACAAGATTTGAAGACAGGTGCTACCTTGGGAGAGAGGAATCTACAGATCTGTTCCTGGCTTTGTTGCATATTTCCTGTTTGACCTTGGGCCGATCATTTTGATTCACTTTGCTGTGCTTTCTCATCTGTAAAGCATGGAAAAAGATGCACCATGCAAGGGCAATTATGTGAAAATTATTGTCTTACTGCAGTCAGGGGAAGGACTTGCAGATATTCCTGTCAATAAACTGGTGGACTTTTGTAGTACATTTCTTTTACATAATGATTTTGTGGACACAAGCAGGAGTGACCGCATAGGAATAACAGTTTGACATTTCACATACATTGTTGCTGGCAAGGATTGAGACCTAGATTTCTTTGTGGTTTTACAAGTATAAAACAATGTTTTAGCAAACTTTCAAGAAACCATATAACTGTAATCCTGAAGTAGCACCAACTAATGGAAGCCCTTAGGACAATTATCATCTAGGAGTAGAGTTTGAGGTATAAAAAAGACATTTGTGGTTCTGTCTGGTTTAAAATGAAATGGGTATGTTTTTAAAGGGATTACTATTAGGAAACATTTTGACTTTTCTTTCTAGCTATAAACAGATGTTTATTCATATTACATGAGATTTACTAGCTAAGACTGCTTTTCATCAACAAGGCATAAATCCCTCTTGACTGACTGGCAAGGCACAACAATCAAGCTGGCATACAAAGGGCAAGCTTGCTTACTGTCATTGCAGTGATTTTATAGTCCTACTCCTGCAATATTTCTATTGACTCTGGTGGACCCAACTCAGTTTTTATGATCTGCTCACAAGAAGAAATCCTGAGGGATTGTACTTCGTCTGTACTGAGACCTGGATGCAAATTACACCATATACAATATTAAGCAAACCTTGCAAAGGCAAGAAGAGACTGAGCTCTTTTGAGGATAATGCTTCCTTGAATAAATTACACTAAGGATACAAAAGAAGAAGGAAATGTTATGACTTTGCCAATGTGACCCTGTATTCTCTGTGTAGGTTTTTGAGTAGCTGTCTATTCAGCCCTCCAGGCTATATCCTTGCCTGAGAGTGATCTGAAAAATGGTGCAACAAACCAGCACATTAGAAATCCCTGAAAGACTGATAATGACTGAAAGTAATCTAGGCTCTAAGGCTGATGTTGTTTATTAAACTGTAGACTGACTATAAGAAATGGTGGCATTGGTAGGTGTGGTAATGGAAGTCAAACACCACAGAGCCTTTGTGGGTAGGCCTTGGAAACAGAATTGCAAAACCCCCTTACCCCTGGAGTGATCTTTTCACCTAAGAGCTGGCATGTTTCCATTCATTACTAACACTTGTACTTTGGTGATAAAAATCATAGACATGAAGTCTATTGCTGGCCCAGAATGAAATCCAGTCACAGTTTTGAATTGAAAATATAAAGTTTGGATATTTACAGGTGGATGTCTACATCCTAAGTCATCACCCTTTGCTGGTTTTTATAGCTGTGTGAAGAAGAAAAGACACTTTTCAGTCATGATCCATATGATTTATTTCAGTCCTCTTTGTTAACATGAGACATACAAAGAAATACCATATTCTCTCCATTGACTGACATAGAAGGCAAAAGTAAGTCACTTAGAGGGACAGAGTAACACTGAAACCCTCCTCTAGATTACACGACTCAAAATGTTTGTTATTCTGTAATTTGGAAATCGTTAGGATTTTTTGTGGTCAATGTAGATTTCAGATGTCTTCTACAAAGGTCACAATGACAACTGAGTTAGAAAAGTTGTGTTTGAATTGGAGGATGTCTCTCCTGCTTGCTGAGCAAGGTGAAGAATTCGACTCTACTTGCTCATTCTCCCTGCAAGAGTGCCAGAAGACCTGAGACTAAAATCTGTTCTGTAGATGAGTCTACTTGTTTGGCATATCTCTGCTTTGACTTAGGGGAAATGGGTTTTTTTGTTTAGTTGTTTTTTCTCTGTTTGTTTGGTTTTTTGTTTTTGGTTTTGGGGGTTTTTTTCTTTTGTTTTTGTTTTTTTTAAAGTTTGCCAATTTTGCACATTGTGGAGGAATAGAAAGAGGTCAGCTACATTTCAGTAGGAAATGAGTGTAATGCCACTGGATTCACTTTACTAAGGAACACTTATGCACATTTAGTAAGAGTGAATTTCCCTTCAGTATCATCAAGGCTGATAAACTCCATAAGAAGACCAAGATATTTTCCTCTGCTATTAAAATCTTGAGATTTGGAGAGGACTCAGTCGAGGGACCCCTCATTACTTGTATTTATATATCATACACACTGAAGTATTAATAGTTTTCTTGTATTCTTAACACATTTGAAGTATAGAAGGAATATGGAAACTGGGAATAATTTTTTTGTGAACTACATGCCTGTAGGATGTAAGCTAAAAATGCCTTCTTTGATCTAACAATGAAGTGAATTTCTGTCATGGACCACACACTTGAAACAAGGAAAGCAGTGGAAAAACAGAAGGAAGGGTGCAAGCACTAATGCTAAGTAAGGTCCATGTGTGGTGTGTCTTTTCCTCTCTACTCAGCCTGAAGATTACAAGGCCGTTGCTGGGGCATTTAGAAGGGTTCTACGTTGCTGTGGAGCACAGCAAGACTTTGAGCTTAGAAATAATGCACATTAGTAGAGAATAAAATTATTCCTTATTGCTTTGGTGCCTAGTGCCTGTGTTTCAATGATTTTGTAGTCTTTCTGCAAATGCTCTTTGCTTGGAGGTGGGAGAAATCAGTTCATTAGGTACCCTCTTTAAGTGGGTTGTTTTTATTTTCTCTGGTTGACAGGACAATATATTTCAGGATTTTCAGTCAGTACAGGGTGAGTTTTCAGGCAGCTTCTTTGTGGTATTGGGGGTGTTGGTTGGGGGTTTTTTTTGGTTGGTTGGTTTTGGGGGGGTTGTTTGTTTTTTAATATGCTCATCTTATTTGTCACAGACTAAAGTGTAGGTCTGTCATTGTGCAGTGTAGGCATAATCTTTAAAAATGTTTGCATTAAGATACACAGAACCATACTCAACCCTGGTAATATTGTCACTGATTTCACTAAGGATGTATGAGGGCTGAGTTTGCCACTGTTTGAAAGTCAGCTGATAATTTTCATAATGAGGAGGAGGCTGAATAAATTTGTGTGACTTTTTTGGGATATCCTGCCTTTCCCCTCCAGAAAAGTCAAAAATATTGCTTTAATAGTGATTTCATTGTGTTGCTTCCCACTAGATGTAAGCTCAGACTTTCCAGCTTGAAATGCTGGTTGTCTTTTCATCATAAATGAAGCATAAATAAAACACTGTCCTTATGCTAGAAGGCAAACAGAGGAGGATATTAAAAGTGCTCTAACTGTGATCAGAGAAATTCTTAGCTGTCCCAAAGTGACTTAGGCTTACTAGTCTGATTAATTTTTTACAGTAGTATGCTCCAGAACCACTTAGTGTTTTTGGAAATCCAACCTACTCCCAAATGCAAGTACATGGAAATACGAATTCTGCCCAACTCACTGCAGTAAATTAAAATCAGATGTAAGAAGACAGCCTCTAGCTGTGTGCCTTGACTGTCTTGCAGATGGTATTATCCACAATCTCCTGTAAAGGACCACTTGAATTGTCCCAGTGATTTCTGCAACACAATAAGATAAACAGAAATCAGAGCTGGTTTACCTTACATGACCAGCTGAAAACAGGAGGTGAGTTGTAAGCAGCTTAGATGATGCTGTCCTTGACAACACCAGGGTGGGGTGGGGTGGGCAGCTCAGGGAGTGAACAGCTCAGCTATCCAACTTTAAAATGCCACCATAAGTCTGTCAGAAGCTCTAGTTGAAAGAGCTTTAGTCATGCAACAACAGCCATTAATAGAGGAAGTCACCATCTTAGCAGAAGGCTCGGTCCTGATCTCTTGCTCCCTCACTTACTGGAAATTTGCCCAAATAAGGACATCATGGTTGCATCTGAGGAATAGGACATAGAAAAAGTTTAATCTCATTTTAGAAGGGCAAAGACTTCCTTTGTTGACAGCTTTTTGAATTTAAGTCTCATTTAATGCAAAAAGGTAAACTAAAGCAATGAACACAGATATTGTGTACTGACCTCAGCTTGATAAAGTGATTGGATATTAAGAGGATGTTAAAATTACCTGCAGCTCCCAAACTGTCATTCTATTTCCTCCCCAGTACAAGTGATCCTGAAAATCTCTTTGGCCAATTAGGTCTGTCCAGAATGACAGAGCCATAGGAAGGAAAAGATCAGTAGTATGCCCATTTTGAGAGCTGCCTTACGGAAGCATAAACCATATAAAGTTCTGGGACCAGCAGCTCGTGCCTCTGACACAAAATCTAGGGCTGACTGTGACAGCACGTGGCTAGACAGAGGTGTGCAGGTTAGACAACAGCTCACTCTTCCCACTCTGATAGTGACCCGTGTCCTCTGCCAAGCACAGGGGGCAAGTACAATGACTCCAGAGACAAGGTTTCCACAAGGTTGAAAAAGAGAAAGAAAATCTCCAAAATTTATCTATTTTTCTTCTTCCTTTGAAGGAAGAAGGAGCATTGGAAAGAAGGGTGAGAAGGAGAGTAGGAAAGAAGGAAAGCATGTGATTAGAATATAATTACTAGTGAAGATATATTTTTAGGGAGGCTGTTGAATAAGCTTCAGTAACCTATGTCTAAACACCAAAAGGCACAAAGAGTGTATCAGGGCTAAGAAAACTGGAAGCTAAAAATAATTAGAAAATACAGTTTTAGTGATAAAACCATTTGCAGTTTTCATGTAGATCTGTAATGGTACCCACTCTGTCCCTGTTCTTCTAGCTTTGTTGGATAACAAGGTGACTTTTAAAAAATCTTTATCCTTTGAGGCAACAGGTGGTATCATTTTTGACACTTAACACAACATTTGGGCTAAAATTCCAAAATTAACATCAGCAAAAAATCTTGGATAACTCAAAAATCAGAAACACTTGCAGACATTTGCCTCTTACTAGTTTCAGAGGCCATCAGCAAGGAAAAGTATTTTTTTTTAACATTCTCAGTCAGCCTAAAACCTAGAATCAGTCCAATCTCTTGAGCCAAATTTAGAATTGACTTCTAGATCTGAAAGACTGAAATGAAACATGAGGTTTAAAATAAAAAGGTGGAAACACAGTGCTTTCATTGCTCTTTGTTAACATGATTTTCACATAATTAAAGCTGCAGGTGTACTTTTGATTATGTAGGTATTCTGGTGTGTTGTTCTGCATAAATAATATGTTTGCAGTGCTTCCTGGCAGATTGTTCATTATGAGCTCATTTATTTGGGTTCTCTAGTTCAAATAGGAAAACAGAAGCCAAATTCTGGCTTGATTTTTCTCGTCTTGTGTGAAAACCTGCACAGAGGGACAGAGGAGGTTTCTTCCCTGGGAGGGCACAATTTCCCTGCTTTCCTTTCGATATATCAGAGAATTCAACTTCTCCAGCTAAGCAATACTTGAGAACTATTAAAGGAGACATGGACTTGCACACCTTAAGTTTTCTATTTCCTGAAACTCAAGAAAGTGGCTCTGTCAGAGCTACACAGCTAGGTTTTTCCTGTACAGTGAGTCTGGTCATTCATGTTATGTAAATCCTGAGTAATGGAAAAGTCTGTGAATTTGATCTGAAATGGAAGCTCACCACTTCAGTTTTCTTCCACTTGATCAAAGACACCTCAATACTTCAGATGTAAGAGATACAGGGAAAGGAGAAAATTTTAGGAGTACAGTGCCTGGTTAATCGGAATTATTTACATGTTCCTGCAAAGCTTCTACCTTGTCCTATATCATTAACTCAGTTTCAGCCTCTAAATGTACATGTGCTTGAAGGTTTCATCACGTATTTTGTACCAGGACACACTCTTTTGCGTAATAACCAGAATACATTGGTTAGTTCTTCTGGTCCTCTGACCTATAATAAAATAAACTGTAGCAACTCATAATTTCAGTTATCTGGATTCAAACACTGAAACCATGGCTTAAAATTTCAAGGCTCCATATACTGTATTTAGTTTCAGCCGAAGCTGAAACTTTTGCCGTCTACATCCTTCCTGTCTCTCTCCATCCCAAAAAGGCATATTTAAAGAAATATGAGAAACAATAACACCTCTGTTATCTAGATTCAAATATTTTGACTGCTCATTCTATTAGTCTACCTCAGAAGAGACTCCTTTCAATGTAATTTTTAAAATCCAATTTTAAAGTATCACACAATTCTGCTTTTGAAACACTACTAAGAGGTGACCCAATTAAAGAGCTGCATATC
The DNA here is from genome assembly GCA_013397295.1 of Polioptila caerulea. Lineage (NCBI taxonomy): Eukaryota > Metazoa > Chordata > Aves > Passeriformes > Certhiidae > Polioptila > Polioptila caerulea. The sequence goes on along the minus strand of VYXF01005264.1, from coordinate 2,024,981 downwards.
AAGACCACGAGTGCAAACCATCTTTTCAAATGCACTGATGAAATTACTTTTCCATTGTCATTAGATATTTTCCTTCTGACAACCAGTTAATCACAGAAATAATCTTTTAAATATGCGTTAAACCATAGCTATGCCTAATCGTGCCATTAAACATCATCAGGTCATTCTTTGCAAAGATAAATAGCTTAAAGAGCATTCTTCCTTTGATCATGTTATCTCCTGATGCTTTTGATAGAAGGGCAAATCCTCCAGATTTCATCAGTCCAAATCTCTAGTGAGCTGCTGTACTGTGCCTGAGGTTTCCTCAAGTGAGTGGGATGTGCAGCTCTTCAGCATCACAGAGGGAGACATGCACGTGAATTTTAATGCGTGACAGCCTGTGCTAATAGGTGTCCAAACGTGGATTGTTCACCACTGTGGAGGGGATATTAGAGCACTGGTGTGGGAAAGATGTCCTGTTATGGCAATTGGCATAGAGCTAAGTTACTAAGTATTACTTCAGCCACTGCATAAATAAAACTGACATTTTCCTCAGAAGGGTTTGGTTGAGTCGAGTTACACCTTCAATGCCTGAGGAGCCAGCCTGCCTTCTGGCTCTGTGGGGTGATCTGCAGTGACCAACCTACTTCCTTCAAAGCAAGGGGCTTAGCTCTTCTCAGTCAGCAACATAACAAAAATGAAGCACTCAAACCCCTTGGTTTGGGCCAGTTATCTACTTAGGTACCTCAGTGTTTAAATTAGAAAAGCAGTCATTTATCCTTTCTTCCATTATTCTGGGGTAGTGAGAGTTCAGGGAACATTGTGCCTTGCAAATTAAAGAGTTTATAGAATCATATCATAGAATCATAGAATGGTCTGGGTTGGAAGGTACCCTAAAGATCATCTGGTTACAAGCCCCTTGCCATGGGCAGGGACACATTTCACCAGACCAGGTTGCTCAGAGCTGCATCATCTTAAGACCTTTTCTTTGAGATACATCCTGTCTCAAGGTCTGAACTGGGAGAAGGATTCAGCCAAGTGGCACTTTCTGTGAGATGATTATACAAAGCTGGGGTTGTTTGCCAACTGCTTTTTTAATCAGAAGACAATTCTATTCTGGGCTGTGAAGAGAAATGGGGAAAATTGCATCTTTAATTGGCACAGAAAAAGATATAAAGGTAAATCCCACTGCCTACCTCAGTGTGAGGAATGTAAGCATGCATTCTTTATTGATAAGGCACAGAAGAGTGTGTGTGCCTGCTTTAAGGCTGTGAGGAACAACAAAAAACAGAGCCAACATGATGACAGAAGTTATTGCAGCTTTGATAGCCCCACTTAGACGGTACACTGTATATGCAGGCACTTCCATACATTGATGTTGAAAGGAGATTATTGCTGGCCACTGAAAGCCTGCCTTTGCTTCTGTCGTATATTTCTAGAAGAATAGACCTGGCAGGACACTGTGATACAGTGTGAGCATGCTATCAGAAGCAAAGCTTCATGTAAAAAGGCAAAGTCCACTCTGCCACACAGGCACCAGTTGCATATTGCTCAGTGATGGATACAAAGCAGCTTGGCAGATAGGTATGTCAGTGTGTCAAGGGGCAGTAAGTACAGTATTTTTGTTGTTTCAGAACTGGCAGTACAGCTGCCCACCTGCTTTGCTTTGCATCGATTTCATTGATTTTTCTACATGAAATCAAAGATGCTTGCATCTTTTTACATTATATTTATTATTTTGTAGCCCAGCTCAGCAGATTGGAAGAGTAGGTGGAAGTAATTTCCCTCCTTGCTTCAGCAGGGGTTTTGAAATAAGAGAGTTTTCCTCAGCGTATCCAAAAGCATTAAATGTCAGTGGGGCATAATGAAAGCTGGAACTGGATCTTTAGGAATGCTTAATTAACACTGTGTGGGACAAAGTAGCCTTTCCATTAGCTAACAGTTTTCTATTACTGTTCATTTAAACTTTTCAAGCACTGGGTTAAAAGGTGCTTGTCTGAATAATTTGAGTGGTAAAATGTCAAGTGTTCTTTCAACTAAAGTGCATTAGGAGAAGCATGGCTTATGGCTAGCTGGGGCAATAAAGTCTAACCAGATGAGCTGTTCTTGTCTGAGTTCATCCGGCTATGTTCTTTGGAGAATACATATGACACAGCCTGTTATCTTGTAGCATTGTGTTGTGCAGGAAGATGACACTCTGCCTTTCAAAAAGCAGCTGTTTCCCTCTTTGTTCCTGCAGCAGGAAGCCTTGCCTTTATGTCTGCCTTTTCAATACTGTTGTATGATGACATGATTAGAAAGGTGCAGGTTTCCTACTGCTTGGCATAGAGAAAAAGCCACTTTGCTTATATTTTCCTGTTTTTCTATCAAAACTTTTTCAGCCACAATTAAGGTGGAGGTTGCTCCTTAAATGATGACCCTTTCTCTACTTCCAGACCTGGCTGTGCATTTCTGCAAGAATGGTTGCAGCAATGCTAATGAACATGTGGCTGGGCCATGATCTGGGTCAAGGAACTGACCCCAGCAGAAATTAATCTGTTTTAAAAAAAGGAAATGTTTTTGAAGCTGCTATGAATTGACATCTCTCACCTTATTGGATTTAGGAATGTGCAATTTCATAGTAAGAGTGATTGCTTCTTCCTTTTCACTGCCAGGCATTTATTAAATTCTAGGTATGCAAAGTGATACTAGCAGTGGTTTAATTAAAAAATATGTTGGGAGTGCCTCCAGGATAGAGATGGACCCTCTTTATGTGAGATGAAATACATCAGGGTCTGAGCAGGAAGGAAGATCATTTCAGCAGTAGCCAATGAGAAGGCGCTATCAGTAGAATCACTGACTACAGTACTGTATTAACTTAAGAAATATAATATTAATATTATTGCAAATCATGCTAAAGTTCTATCTGGTTCCATACCCTCATGGTTTTCTTTAAGGTAATCTCAAAGAAATATTTTAGCAATATATAATTATATATGGATTATTTACTGCACACCATGCCTCATGACATTCTCTTATTTCCGCTGATACATGTTTTGGGCTTCCTGATTAGTAAATAACACTGTTTCTTCAAGTTAAATGAACTGCTTTTCCATTAATTTGTGTAACAGCATTCAATGCTTGTCTTAGATAACTGACATGTAAACACACCATAGCAATAGGTTCTGTAATGTAAATTTCTAATATGTAAAAATAAAGGGCTTTTGCTTGTTCAAACTTGCTGTCCAATTTCCCTGTGTTTCTCATAGTCCATATTTTATGAAAAATTGTGAATAATCATTCTGAATTTATTTTCACTAGACTATTCGTACCTCCATGGAGCTCTGACAGTTCTGCTCTCAATCATCTCTTTGTAATGCTGAGGATTTTCAGCCTGTGTAACTTTTCCTCAGACAGAAGCCACATGCCACTTCTGTGTCTTGTTTTCACGCTGACAGTTTTTGTACATGACTTACATTGAACAGAGTCTGGTTGCCATTCCGACTTCTGCCCACCACCTAAGCAATGCTGTGAAGAGCTTTCAGTGGGACCTTTTGGATCTCACCCCCCCGCAGGGACAGTGACCGTGGCCATGGGTGCTGTGTCCAGGCAGTGTGCTTTTGTCCCCTGCCTGTCACTGTCATTTGTGAACGCTGAATTTCCTTTGCTGTCTCGCTGCCTTGTCACGCAGCGATTCTGTATCGCAGCTGTGCAGTGGTGAGGTACGGCTACAAAAATGCAGTGTTATTTTTAATGCCACGGATAACATTATCATTAATGAGCTTTTCCACATCTGCTCTCACCATTTCCATGTAGTTTATGAACTACATGAACATATGTGAACACAGATTCCAGCGCAGTCCCTGTGCGCAATCCACATCCCTGGCAGACCCCATCTGCTATGAAGCCTCTTGCCATTTACAATCCCTACTTCCCTTTCTCAGTCAGTTATCTTCATCTCATTTTTATTTTTTTTTTTTTCAACCTGTGACATGGGAAGCTGCAAAGGTGATCCTTTAGGGAAACTCTAGCAGAGTTGTCCAGGCCATAAGGGCATCCCTGGGACTCTTCGTTGCTGTCTGGCCCCTGAGGCTGCCCATTCCATGCAGATCCTAGGGCTCTGTGTCAGCTGTTGGCAACCTCAGCCCCTGGTCCATTGATACCACAGCTGACCCAATGTCCAGGACCCACAGCCCTGCCGGGCCCTGCCATGGACACTGCCCATCCTGGCTACACACAAGGCTGTGCCCAAGCCTGGCCGCAGCCTCAGCTGGTCCATGTCCCCCAAGGCAGTGCCTCCTGGTTCCTCAGGGTTGGAGCTGCCCCAGCCCCTCCAGTTTCCCTGCTCCTGGCTGAAGCAGTGGGATAGAACCCTGCCCAGGGGGCTCCCCCACACTGCTCTGCCCTGACAATAGCACTTGTCACTTCTCAAAACTGCCCTGGATTGACTGCTCTTACTGTATTATGTAATTATCTACAAATGCTATTATTGTAAATGACCAATTTAGCTGGTATGGAAATCAGTCTCATTTGTCAGGTTTTTTCTCTAAAACCTCATTCAATCTTGAAACAAAACTCTTAAATCTCTTAAAACAAACCTCTTAAGCTCTAGGACCGAGTTGAGTGACAAAGCTATGCACTGCAGTTAACAGCCAGGGTACTCATAGCTGAGATTGTTTTAGGACAGCTGTGATAATGTTATTTGTGATTACTTCTTCTTAATTTTTTTTTCTAAAGCTGTTGATATTTTAATTTTAAACACCTCTTCAAACTTCCCTCTAGCAGAACCTTTGCAAAGAGCTCAGTGGCAAATACTGATGTGAATCAATGGTTTATCTTTTATTATACAACGCCTTAGAGTGCCCTTATACTTCAGATCTGAGTGCTGAAGACTCTATTGTTACCTGGTTGGTGTTTTCAGAAAATACAGCTTCTATGTGACTAACAAGCTCTTTCTCAGAATAATTTTTGACACTGTGTTACACATTTACCAGCTCAGCTTCTCAGCTTTCTATTTCTTTCACAGACTTCTGTTTTTAAAGATGTCATGATGTCTTTCATAGTTTCTTGTACTCTCATAACTATACTAACTTTTCTTAAGGTTTTTAAAGTTTTTTGATTGTGGTATGCATCTCTTCTGAACATCTCATTTTTATTTTATAAACCATCTCCAAGGCAACTGTAAGCATTTTTATATTTTTAGCTGCTCCTTTTAATTTAAAAAGCTTCCTAATTTTTAGTGAAACTCTTTTTTTTTTTTTTTTCCCAAGAAGTAAGCTACTACAGTCACAGGGTTGGAAGTCAGGGGAGTTTNAAAAGCTTCCTAATTTTTAGTGAAACTCTTTTTTTTTCCCAAGAAGTAAGCTACTACAGTCACAGGGTTGTAAGTCAGGGGAGTTTTTGTGGTTTGTTTGGGGTTTTTTTGGAAATTTTTTTGGTGGGGGAGGGGGTTTGGTTTGCGTTTTTTGTGGTCTAGCACAAATAGCGAATCTGAACAAACTGATTTGTTGTATAGGACAGAGCCTGGGCACAATTCACCACTAAAATATGGGTATTTTCTTTTTTTATGACTTCAGCAGCTAGTTGCTTCAATACACAATTGGTTACAGAATCCAAATATTTTATTTCTGCATCACATCCTGTCCTAAGATCTGAAGTCTACCTCTGTTATCTCCCATTCTGCTCACTCACTGGCATAGCTCTGATGTATATATTTCAATGTCAATATAAAACTTTAATGTATAGGTATTCCTTATAGTTCTCAATGCATTGAATTTATTGACTTTCATCCCTTGCAATGCAGCACACTAAAAAACTGCACAGTATTTTATCATTTGTGTACACTGTTATTATCAATGTTGCACAGGTTGTCTTGCTTCCATTTGACTTTTGAATACCCATTACATGGAAACATGTTTGACTTTATTCTGCTTTGCATTTGCTTAAGAACACTCACTTAGTGTTTTTTTCAGCTGTTGCTTATAATCAGTTAATTTATGCAAGGTCATGCTTGAATAATGCTGCTATCTTATAATTTTCCCTTCTTCTGTAGCTTAAAAACCACCCTGAACATTTCATATTTCTGGGAATTCTGGTTGCAGATTGTTTTGCAATAATTTATATTTAAATCTGTGTTAAGGTGCCTTCCCATTTGTAGGACCTCATCCTTGTCCGCAGCTTGAGCACTGTTTAGGTGAAGAGTTTGTGCAAAGTATCAGCAGAAGTTTCCAAGTCATTTGGCCATGGAAGAATTGTGCAGTGAAGACAGACTGCACTTAATAGCCACCTCAGCTCTTGTAATAGTGCTAAGCCTCTCTCTGCCTGTTGATGACAGCTTCAGCCTAATTGCTGGCTATGTTTTCTATGCACTACTATTAAACAGGCAGTGGTTTCTCTGCAGTTGCCTGGCATGTCAAATCATTTCTTTACAACAGAGCTTATCATTGTGACGCCTATACAGCCCCACTGATCTTTCCCAAAAGTCCCTTTAGCACATGTGCAGATTTAAGTCCATTCCTTGATGTGCTGGGTGCAGTAATTGTTGGAGATGAGGGATAACTTGCTGTCCCCCATCTGCCTGGCACGCTCTGACAGCCATATCTGGCAGCTGGGTCACAGTATACGTAACTGAGGGAGGGTGGTTCCTGGGTGTTTTATTTTTTTTTTTCATATTTGTGGTGGGGCATTAGAAATGGTTGAAGTAGTGACAAGGTGTCACTGTTTTCACTGCCTCAGCTGCTTCTGGGGGCTTATGCAGCTGCACAGCTGGATATCCAGGGGATGAAATGGAAGCTGTGCTCTTGGCTCCTTTCCAACTGGCTCCAAATGTACTTGAGAAACTTCCATGTGATAGTTAATGTAGCACCTGCTCAAACAACAAAACCCAAGTTTCCCCTCCTCTGCTATACTGTACATCTGTTATTTTGCTGACATGGAATCTAGCGTAACAATTAGATTCATTACTTGCCCTCTATGTTGATTCCAGTTAAGCTGAAAAGACTTTCGTGTGTTTTCTCAGTGATTGTTTAGGCTGCAGCACAAATTAAGTAGTTCTCCCTCCAATGAGATTTGCTCTATTTTGCAATTGCACTTGTGTGTGTATGTTCATTCTCGAGGTAAGACTGGGAGGCAGCATTTTCTCCTGGCCAAATATAGACTGCAGCTCTCAGCACAGGTGCGTTTGGTTTTGGAGTTCTGGGCCCAGGTCTAATTAGAGATCAGAGGGAGCAAATATGCAAATACCTGAAGAAGATAGGCACAACCTCACCTGCCCTTTGCCCTTTATACCTTCACTGTTGGGACTTACTGGGACATTCCAAGTATCCCAGCAGTTTCAGACAGCTGTTATTAACAAAATAATCTGCCAGGGAACGTTTCCTTTTTTTCTCCACAAAATTGGAATTTTTCCCTTCTGAAAATCCCAGTACTTCAAGGCCAGGACAGGGAACAATCATTCTTGAAGGAGTGACAAGATTGAAGTCCAAGTTCTCTCCCACTCCTCAGGTCCCCCCAGCTGTTATTTACTACTGCTGTGTGACTTTTAATAACCTGCACTCCAAAGACTTGCATTCTGTTGGGTTACTCACGTGCTAAACACAAATACGTGCCTAAAACTGGAATCTAAGTGATTAATTACTGGAAACTGTCTCCTTCTGACTCCACTTTAAGTGATTTCATATTTTTGTTCTATGTTAGACCTTCTGTAACTCAGGCTACTCTTTAGCTTTGGAATTAATGAGGATTAGATGATACTCTGAAGCACAAATCTAAAGCATGTTGCATTTTGCAAGAGGTTTTGATTCCCAGTGTAAGCACTGTGCTCTGCATGGTTTCCTAAAAGGTACATTGTTCTGAAGCTGCTATTTTGCAGCAGCCAAGTACAGCATGGTGAGAAAGATGCAGTGTGCAGTTTGCCTTTATTTCATTCTTTTGCATTATTTGGTTTAGCTTGATATTAAATTACCGTTTTATTCTGTGCCCTCATCAGGATATTCCAGAGATACTTTCAGAATGTAAGCAAACCAATTATATGGTCAAATTTTTTGATATATCAAACAAAATATAAATTCTTGAAGACTCTTGTGGCTCTGGAAGTTAATAGAATACCTTAACCTCAGTCACACCGAAGTGAGAGCGCCTCAGCAAGCATAAAAATTTTCTCTTTGGAAACTCTGAATAACACACAAAGAGGCTGAGTGAGAATAGCTCTGTACTTTACAATAAACTTTCACTCAGATATCAGCATTATTTTTCCTTCTTGCCTGTTTTTGACATGGGTGGCCTGAACCAAAAGCAGTTGTGAGAATTTTCTTACTGCTCAGAAAACTGTCTTCATGAAACCACTTACCTAGGATGTAAGAAAGTCTTAATGTAGTCCTAACAGCTGGCAAACAAAGAATGTAACTGCTTCCCTGCAAGCCTTCATGTGTAATGAACCAACTCCACTTCATTTCGCATTCACTTTTGTTAGAAATCCTGAGCCCTGGTTGTTTATGAAATTTGAGCACCCTACTTTGACATTTAAATTATTTTGGCTCTTTGGAAGGCAGGAATTCACTTAGAGCGAAGGTAAAATTTATTTATTGTGCTTTTGTTACAGAAGTTATGGCATGACCACAGGAAGAATTCTGTGTTGTTCCCTTCCATGCAATGAAATGCAGCAGGCAAAACAGAGGACACCATTTGGGGACAAGAAGCCTCGAAGGGGCCAGCCAGGCACCTTGTGAGCAGCCACTAAAGAAAGATACAGTGCCCACCATCAGCCCAGGCAGACACTAGGGAATTATGCTGCCCTATTTAATCTTCAGGACATCAGTCCAGCCCCAGCGGGACAGAGAAAAATCTTTGCAAGTGTTTTAGTTAGATCGCATCACAAACCTGTAACTTAGTGACTCTTACTAATTAGGATTCTGTGCTACTGTGTGGTTTTATACCCTCCCCACCAATAATGCCAATCTATACTAAAAGCAGATTTTTTTCCACAAAAAATTTCTTTTTGAAAGCAGGATGGTTGAAGAGGCACATTGCCATTTGTTCATGCTGCTTACACAATGGTATCTCACTAAGATGGAAACATTATTTTTCTTCCCATTGCTATTTTTTGCTACCAAATGTAATAGCAGAGCAGGAGCCATCTATCTTTTAGCAAGAACTGGTTGTTTTTTTGTTTGGTTTTTTTTTCAGGATATGTGGCTTAGTTATTCAAAAGAAAGCAAGATACAGCTTTGCATAACTATTGAGGTTCTTTTCAGAGGTTAATTTGTTACGTCACATAGATTATCTGTTCAAATACTGTACATTCCCTTACCCTGAGGCACAGAGGTTCAATAAATGAGCTATGCAGTGAAAGAACCAGACTTTTTCTAATGCAGTTTCTAAGCCTCCTGGCAGTTCTGTGCAAAACATCCTTCCCATGCTCTCAGTTGTGCAGTCTTCCAAAGGGGACCCACTGTGCATCTGTCATAAGCTTTTTCCAGTGTCACTAGTAATAAGGATTAACCTCTCTATGTCTAGCTCCTGAGAGTTGGCTTTTTATGGAGACATAAAGAATGTCTGGGGGCAGAAAACAAGGCTATACTGGTACAGGATCCTTGGCTTTAGCACCCATATTCCCAGGTGGCTGAACAGACCCAGAATTAGTTGACTTTCAAGGTACTGTGAAATGCCAGTCTATTTACTCAACCTTGTGCCTACGGGAGGTAATTGTAGGAACTGGAAACATGTTAAATAACAGTGCTCAAGGATGAGACATTATCTAAGCTGACACTTGGTCAATTAACTATGCAAATTGTCTGCAAGTTTTTCATGAATAGAGGAAGTGTGTGGGGTGGATTATGCAATTCTCCAAACAAAAAAATGAATAAATAAAAAAGTAAAGCTCTATGTTCCAGTGACAAAGTTGGCGAACTCCTGCTGAACTGTTAGGAAGCCATTGGAGCAGTATCATTTATTAATAGGTAGCCCATAAAACTGGACTACTGAAGTTGCATTATCCTAGCCTACCCCACTGTATTTGTAGTGGGCCAAATTCACTCTCTCCTGGCACAGGAAGTGGCACAAAAGTCTGCCAGGAATGTATATTTCTGATGGTTCATCACTGACTCTCCCAGCCTGATCTATGACCTTTCTCAAACTAACAGATCATTCCTTTCACCGACTGTGCCAAAAAAAGCTACTCTTGCAACAGGGAAGGGTCTCCAAGGATGCTGGAGAGTGGCGCCTACTCATCGGTGAGTCTTGATCTGTAATGAGCAGAGCCTGAAGCCAGTGTTTGTGAAGTGAATGAACTTGGTCAGCTTGTGTGCAGCAGTTTTGTTTCTCCACTCTCCTCTTTTGTTTCTGCCATTCTCCTGAGCTATAGTCTAGAGTGGGGGGGAGGGGACTTAGCAACTTCTCTAAACCTCTGTAGCCCCAAAGCTGGGCATAATTGCAAACATTTTGCACATGGACTTACGCTCTCTCTCCTACTTCTATGGTCCTCAGTTGCTCCAGAAGTAGTTTCCTGTTTGACATTCAGTCACACAGGACAGAGCAAGGTTAATGCTTCATCCCCAGAATAGTTAAGGGTGCCAGGGCCAGTGAGTAATGCTGCAGGCATTTGCCTGGACATCTTTGCTGTTTTGTAATGCATCCTCTAGGGACAATCATCTTGTTAGAGCTCAACTTTTCTTTTTAAAATTCTTTTGGTTGAGTATCTTGAACAAATATTCTTTAAGAAATAGACTGCTTTCTTGAAAATATCAGTTATGCAAGCAGGAATAACTACTAACTGTGGCAGCCGAACTGTTTTGCACAAATGTGACCTAAATTTCTTTAACCTGAGGCTTTAGTTGGTTTCAATGTGTGAACCTGAAGGCAAAATGAAACTATGATATTTCTTGTTGTTTCTTGAGGTATTTCCACCTCTTTAAAATCCCATCAGAAAAATCAGGGCTTATATATGAATCTGTAACCATGAAAAGCTAAAGTGTCACCAAGGAAGATATATATATATAAATACCCTGTTACCAGTATATAACCTCCATACGGAACCTCTGATGGCATCCTTATTTCTGATTAAGGAGTGGCTGGACTAACCCCAAATAATCAGGGATTTTTAGCTTGATTCAATTAAGCAGCATGTTATAAATTATGTTAATATTTTTCTGTCTTTCTGAAGGACCTATATAAATATAACAGTGCTACTAGCTGTTGTACTCAGTGGCAGCTCATCTCATTCAAATGGATGAGTATCAGTGGGCGGAATTCTCAATTCTTTATTCTTTCCAAGTTCACTGAATTATTCTTTACCTCTTTATTTGATTAAAATGCTCTCATTATGTATTCAGTGATACACATTCACAGCAAGACGTCCTCTGTGTTTTGATATAGTTACTAAAATGAAAGCTAATTATTGACCCTATTGAATAGTAGCTGTATGTAGATCATGAGTGAGATAGATTGATGCATCTCGCATTTTTTTAAAGAAATACATGCCTTTCAGACCAGAATCCACTGGCTGAGAGTTAGTGCATACAGGAGCCTTCAGTTTTTAACACTACCTTGTCTGAGTAAAGACATGTTCAGCCACAACTACGATAATGGATTCAAGCACTCCTAATGATTTCGGAATTAGTTTATATACTGAGCTACCTGGACTGCTTTATTTACTGGAGTAAATAAAGCTAACAGGCTTTGTAAAGCCTAAAGGCTGTGGGCTTTTGTGTATGCGTGCACTAGACATCCACTGCAAATTCTCAAATTGCATTGACTTTGTTGCCAAGATGGCAGGCAGCTGTCAATGTGGACACTAGCAAACACAGATGGAGCAAGTAATTCAGGAATGGATGTGATATTTGACAATTCAGACTTCCAAGGGGCTTAGCAGGTCGGCAGCTACCACAGCCCCGTGTTGTCTTATTCTCAGCTCAGCATAACGAATCATGCCTGGGAGACCAAGTTAATCCCTTTCAGGTTCCCTGGACTGTAGATCTTTCTGAATTTTCCTTTCTTTAGCCCTTTGTTTTCCTCCTGCTTTGTACTGAAAGTTAGCTACAACAGCAAGAATGTATTAGGCTACTTGGAATACTGTCTTCAATTCATCCTGTCCTGCTGGCACATGGCACAAGCTGCACAAAGAAGAAACTCCTGCCTCACTTCTGGAACGAGTCAACAAGAGGGTTTATAAAATGCGACGTCTACGCGTGCACGCATGCACACAAACACTCATGCATAAGCTGGAGTTGCTGTTGTCTTGGTTTGAGGGTAAATGCAAATCTAGTTTTTGAAGCCACTGTTTGCCAAAAGGCTGCAAAATCTGCCCCTATCAATTCAAGGAGTTATTAACTACTTCCCAAGTACTTCCACGTCTCCCAGCGTATGGCATGCAGGTGGCCTTCTCCAGCTGCTTAGATGCACAATTCATCACTTCAGAAGCAGTTACAATTCCCTCTTCTGCACTCAGTCAGAAGAAGGATCCCATCCAATTCCTAGAAAATTCAGCTTCGATCTGGCACTCTTCTCCTGGTATGAACAACTCCCATTGTATCTTATAGCAAAGAGGTATGAGATGTTTGAAGATTAATCCTGTCCTCACTAAGGCACATCTGTTGTCCATTAGATTAGAGAAAGGGGCCTCAAATACTCTCTGCACCTCGGGCTTTTGCCTGTCAGTACAACTCTATCCTGCCTTGACTCTGCAGTGATTTCTCCCAAGCATATGACCATTAGGTAGATGTTGGGTAGCAAAATGCACTGTATGTCCCCTGCTATGATTAAGCAGTGTCTGAGTAAATTTTGATGGTTGGACAAAATACTGGCTTTATTACACCTTGGCTGTGGTGGTATAAGCCATCAGCTGCAGAGAGTTGTTCCATGCTAAGTAGGCTTGAATATCTCATTTGTGAAATAAAGAAATATAGAATTCCTAAATTAAAACCAGATTTGGATTACCCCATAAAGATTAAAGGTAATTTCAAGCCTTTTATCCTTCTTCAGCATAATTTCACCCATTTACATTAGGACTAGAATTCTCCAAAAGCTCTCACTTTTGTATCAAATTTTACTGTTTTTATTTACCCTGTGTTTGAATCTGGCACAGAATATTCAATAGCCACAGAGCTCCTGTTTTTCCTACTCAAATTATTGATGGGTGTGCCATCTGCTTTCAGAACTATGTTCAGAAATGTTGCTATCTGCTTTTGAAGGGGTCATGCCAAAACTGTGCCCTTATGAGACTATACTGACTGTAAAATCATATCAACTTTACAGTAATGCCAACTATAAGTTTAAAAGTTGATGATCTCTGAGATTCTGATAACAGTGATAGTGCTCCAGTGCTTTGGGAACCCCTACTTTGCTAGAAGGAGACAAGAAAATCTTTGTAGCTGAAACTAGGCCAACATGAGTAATTGATTTTATTGGTTCAGCAGTAGAATTCATAAATAAAAATAAAAGTAGAACAGATCAAAGGGAATTTAAAAAAAAAAATACTTGACAAAGCAAAACACCCAAAAATGTCATTTTGTGTTGCATGGACTGTTCTATTCCACTTGAAATTAAATACTTATTTTTTTCAGGAATATGAAAAATAATAAGCAAAGAAGGATGCATTGGTATTAAAAAATGTTCAGAGAGAATTGTCCAGCTTCACTTAAATGGCTAGATTAAATACATTACCAGTAAAACTAAAAAGCTGAGAATAAATGGCTAAATGACCCCTGAGAAAGGAGCTTGGAGCATCATTTAACAGTAATACACTTGGGTCTATCATTCCTCAATACATAACCAAGCATAAGAGTGAGTCTTAATGTGACAGAAAGTGTCTCTCTGATCATATAAATCACAACAAAAAATGAACAAAAACAAATAATAATACTTAAAAATGAATTTTCCTGTGTTATATTCAGTAAGACTTTTCTATCACCAGTTAGTTAGCAGACAAAGCAGGCATTTTCAGTGTGGTTATACTTGGGCTTCTCAAAGGATTTGCACATTAAAAATAGAAAAATTCTCATGTTTGAATCATCAGAAGAGTCAGGCTTAGTATCAATCTGAAGCCACATCTAGTTTCAGAGGGACACTCTCTTTATGAGCCTCATAATGGAAATTTGAACAAAGCTTGAATAAAGATTTTGTTCTTGTTAAAGCATACTGCAGCAGTGCAAGTTTGGAGGAAGGGAATTATAAGCCACATCATGATTATATGCAAACAATCATACTCACAAAGTTACTCTCCTGCTATTCCTTGTTTAGCAACTTATCCTAAAAGAGGAGGACTTCAGGTCTGTTTAATGTTGCTTGTTGCTTAAATTTTATTTAGGTTTAAGTTACAGTACCAGGGGGAAAAAAAGAGACTTCAAGAAATCCCCCAGTGAACTCCACTGGCCTCAAACAGCCCATGCTTCTGACACAATCAGTCTGTGGTGTGGGCAACAACAGGGGCTTTGATACTACTTTTTTCAGGGTTATTTGCTATGCTCATTTAGCTGGTTGACTGCTTCCACCTCTTTTCCTCTTTTGTCATTAGTTGCTATGTTAGAGAGATTGTTTGTTTGTTTGTTTCCTTCATTGATTCTGTGCTGATTTTACCCTGCTCACTTTAACTGTGGGAATCTGCCTCAGATAAATATGGTTATTGCTCGATTAATATTTTTGCCAGTATTGGGCCAGATTCATTATTGATGTTTGCAGGGGAATAGCTAAACTATACATGTGTATAATCTAGAGACAAAATACATGCTGGTATGACAGTTTCTAGTTATTCAGTCCACTTGTAAAAGAGTGTATTTTAAAATTTGAGATGATGTCAAAGTGGACAGGCTGAGGCTCAGTGTACATGAAATTAGTGACTGGATTGGCTACAGTGGTTAGAAAAGTTATTATACCTGAAATAATGAATGAATATACTCCAAATTGCTTCTCTGACTCAGGCCTTTCATTTGGTAGAAGAAGTAAATTAGGGAATGTAGTCAGAAATAAACATGCTGGGTAGGGACATGTTAAGAATATTGTCAGGTTCCATTCAAAAACTTTTCAGATATGGTGATATAGTGCAAAAAGTGGCTACTTGTGAGTCCCGTGAATGACTCAACGTGTCAGCAGAATGAAGGGAAGCAGTTCTGCATTCATTCTCATCAGGCTTTGTCCTTTCTTAATGTTATAAGAACGTCAAGAATGTCTGAAACTGTGGTTTCATCAGTTTGTCTGTTACATAATTTATTTCTTCTTCTTTAGAAAAAGGAAGAGAAAGATTAATGTATCAAATTAACAGCAGAATCATTGTACTCTACCATTGTGTTAGAGTTTGAGAGCTTTATTTCCAAATGTGAGAAGAAATAACTACTGTTTCTAATCTGCTTTCTAGTCCTCTTCATGTGGGTCTTGAAAGAACTTGGTCCTCTTTATATATTGCCTTAGTTATTTATCAAGGTATTTACATTTGCTGGGACAGAGTTCTTGTGGAGCTTCCCTTCACACATTTAGCAGAAATCTCATTCTCACATATTCTTAATTACACTATATGTTAATCTTGTAATGCAAAACTGATTTAAAAGTGAAAGGCAACCACTATTTAATAAAACTTTGAAGTATGTTGCACAGAATTACATAGAATTTTTGATGGTAGAGGGGATCTTTTTAGACCACTGTTTGACCCTCCCTGCTCAAGCAAGATCCCCTAGAATAGGTTGCCCAGGTTTTGCACATATCCAAGAATGGAGACTTCACAATGTCTCTTTTGGAGGTTGTTCCAGTGTTTGAACACTCAATGGTAAAAAATGTGCTTGCATTCAGGAGAGTTTCATGTGTTTCATTTCGTGTGGGAAGGGTCTCTCTTCCTCCTCTTCATATACAGTGTGCTAACTGAAGGCAGGATTCATTTCAGCTAAGTCAAAGGTCCAAAAGACAGGGATATAACCCATTTCTCTCAGCATGCAATCTCACCCTAGAACTGGGATGTAGGCAATACAAAAATGATGGCCATTTGTATATGGGCTTTTCTAATTGATTATCTGTGACAGTAAATATAGACAAAAGTGATTATTTCTAAGGAGGTAAAGTTAATAAACTTCCTCTCTTTGTGTTTACTTTTGTTTTGCCTGATGATTACCTCATATATACATATATATATATATATATATATATTAAAAAGTTGTATATATAGGATATTTACAATTATTTGCTACCTTCAGCAGATTGATTACAAAGAATTGGTTATTCTTCAAACTACAGTGATTAGTTATGATTCAGCAAATTAAATGCATGCACTGTTGCACTTTGGTACTCCCTGAATGACAGTGTACGGAAATTACAGCACAAATAATTGAATATTAAAAGTAAAATGAAAAATCTTATGAGTATTAGAACTAACCTTCTGGAAATAGGATGAAAGATAGCTAGATATTATCTGCATCAATCTTCTCATCCAAGATAAAAATTCACTTATCATTCACAGGTGAAAATGTACAATTTATATTTGTTTGAATGGTAGCTTCCATCGACATATAGCTCTAACATATAATACGTAGGTCATTTAATGGAGTTTTCTGACTCTTACAGGACATTTTTCCAAGAAAGAGAAAATGTTACTTTGCTGAAATATAATCAGCTCATGAGAAGGGTTATTAAGATCTGCAGAGCTTAGTAGAAAAGATGAATAATGGCTATCTTTTCATATGGGCTTGAATGAATGAGTTTCAATGAACAGTTTCAAGGCCTACAGTTAGCAGTACATAAGTTGTATAAAGACAAAATGAAACTGCAAGCAGAATGTTACATGAGCCAAAAATAGGTCATATTTGAATCTTTTCTAAAGACCTTATCAAAGTTACTCATTTCCAAGGTTGAAAAACTATTTGCAATGTGTGCATCTTGCCATAGACAAACAATGATCATTTCTAGTGGTGTGTAACAGATGACATTGTAAACTCAGTAAAATTCTTAAATGGTGTTAAAACCTCAATTAATATTATATGGTTTTGAACACTTCAAGGCATTTTGGAAAATGTCTATGAGGAAAGAGTAGTTGCTGAAATCTGGCTGTGCAGCTCCCCAAGTACTAATAGACAAAGGAAACACGCTACACAAGGTGTTAGGTGAGTTTTCTATTTAGTCACTTTTCTAGCCAAAAATTCCCCCGAGGGACAGCACAAGCTTCCCCCCTATGCACCTTCTCTCTCTGGACAGCAATGACAGATCATAATTATGTTGCACGTGCTATTTCCCAATTATTATTGTCAGATGGAGGTGACAAAAGACCACACAGTGTCACTGGGACTCTTTTCTGTTGGTGGTATTTTTCCTGAAGATGAATATGAACTGATGCATGGCCCAAATAAAGAAGAGCAGGCATTTGGAAAGCCTGAAACCCTTGGGGCTTGTCCTGAGCCCAACTAAGATCAGACTTCTGGGTTAGAGAAGAGACGACAGAAAGCCAGAATGGTCCTGCAGATGTGTGCATTGCTGCAGACCACTTGTTCTTTACCCAGAGCTCTTTCCTGGTGGTTTCTTAAGGATTCTTATTCTGCCCAGTGATACTGCAGTAAATGGGCCTTATTAGTTTGAAAGAGCTTAATCAATCTGCACTTGCAGATACAAAATCTATTTCCTGTATTTGCAAAATTCATTGCAACTTGTTCATTTGAATAATACCATTTGCTGATCAGGTATTCTCCAAGATGAATAACGATGACAAAGAGCTGCTGTGTTCCTAGGCTGTGATTAGTTTTATTTCATTCAGAAGCAGTGTCTTTCTTCGTTGATCTAATCCTTCTGGCTTTTCATCTGTGACACCAGAAAGATATGGATCATCCTTCACAGTAAATGGCCTGGATCTGATTTTCTATTTCTGTTTTTTAAGAAGCCATCTTCCAGTGCAGCATTGTTGCTGGCTCTCAGCTTCCTCTGGCAGACTGGTGGCCTTGGATGCAACAGCCGAATCTTTAGATCCTCATTTTTCTACCAAACTGACAAAATTTTCTGATTGCTGCTTTAAGAATCACCTCACCCAGTAAAACAAAAGTTAATTTACATCAGTACCTGATTATTGGGAGAATAGTCTGGTTTAGATACACTGGGTGGGGTATTAACAGAGTTTAGAGCTTTTACCTTGGATTTGTAACTTTGTCTCATGTTGACCTTTGAGATAAAAACAACTCTTTCTTCAAAGCTTAGCTTGGGGAGCTGTAAATGATTAATTCAGCAATCATAGCTAAATGTTGTCTGCTGAGGACACACCTGAATGAGTATACAACATATTGACTGAATGAAAAGTAGATGGACAGTCGCACAGCTGTTCAATGAAGTAGGACCATTGTTTCCATCACATAAAATCATAGAATCTTCAGGGTTGGAAAAGACCTCTAAGATCACTGAGTACTACCTTTGACCAAACATCACTGCGCCAACCAAACTACAGCACTAAGTGCCACATCCAGTCATTTCCAGTGCTTAACTCTCCTTTCAGTGAAGAAATGCTTCCTGATGTCCAACCTGACCTTCCCCTGGCATAGCCTGAGGCCATTTACTCCTGTCATGAGTTACCTGGCAGAAGAGGCTGCCCCTCACCTTTATACAATCCCTTTCAGGTAGCTCTGGAGAGTGATAAGGTCTCTCCTGAGTCTCCTTTTCTCCAGGCTAAAAACACAAATGTCAGAAACCTGATGAGAAACAAATTTAAAACACAGATTAAGCTCCTAACATTAGATTTCTAACAAAAATTAGTAACCTTTCAGATAAAGATCCTGATTGTGGTTCAATCTCATGACATGAATTCTGATAGAGATGGCCAGTAAGGTTAGTATGAGTAAGGCTCTACAGGGATTTTGTTCATAAGCCTTGAGGAAATAAGCATGAGAGCAGTAGCTCTATCACACTTTGAAATGTTCCTGGGCTGGTTTAGATTTGCTGTCTTAGGTGGTGGTGAGGACGCTGTTCTCACAATTGCTTCCACACAGGGCAGTTTATGGTCCCTTGGGATTTTCACTGCCTCTCCTGCAGTGAAAAAGAGACATACAAAGTCTCTCTGCTTTTACACAAAACTTATATCTGAGGTTGAGACATTTGGCTGTCCATAGAGAGGTACCACTGCTTACAGCATGCTAACTGTCTGAATTTTGATGGGAAAGCTACTTTGGGATGTATCTTTTTCTTCTAACAGTTTCCAAAAAGTATTTTATGGTACAGATGTACTTTTGTCTTTCACTTCCAAAAGCACTCGGACTAGCCTGGGAATATTATCAACTGCCAAAACTAAAATTGCAACCAGAGTATCAGAAAAATCTTTTCCATAATTAAATGTAGATAGCACTCATCATGTCACATATATCAGAATGAGTCATTAAAGTTCAAAGCCTGGAGAAAGCACAGCTAAGGCCTGGTTAACAGTAGCATGCTTACAGTGGTGCAACCTAGAGCAAATAATTTACATGCTTTAAATGCATCCAGGCTAGGAACTGAGCTGAACAGGGATGAGGCTGAAAGTTGTATGGTTAGGCAAGAGGCAGCAGTCCAACTCTAGCAGCTGGATTAAAAGACCAACATGTTTTGCTTTTCGGTCATCCAAAGTTCATCTTGCAATTCACTGGTGTAGCCGCTGCTATGAGGGATTTCTTCGACAGGAGCTGGAGGGGCTTTCTGATGGAGTGGGTTCCCAGGAAAAGCTGAGGGCCAACCACCTGCCCTCCAGGAACGTGCTCTGCCCTTGGTGTGTGAGGAAATCCATCAATACGTATTCATTCTGCTTAGTATAATGAAAGTGTGTGGAGAAATAGCAATTCAATTAAAGTCCGCAGATAATATTATTCACTCTGTTAACAAGCACAGGTCATTTTACCTGTGAGGAGATAATTTCTCTAAATCAAACATCCTGTATGTCCCCTAAGTGTTTTCATCATTTCATAATTGGATCTCAAACTGTTTTGAAGTACCTCTCATAACCAAACCCTCGTGCCAGCTGGATGTTCCCTCTGCGGGGGATGGAGTGCTTGCACTGGAAATCCTGCTCCAGTCATCACAATAACATGGAGACCGGTTTTGACTGTAACACTTGTGAGTTAAACTCCTCTCCCTGTCAGAAAACAGAGCTGGATTAGGTGAGTAAATCCCCACCTCCACTTTCATCTCCTTGTGGACATTTAACTAACTCAACTCCAGTAATTACTCAATACAAACCACAGCTCATAGCTGCCAAAAATTCCTGAAGACAAGAAGTGAATGTGCAGAGCAAGCATATGGGACCGAACAGAATTACACCCCAAGCAGGGAGAAGAACCGGTGTGTGTGAGGCTGTGGTTTAAAGCAGACACAACTACAGACTGTACTTAAAAAGGAATGATTTTCCACATCCCTTCTTCCTTCTTGGTTTTCCAAGGCCCTAGACTTAGGTTTGTGCCGTATCCTTTGTGCTGCTGCTAGTATTTGTGAGGACATCCAGACTGGTGGATGTGAGGTGATGGATTCAGCTGAGGAAAAGAAAGAATAAAAGATTCCTTTTTGACATGTTAGCTTTTATGTCATTAAACGAGGCAATTTTTAATTGTCAAGAGAGAGAGAAATAAATCCATGCTCTAAATTTAAAACTAAAATTTATCTGGAATGTTTTTCCTTTTCTTATGGGTTTCTAACTACAATACCTTGTTTTCTAGCTACAATGCAGTGCTGCAATATTCAACACTGCAATGCAATGTCCTGTTCCATCTTAAACAGTGCTCAAACTAAATGTACCTAATGGCTAAACAAAAGGGCAGTGCAAGTGCCAAAAATAGCTAATATCTTGTGTCTTTTTCTAAAATTCTTGTCTTTTCAACTTTGGCATCAGTTCTGAAGAAAAAAAAACCAAACCAAAACAGCCTTGCATTCTCTCTTCTCTGAGGAGTGAATCCTGGGATAATGCAGTTCATAGGTGTGTCTTAATCAAAAGACTACAAGCACAATGCATCTTCCCACAAAGGGTAAAATGAAATAGAGGCCTGCAATGCTTAAGGTGCACACATAGTTCTTTATGACACTGCCAAAGGCGTTTGATAAACCCATCCTCAATTACTGAGCTCTATCTGATCATAACTCTGCAGACATATCATTGTACTTGCAAAACCTGTCCTGTGGCTCAATAGCTCTCAGGAAGCCTACAAAGCTAATAATTCGGAGAGAAAATTTAAATAACTCCAACTATATCTTTGTTGGCAACTCACACCACTTACAAGAGCTGTTAGCTGCCAACAACATATAAAAATATTTCGGACGCAGAAGAATGGTTTCTGTTATCCTAATTTCTCAAATTTGTCTACCCTTTGAGGAACAGCTGGACTTTCTATCACTCCATATCTATTCTATTCTATTCTATTCTATTCTATTCTATTCTATTCTATTCTATTCTATTCTATTCTATTCTATTCTATTCTATTCTATTCTATTCATTGAGTTAATGAAGTGCAACTTTGATTCCCCTTCTGGTTACTGAACTAGACTTTGAGATATGACATCAGGAAAAGGGGCCTACACTGAGCATTTTGCTGCTGGGAAAGAAGTCATGGTGGATTTGGCATTGATATTTGGGCAAACGTGAAGGTGATGTTAGGCCATTCTCTGGTGAAAATATTTAAAACTACAGTACAAAATTAAATTTATTGAATCTAAAAGTGAAGCTCACATTTTAGTAGTGAAAATTATTAAACATTTGCAGAGATTTTCCTAGTAATTTTAAGGATTCTTTATCACTTAGGTTTCAAAATCTACAGCTCAAAAAAATGTTTAATGCAAGAACTGCAAAGTGACTTTCTGTGTCCTGTGTCACTTATGACTGTGATGACTGCTGTCCCTTATTTTCATAAGTACGAGTCAGTTAGTGCTGTTCCAGACTAAGGAAGATCTGCACCTATTGTATTTTTGTGGCTATTTGGATTAATTTCAAATTTTTCTAGGAGGAAGGGGAGAGCAAGCAATGGTGCCCACTCCCCATACTTACACAGACCATTCAGTGTGTATGAGTGTGTGTGTGTGAGCATGTTCCTCCTACAGCTACCCTGTCTTGGACTCCTCTCCCATACCCACGTGTTCCCTACAACACAAAATAGTTTTGGGTCAGACCTGTGCTAAGCAAGCCACCAGTGGCCAGAGGCTTTCTGAAAGCTGAAAAAGGATGAAAAACAATGAATTTGAGCAGTGTTATGGAGCAAGCAAATTTGGGAAATGAATCTAAGAGGGAGGGGTATAGGTGTGCATAGAATAATGGTAAGCTATTCTAATGTAAAATAGGTAATTAACTTGAAAGAATTCAGGAAAAAAAGAAGGAAAACATTTCTGCAGCGCACTAGGTATAGAAAAGAGAGGAGGGGTTTTTATTTTTTATTTTAACTTGGTGGAAAATTTCAGAAAAAACTTAAAACAGTGACTTTTTAAACTCCCAAAACTTCTTCACATGAGTTATATTCCACCAGCATTTCAGTCAAATTTAATCTTCTAATCCTTTTCCTCTGACAAAATCTCAGAAAGTGTCTCTACTTAGTGGATTTAAAGTGCTGGTGTTAAGTCGAATGCTATACATTTGCATAGAAATGCAGTTACAAAACAAATGCAAATGATTTCAGGACTTTACAAAGTTTGGCATCAGGCTCCTCTCAGTGTTTGATACAACCCAAAAGTTGTGGGAAGATAATCAGTTGCTGCCCTGAACAAGAAAAACACCTTTCTTGTAAAAATAGAACAGGTCTTTTCTTTCTGTAAATAATATCTTAAATATACCACCTCCTTTAACCATGGTGTTATTAAATCTGGGATTGATGTCATAAACACTTGGTCGGACTGTTAATTTTATGAGGTACCTTTAAAATATTTCAGACTAGAATTTTAAGATCTAATTTTAAGGATCTCTTTTTATGTATTGACATAAGACCAAAACATTAAGACACAAGTTTGTATAATACTGATTGTTTCCTTTGGGGTTTTTTTGATGTGCAGTATTTTTCTCACACAGTTTTTATATAGAAAAGCATGTACCTCCTGAAGATGAAGGGCAAATCCTGAGTGGAACAATTCTGGTCCCACTTCCTGGCACAGGCTTGAGGCAGGAGGAAAAGATGTAGACAATTTTTAAAGGGTTTTATAATGGTTCTAGACTTTGTGGCTGCTCTGCTCTGAAGCTGTTCACAGAGCACAGCAGCATGGACAGACATGAACACTCCAATTAAGGGATGAGCTCTAATGCATCCTTAAAGCTCTGGCGCTTGGGCGGCAAAGGCGGATACTGGAAATTTTAATGAAAGATCAATTTTCTCTGGGAAATTTTATATAATTTTGAATCCTAAGGAATCAGACTAATGTGGTACTTACATACTTGTCTACATAGTTTAAAATTTGATCATTCTTTAACAGGAAATGTCATTACTTTTTTTCATACTGGCAGTGCCTCCTCACAGTAGGATTTCAACCTTATTTAGGTAGGAACAAAATGCATGGAACCTTTAGCTCTAATTTCCCCCATTTATCCACACAACTGATTTTTAGTCCACTTCAAAGAAAAAGAAAAGTTTCTAAAAATGTTGTAATCTAATGAAAAAAACCCAGAAATAATCTATTAAAAACCAATTGTGTTGGAACAACAGTGATGGAAAGAAGTGTTATGGTGGATGAAATTAATAAAACTTGAAAAACAAACAGTTATTAGAGCTTCTACTGGGTTTTAGGGTGTCCTTGAATTTGTTCTGCATATGAACTTCCCTTACAAGGGTGAAATAAACCCCTTCTTTGATATGAGATGGTGGTAGCATCTGCTATTCATTACACACCTGAGCAGGTAACTCCTGAGTTATTCCTTATATGCCTATATCACAAGCAAGAAATTAAATTTAGAAATAGGCACTAGCGAGCCAAAATTCTGGGAAAAGATTGAGACAATAATCCTTTGCTTCAACATGTAATGTAGTATTCTGTAAACTGATTCTTTTCTTAAGTGCAAATGAATTCCCTAGTTTAACGATCAAGTTATGTAAGTCATAGGTAGGTCTGCATTGGAGAAGTGTCAAGAACACAGACTTTTACATCTCCTCTTTGCCTTCTCAGAATGTAAATCTTTAAATCATCTTTATATACACTGGCTATGCGCCAATGTCAGATTTGTCCTCTGTATGTGTATGAAAATTTCAGTCCTTCCTTTCTGTGAGTTTAAGGAGCTTATATAGTTTCTTCCATGACAGCTAAATGAAGTTTTGATGTCAGGCACCTTATATAAAGTTTGCTTCTCTTCTGAATTCGACCTCATATGATTCCTCAGCAGTATCGAAAACTATAATGCTGCAAAAAGATTGAAGGCAAAACAAAAAATAAGGAAGAAGTCCTGTTTTCTTTTTTTTCTCCAAAAATTCCAGTGCCCATAGAAACTCCTTGAATGAGGAGAAATCACTTTGGTAAGCATTTCACTTTTTTTAATGAACTGAAATCAACAACAAATCACCCTACTTGAATATACACAATTAAAGCAATTACACCACCGGATATATCTCCTCTTATCTTCTTTGCTTAAATCATCAGGTAGTACTCTGTAGAGCAGTAATTTTTTTTCCAAAATAATTTGAAATGTTATCGTTATTAAAAAAAAAAATTAAAAAGTTAGATCATATTCATCCTATTCTCTTTTCAGTTTCCTATAACCTTCTCCAGCAGTAACTGAAATAATTTTCTGGACATTCACTTGTCACCAATGGTTTAAAAAGTAAAATATTTGACCTTTAAAGTACACTATTTTATGAGACCATGGAAAAAGTTGAAAAATCAAACATACTATTTGTAGGTTGTCAAAGCTTTCCTTTTTTCACATTTGATAAAGGAAGGGCTTTTTTTTTTAATCATAGTACACAATCTCTCTCTGCCACTCCTTACTCAGCACCCCTGCCCAGGGCCTGGCCTGCCTTAGCTGATCATGTTCTGTCCAGGAGTAAGGTGCCCAAGGTACCACGCTTGCACCTGATTGCCACTGATCTGCACACTTGGCTGTCTCATTTCTAACATAAATACCACCACCACCACCAAGTAGTTC
Organism: Polioptila caerulea; assembly: GCA_013397295.1. Lineage (NCBI taxonomy): Eukaryota > Metazoa > Chordata > Aves > Passeriformes > Certhiidae > Polioptila > Polioptila caerulea. The sequence continues at coordinate 2,000,017 of VYXF01005264.1, read as the reverse complement.
TTAATTGGAAATGAATTTTTACACTCAAATTCTGTAACACATTTAATTACCAGCACTGTAAGCTCCTCAGGAACATTAGCAATTGCAGGCATACCAGGTAACAAAGCTAATGCTTAAAAAAGTACAGGAAATTCAGGAAAACCAGACCAATCTTTACTAAATTAGGCTTTAACTTTTGTGGATTTTATTGTCCATATACCTGATAGATTCAGGGGTTGAGTAATAACATATGGGCTTAGGCAAACACACAGATGTACATAAAAATATGTTCTTGAGGAAAGCACATTAAAAGGATTTGGTTCCATTTTCACAGCTGTAATTTATAGACTACCCAGGGCATTTTTAATGGCTTGTATCAGACATCATCAGGCTGCTATATGTGGCTGCATTTAGGTCTCAGTTCCACCAGAAGAGCTATTACCCAAAGCTTTCTGGTTTTCATTCTCCTTGGTCTCCAGAACATGGGAATTAAAGGTACAGTGGCAATTCTTATCAATACTGTCAAAATGCTGAAAAATTGGAATGACTTGAGAAAGATGAGGGGAAGGCATACATTTTCTGTAAACTCATTTTTCACTTTATGTCACTTTATGTCGGCAATTCTCTACTTTTTGAGCTGCACTCCCCTGTAGCCCAGCCTCTTTGGGTCAAGAATTCTTTGGGTCAGGTTTCCATATTTTACAGCACGTGAGTTATCTAATTCTTGGGTAACCTAATTGGAATCCAGCAATAGTGACACGTTTCTCTTTTGAGTTGCAAATGCCCATTTAACTGTTAGGTAAAGACAGTCACATGGGTGAATTTTGAATTAACTGCGAATGCAGAGCTCTTTAAGCTCTTGATGTTCTGTTATTCACTGCATTTCGCTCCCTAAAAGGACTTAGGAGACATTATGATTCTTTGTCACAGAGCATGCAGGGACCTCAAAACAAGCTGAAAATGCATTGCTTTAAAGCATTTCAGACATGACCTTATACAAACAAACCAACTTACTCCACTCATTCACCTCAGCATTTCCTGACTTGGCTTAGTGATGATCAGACAGTATCTCCAAGGTAAAGATCAAAGGCCTACCCTCACCACTGCCTTTTCCATGTGGAACATCTTCAGGCTGCACAGTATGAGGTTTATTGCTGGATGATGGGAGACAATCCCAGGGAGATGCCACGACCGAGCCATGCCACTAACTAAATAGGAGTTAAAGATATGTGGGTTCCTGTAATGATGGTGATAATAATTAAGCCATGTTATTTTGGTACCAATTTTTCCACAAGGAGAGCTGTTAATTAGGCTACAGTTTTCTCATGTCTCTAGACCTTTACTTTTCTCCCCAGGCAAGAAATCTCATTGTCATCGCTGACCCTGAACTTTTTCTTCCACCAGCATCTCCTTCAGGTTTATTACTATGGTTGGACTCTTGCCAGAATTTGCCCTCACCCCAACCTTGTCTTTGATGAAATACTTGTTTATACCTTACTCAGTTCTCCACTCAGCTAATGCAATCCCCTTCTTTAAATTCCCTCCTGAATGGTCTCCTTGAGTTGTCTGGATTTAATTCAGTGTTGCCAGGAGAGCACAAGATGCATACTCCTGTTGTAATAAGCTTATTTGGTACGGGATAAAGAGTGGCAAGCTGAGGATATAGGATTACAATACCTTTTATTTTCCTTTTTCTTTCTTTCTTTTTTTTTTTTTTTT
>VYXF01005264.1:1929185-1992952 GCA_013397295.1 Polioptila caerulea | reverse complement strand
ATCCCTAAACTAATACCAAACAAGTAATAATAATAATAATAATAATAATAAATAAACCCCCCAAAACCCCCAGAAAAACCCCAAATAAACAAACAAACAAAACAAACCCCAAGACAACACCAAACAAAACCAAAACAAACAAAACCCAAACCCCAAAACAACAACAGAACAAAAAACTGAACAAAAACCTGAACAAAAACCCAAACAAAACCAACAACAACAACAACAAAAAAAAAATCCTGTAAACTTTCCACAAAAGCTGTGCTGGAAAAAACCCCTCTGTCATCAAATATATTGTAGCACTTCACCTAACATTGAAATTGTAATTTGACGTCTTTACCACTTTTAGTGTGTATACATTTGTGTGCACACAGTATTAAAGATGTGGGTCCATGATAATGTCAGAAGTTTTTCTGACCTGATGATATAAAGTTCAAGTCTTTCAAGCTCTACACCCTGCAGACCTCAAATTAGACTCAGATGGCTTGATGTGCTCTAATACTGGTCTTGTATGTTTGTGAAGGCTCAGTGAACTGGTTGCTATTTTTGCTTGGTTAAAATGTGTTTTTAAATCTGTGATCTGAGCAGTTTTTTATTTATTTGCAGCCAGTGTTTAGGAAGTTCTTCAGTAGGAAGATTGATTTAATTTTTGACATTATTAGGGGGATTTTGCATTTTGCATTTTTTTGGTTTTGTTTTTACACCTCTGCTTTTGGTTCCTTTAGGCCCTGGGGGTTGGTAGTCTGGTTGTTTACTTAGCTCCGGTCATTCTGAATGCCTATTCTTTCATTCTTTCTCTTATCTCTGGAGTGGTATCCTCTCCATCTGTTCAGTAAGCACTAACAATTTTCAGCCTTATCTTTTAAGACCATCTTCAGAAGCAGTTTTGCAATTGTTTTCTGAAAAGGACTTGGCACTTAGAAAGTCCAGGTGCAAAACCATTTAACTGAGATTTCAGGGGAGAGCACAGAGAAATGAACAAAAGTGTACTGTTGCTATTTTCTTTTTCTTGTGTAGAGATCTTCTTGGTATTTTAACTGAGCTTTAATCCCCTCCACCCACAAAAAGGCAACATATATTTATATTTGTTTCAAGTAAAGCTCACATCTGAATTTATTCCACCAATATGGATGTAAACAGAACACTGTTAAAGGAGGAATAAGTGACCTTTAATATGAGTATCTTTGCAAGCAGCAGATGTAATTTTCAATAAATATATGATAAATATGAATGAACATAGTTCTTCTTTCCTGTTTTCAATTGGAATTCTGAAACTGGATTAACTCCTGTGGGATGTGCTATTTATTTGGTTTTCTGAATATATTTTCTAGCAGGCTTAGCCCCCCAACATGATGTAGGTTAGTACTGTAAAGCTATTAATATACTGTAATTAACATACAGCACAATCAATTATTTGTCTTATTGCTGGGTGTCTTACACACTTTGACTTGTCTGAAGGACGGAGACTGCAACAGTAAAGGACACTGTTATCCAGATCACCATCTTTCCAGTGATGGGTGCCATAAATTATAGAAAATGGGAGAAACAAGAGCTGCTCAAAATTCCTCTAAATCTTATGAGAATTATGGCATTTCCAAGTATGTCTATATCCTGAATTGGTATGAAGAAAATCTAAGATTGCCTTGTAAAGGAGTTATATGTCAGTTTAAAACAGTGGCTCACCAAAATTCCATTTAAAAAGTGGTAATGAGAGAACAGGGAAGATTTTCCTTATGGATTAAAATGAAAAAAAAAAAAAAAAAAGGGAAATCTAGAATAGATTTTAGTTTACATAAAATAGAATATGTTTGATTTTAAGTGGAGTGAGATCACCACTGGAGTTCTATAGAGGTCTCTGCTTAGGTCTATATTGTTCAAGAAAGAAATAAATTATTAGAGAAAGGGGGTGTATGTTCGTGGGGAAAAAAATTCCTGCTCTGTTGCAAACTGATTATTACTAAACTGATTATTACTAAAGATTTAAATCCTAGGCCAAAATAGGAAACATCATAAGAACGTCAACTCTAGACCCGGTCCTGGTCAAACTGAACATTTCAAGCTGCTTGTGAAAGTGAGGGCAGCAGAAGAACCTTTACACTGCTGTTTGATTTCATCTGGGGCTCTACATGTGACAGCAAGAGAGAAGGCAGCAGCTGACCACAAGGACTCCCACACACTCCTGGCCACATGACATTCTTCAGAAATGTAATTTATCTTCAGCCACTGACATTTGTAAACAACTCATGATACGCAGGAGAACAATCACAGGAGTTAAAATCTCGGCTTTCCTCATTCACCCAGATGAGTGAAGATCCATACTGATTGGGAAAAGCCATACTGAGAAGTAAACAAGCAAACAAGGACAGAGAGACCCTGCAGAGAGACCTTGACAAGTCAGAGAGATGGGCAATCAGCAGCTGTATGAAGTTTAACAAGGGCAAATGTCAGATTCTGCACCTGGGACAGGGCGTAGACTGGAGTTCAGGGCAATAACTCAGATAGGAGAAAACCTGAATATAGCAGGAGAAACTGGGGATTTAGCCAAAGTGTGCAGTGAAGACTTCTTAGGGAAGGTTAAGCTAGTGTGCACTTCAGTTATATAGTCTGCTTTTGAGCCTGGACTTGTATCTAAATTTTGCTGGTTTGCCCTATGGAGATATCAGTCACAGATGTTTTTAGAGTGTGTCCTGTTGCTGCTTTTGTAGTGAATTTGAACTCCAATCTAAAGATAGAGTCCTCTGCGTTGATTGTAATACAGTCAGGTCTGTCATGGTGCTGTCCTTGAACTCTTTCAACTGATCTCCAGTTCTATCACCAGCTGAATGTTTCCAGTTCAAGCACTGAAGCTTGTCTGACTCCATGTTGCACTGGGTTTGGGAAGAAAAGGGAAAGGCACTGGAGTGAGTAGAAAAACAAAATGGTGTGGTTCTTTTTAATGTTTTTTAATTTAATCTCTTTTAATAGTCTGAAAGCATGGTGTTTTCCCAGGCAAGCAATTAGCCATCATAATGGAGGAAAAAGAAAAAGTGGGTCATGGAGAAAATCATTGTGGGGTAGGAGTATAACAGCTCTGGTTTAGATGGGTTTACATTGCCAAAGAGCTGCAGCCTTTATCTGTTGTGGCTCAGGATGTGCTCAGGGTAACACAGTAGTTTGGATTACAATTTCCTTTGCCTTGTCCCCGTGTACTGAGCTTTGGTTTGCACTGCAGAGAAGTTCTCATGCCCAAACCACATTCAGGTTAGATGAATTAATGCATTGCAGCCATGGAAGGACAGTCAGCTGACATAAATGACTAGACCTACTCTAAAATCCTTCCACTAAACAAAACCAGAAACTCCCTCCCATCCACATGCCATGGGCACTAACTCTTCAGCACCAACTCTTGGTGTTTGTAGCTCTGCTCCTCTGCTGCTGTGTCATGGAATAACAGCTTCACTCTTTGGGCAACTTAGAATGGACTAGATGATTTTTATTTCTGGTTTTATTCATCAGCCTTCTGGAGGCGATCAGTGCTCTGAGGAAGATCATAGTAATTTCATTATCCCTGGAAGCTATTACTTCATGGCCCACACAAATATTCAGCAAAGTTATGAGCCAGGCCATCTAAAACAGTAAGACTTAACAATAATACAGATTATTATAAGTATTAACAATACTTATTTTTTATTTGGATTTTGACTCTCTTTGATGTATTCTAAACTAAAAAAATAAACAGTTAAGAAAAAAGAAGAAAATGCAGAATACTTATTATTCATGTGTTTCTAGTACCTCATTTTCAAATTATTGTGAGGTTTATGACAAAACCTCAAGATCTGGCAGCACTGTTTAAAAAAAGTCAAGTTTCTAGAACAAGAAACAAAAATGCCTACAGATATAACTTTGTAAGAAAGTACTTAATAGTGAGAAGATATGATAGTTACAGTGGTTAATCATTTTCATCCATTCCACCGCCAGCACTGAAAATAACATTGAAGTCAGTGGTTGCTCATTCTAAAAAATGGACCTTAATTATTCAAAATACATTTTTTCTGAGTTTGTTTTATCTGTCTTTCACCAGTCTGAACACTGCTGCAACCAACATACACACACAATAAGAAAACAAGATTAACTCCTGTCTTCCAGTAGCAAATATGTTCAAACTTCTCTATTTATCTTAAATGTCTTATTCTCCAGCCTAGTAATGTAAGATTGCAGTCACACACACAGCACCTGAGTCTAATGAGTTTACTGGGTACCAACCAGAGGAGCAGTAATTCAAAGCAGATGCTAACTGACACTGACCATATTGTTGTAACAGTGTGATGTGAACAGGCCCTGATTATTTTAGATGTATTATCTATATCCTTAAATGTGCTTTTAGATGTTTAAAGGCTGTAGTGTTCTGAAAGCTTGCCTTAAGTCAGAGACTGTAAAAAAGGTAAAAAACCACATTACTTCTTTATGTTGTATTTAACTGATATAATCTTTGTATCTGCTGTCTTTCCTCTCACCTGGGAAAAGAAATAAATTTTTATTCCTACCCCATAGTTTGTTTCAGCTGCTGGTATTGTCAGCAAGTATTTGTTTTGCCTGCAAAAACACTGTACTTTAGTCTCAGTTTTTAGGTTTTTTTTCCAACATTAACACTTTGGGCATGACTCTTGCACTCTGTGTTTTGTTTATTGACTCATTTGCACTTAAAATATATTCTTGGAGATACTTCTATTTTGGTATATTTGTTCAAAACTGTTCCCAGTCAGATCATTTTAACTTGTGCAGTAATTATTACATATATGTTCAAAGACAGGTATTGAGGATTTTCTTTTCTTTTTGTTGATATAAGTTCACTGAGTAAATTAGACAAATCTGGGATTTCTTTTTTTTTTTCTGTTTAAACATTTCTTAGAGTGTATATATACAAATTATTTTGATCTCCTCCTCTGGGTGATCCCGTATAAGTTGAATTATTATAAAAGGTTGATAGAGTATGTTAAGACAAGCGGAACTGATTTGGAAAAGAGAAGTATTTGAACAATTCATCAAAACATTTGATACTTCTTCTATGATTGTTGCTTCCTTACCAAAGTTCTCCATCCCTCCTAATTGTCCAGAGGAGAGCTGCCTGATTTTCTCAGAAGTACAATGTTAGACAAGACATTAGAAAGCTGCCCAGAGGTAATGTCTGTAAGTCTGTCTGCAGGGAAGTATCTTTAAAAACATGACTATTTAGTGTTTAGAAATATTTCTGAGAAGCTGTTTCTTTTTCTGAAGTTTTTCTTTTCTATATGAATCACTGGAGACCAGTCTGATCACAGAAGAGAGAGCTTTTTCATCTCTAGACAACTCTTCAAAGAGGTGGATGGGAATTTGGTCACATGATGGGTTCTGCTGAAGGAAGATGTACAATTAAATCTATGTATTATTAAATCAGTGGTCTTTGACCTTTGCCAGTCTGTGAAGTTGTTAACATTTTCTGTGGTAAATGTGGTCTCTTCAGAAATTTCACTAACATGAGTACTTCCATGCATATATGAAGATATTTTTCATCATCAACATTCCTATTTGCATTAGAGATGGTATGTGAGCCACTTTAGCCATCTACAGGCCATTCTCCAGAGGAGTTTCATGAACATTTTCTCTGTATCATAATTCTGTGCAGCATGCAAACATCAAAGTGAAAAAATTTTAAAAATGTATTGCTCATTTAGCCCTAGATGTCAGTTTCCTGCAGTGCTAAGCAAGTATGAGTTATAAGCAAGGCAGAACTCTTTTTTTCTATATTACTCAAGACTTGTGAAAGAAAAAGACCTGTGGGGCCTCAACCAAAATATACTGAAACACCTGTGGCATATTTTGTCAAGAAAAACTTCCTTGGTACTGCTGCTGAATAAAAAGCGATAAAAAAGAAAATACTTCACTTAGATTTGTTTTTATTAAAAACATAGTCTGTCCTCTGGCTGTGGATTCTACCGCTATAATAACTGTACCCTCTGTTCTCTTCATGACAATTAGACTTCATTAAACCCTTTCATGAAGTCTCACCAGAAGAGGAGAACTTTATTGTTTACTCAGGACTGCTGAGGAATTCTGCTTCTTGAATGACTCCATTAGGCAACTTTCCTGGTTAGCCAGCACTTGACGTGCCTTAACTCATTGTTGCTTCCTAGCAAAGAAGGGATTTCAGAGGTACCACCACAGAATGATGCAGATTTGTCTCTTACATTCTCACATCTTCTGCTGTGCCTGTAAGTGCTAGTACAACACAGAGCTGAATTGATTTTGTGTTTGGCAAAATGTGTTGGGAGTCTTCTTCATGAAGGCTGTTCTCCAACAGCAGCCCCAGCTACTGTACATAGTTTTCTCTGCTTACTCTCATTAGAATAACTTACCTTGTTGTAAGTACAGAGAGAATGAATTTAGATCATTCAGAATGCCTGGGCTGGCATTTGGCCAGGACGTGAGAGTTAACAACACGGAACTTGAAAAATACATTAGTGATGTTCCTTTATTTCCTTTCATTGTTGTAAAGAAATTGCTGTTTCAGTAGCGACTGCCGCAGGTGACTGCACATCTGACATTTCCCTTATGATGTAATATAACTTTGTCTGTATTTCTACATTGCTAGGGAGGAGATGGTTCACTCTGGGTTTTTTTATCACTGATTGAAGAAGTTTAAAATGTGGATGGGCTACAGTTAAAGGTAAGAAAGGAAAGATTACTGAAATAAGAGCTGCAGCTGTGATGAAGAAAAGAACTGTCAAATGAAGTATAGCTGCTTCATGTATGGATGGGTTTGCTCTGGGGTGACAGGGCTTAGCCATTTATCAGCACATAGCTGAGTGTAACGTGAATTTAGAGGTGAAGTCAGTCAGCACCACTGCATGCTAGCATGCTCCCTTTGAAAAAGGAAACACTGAAAACTTGGGTATTAGGATGTTTTCAGACATTAAGATTTAGAAGACCTAAATTCTATCTTGCACCAGAAGTTCCCCGTGTGACTGTAGTCAAAGCACATTAAAACTTGAAGATGTGGATTTTGGACAGGAGCCAGACACCTAAAAGTGATTTGCTGTGCCATGGAGCTATTGCAGTGCTCAGGCACACTTTGTAGACTTGAACATCAATCTCTCTGTTCCTTAGTGTCTGCTCCTTGCAAAACTGTAAGTAGTCCCTCCCCACCAAGGAAGTGTGGTGAGAGCAAGTGCCACAGGTCAGAGCTACCCCTGGCACCTTTATAAATATGGTGTTTGAGAGAAGTGGATAAAGACATGATTCAAACAGAAGACCTGTTTAGTGTTGTGGACATTCCTTAGTAACAAATTTGTTTTGTACTTTCTGGTAGCTGATCCATATACAGGATGGAAGCCTAGTCCTGCTTCCAGAAAACAGGATGACATCTGTCTTGTTTGACTTAGCTGACAATGCAAGTTGTCCTTTGTAAACTGCAGATTCTGTGTGTAGTCAGGGAAGGGGCAAGCTCCTCCAGGAGCCAGCTCATACCATCTTAAAATGGTTGTTTAAGCCAGAGGGGGTTGAGGACAAGCCCTTTTGTGGAGTCAGTCTCTTTTCACAAGTTAAGGGGGGGGAACATGTCTGAATATCTACCTGTTTGATGGCTACATAAAATTAAATGAATCACACTGTGTACTCCCTTCAGATGACAGGAGACCCTTCAGGAAGTTCAAGTGTTTAATCTTTCCTCTTGATTCACAGGATATAATGATAATAAAAATCTAGTTCCATAGTAACATTCCTTTTTATAAAACAGTCTTACTAGGTAGTCTGAGATGAATCTTTCCTCCTTAGTTCTTGGAATTGTTTCTTTACATGCCATAAATAGAATGAATTCTGTTAAAATCCCAGTCACTAGGAAAGAGAGGCTAATGTAGCTGAACTTTCTTCATGTCCATGGACAGTGACAAATCATACCCCTCCTGTATCAGCTAAATAATTAAAGTTTGATTGAAATGTTACTTACTTGAAATGAGTTATCTGTGGTTAAGAGAGGAAACATCAGCAACAAGAAGGTAACGCATGGTTTAATTGGAAACTTGCCTCCTTTCGCCCAAGCCAAAGCAAAATCAAATGAAGCCTCTGTAATGCAAACCACTCTCCAGTTCCAGAGCCATGCATACAGCCTCACATTGTCACTTCTGCTAATATCTGAGGCCAGAAAGGCATGTGTTAATGCTGGACTCCTCAGGAACACAAGGCTTGATCATTTGTCTCAATTTTCATGCTGTAGCAAATCTTCCACTCTGGGAAACCAAGACATGTTTTTCCAAAGCAAAAACCTTAAACTCTATGCCACAGCCTGAATGGTCTGAAGGACACTTTTATACATACTATAATTTGAACAGCTCATGAAGGCTTATTGGCTGTCACTGGAATGAAGCAAATTCAATGCTGCAATTCCAGTTGTGGGAGAAACACTGCCTTTGCAGTGTCTGCCATGGCAGAAAGACTGAGACATATTTTATACACACTGCTACTCTTCCTTATATTTTGTAACATTTTCAGATCTCTAGTGAAAATATATGTAAAATAAGCATCTCATGTTTAATGACAATCTAATGAATTACTTTAATATCACAACAAAACATATCACAGACAAGGTCATTCAGAAAATTGAAACTGATGCAGGAAGTTCCTCACCTTTTCAGTCCGTCTCTTTCATATTCTCTATTATTACTTAAATCAGTGAATATATATGTCTAATGGGGGGGACATCTTGATCCCTTTAAACGCAGGATGTGTGAAGTTTTTATCTACATTTCCTAAGGGGGGAAAGAAAAAAAAATAAGGAAGAGGGAAGCGATGCAGATGGATCAATATAAACATATATGACAGTAGCTTGGAGCTGCATGCAGTAGCCTAAGTAAACAGAGTGACAGGATGGCTTTTCAAAACAAGCTTGTCATGTTTATGCTTGTTATCAGCTTTCCTTACAACGATTTTCCCATCAGCTAACTACCGACTTAATTAGGGCATTACCACAGTCCTGCCCCCACACCTCCTGCCTTTCCCCAGCTAAGTACTGGGTCATTACTGGGAGGAGAGAACACAAGCAAGGAAATAGGAAAGAAAGAAAGGAAGGAAGAGAGAGAGAGAATGAAAGAGAGGAGAGAAATAAGGAAAAAATTGAAATATATAGGGAGTGGAGGAACAAAAACAAAGCATAATTTAGACTATATTGCACATGGTGGAAGGGAAACTGCTTTTCCACGTCTTTTTTACCAGGTTTTGCAAGAGAGCTCATAGGAATATGCAGGGCAGGTTACTCCACTGACAGAAATGAGACTAATTTCTCTGATTTCCCCTTGAAAGTGCTTGCAAATGCAACAAATGTGAACTCCTCCACCGTCTGCTAAAATACATCCCTTACCCTCATTCAGAGCAGCTACTCTGTGTAATAAAGATTCCTCCTATGCAGAAGACGCTACATTTTGAGTTGTAAGATGCTTTTGGCAAGCTGTGCTTTTGGGGAATAGAGATGCTAATTACTCACATGGAGCTTGTACAATGACTTCACAGCAATTAAAAGAATGTGGTGCATTTTGCAGTATCTAGTCCCTGTGGGTAATTTACATGCCTGATAATCAGAGTAGAGCTCCGTGGCAGGCACCAATAGTGACTGGAGTGACCTTGAGCATTTCCATCACAGTGTCATTTTTCATAAAGAAATAGATTATCAAATAATACTACATTTAAACATCTGTGATTTTGCAACTAGCAAAAAATCGGAGTTTCCTGTTTTTCTTTATTATTTCAACAATTTCCTGTCATTTATCATCTCCAGTATATGTGCTAGGTCATGTCTTGGCAGCAGGAACTTTTGCCTTGCTAGTCTTTTCCCCCATTCACTGACATGAGATGTTTCCAGTTAAGTCCAATTAAATGTAGCCTATTGCTTCTGACCTGTCAGAATTACCTGGCCAGTGGAAGCACTCATGAATTCAGACCTCTTCTTCAGTTTTACTACTGAAATGTATGGCTAAAGGTCAGTGATGTGGCAACCTATTGAATGCAGAGGAGCACAGAGATGGTGGTACCCAAATCCAAGACTAAACTGCAGCACAGATACTTCTGTGATGCTCATAAGCAAATGCTGTATCCACTGTGTGGCATCCAGGAAAATGAATACAATGGTTTCCATTTGAGCGATCAGAAGGTGTCAAGCAGTAGCTGTTAGAAACCCAGGACTTTTCAAATCCACATGTCCTGACAATTTTTTTTTTTTTTTTCCCTGAGGAGCTCTTGGAATAGTTGCTAATATTTGGTGTGATTTTGGAAAAGGTCTAGGAACCTTCTGAGGAAGAAGTGCAAAAGTCTTAAAAAAAGGATATCTGTTCTTCCTTAGGTGTTTGTCAGTCTAGGACAGAAAAATTAAATAGACAGTCTCAATCACTGCTAAGAATGAGGTAATGGAGAATTACTAAACTAGTACCAACAAACACATGGAACATGGAAAATAAAGCTTATTGTTTCTGCTTAGGCTAGTTCATTTGAAATAGATAATAGCATCGATGTCATACGTTTCTGTAAAATGCTGGACAGATGTTGTACTTCTTTTTGATGTAAAACCTAGATAAAATCTGTATCACAGCAGCTAAACTTTGGAGACATACTGAATCTCAAAATATAACTGAATACAGGGAACCATCAATGAACAGCTGCAGGCTTCTGGAGAGATCACTGTTTTTCCTACAATATTTAATGTTTTTATAAAGAAACTGGAAGTGCAAAAACAATTACTGACTGAGCCTACAAAAGCACAAAGATCAAGGGAAGAATGATAAAGTAAAAAAAAAGAATCAGTCACTGTCAGAGAAAAAACAAGCCAGTATGTGATTTAGATAGGTGAAATAGGAGACAATATGATAGCAAGAAAGCAGATACATCATATCTATAAGAAGAAACTGAAACTAACAAGAAGGTGATGATGAGCAGAATAATATTTTTGGTATAATTGGCTAGTATTATGATTATAACTTTTGTTTATTATAGTGCCTAGGAGCACCTGACTTCAGGAAGGATTCTGCAGAGGAACAGAAAAAAGTGCAACTTCTATCTTAAAGAAGCTGCCAGTGCAATTTTTCAACCAAAAGGTGTGTACCAATTCTGTGTGTGTAAAAGAGATGTTTTTGGAGTGGGGAAGCACCCAAACTGCATGCTAAAGTGACAGAGAGATGTATGGAAATGCAGTGAAGCCATAGATGTAATTAAAGGACTGGAAAAACTGCCTTATATGAGTTGCTCATGGTGTTCAACCTCAGCAGAATGTCGAAAAGGGTCTGTGAGTATCTTCCTTATACTTTGTAAATTTGGAATAGTTAAAAAGGGGATAGTAGAAGGCTTTCCCAGTCTTTCAAACTGATTAAGTATAGTTACACTTGATAAAGGCTCATCTTTTTAACAGCATTGATAAAACTCACAATGTGTAAGGGATGAATCAAGGGTAGTTGCTCTTGTAAGTATATGCTCCAGTTAAGAAACTATAAATTCAGAGAAGTCACTTGGCTTGTGTTGCTTAGGAGGTCAGGCCACATAATTTTTCGCTTTATTTTTCCATGAATCTAGGAAATCTCTTATCATATTCTTTAATCTCATTCCCATTCTCTTTGTCAGAAGTCCCAAAGAAGAAGAATAACAACATAAAGCTATTATTATACTTAGGGAATTGAAATTTTAATGGGCTTTGATCTCAGCATCTTACCTCTTAGGGTAAATTATATCCTCACCATGACAAAAGAGGTGATAGCATCCTGGTCTGTTTGCTCTTATTGGTTGCATATACTTAAAATAAAAATGTGAGGTAATTGAGTCACATTCTTCCCACAGTGTATCTCAGAGTGACTCTGGGTACCAGATATTTTTGACTGTTGTCATTGGCTTTCACAGTACTCTCCCAGCTGAGAAGGCCCCAGTGAAATTATATGTTCTTTTAAGATGGGTCACTTAGCTAAAAGAAGGCTGAAAATACCACATGGAGTTTCAGCTGCATAATTTCCAGTGATTATTGTGGGACCCTGTGTTCCTGGGCCTTGGGCAATGCTTTGAAAATGAAGGGGCTATTGCCCAATCTTTATATCTCTGAAAGGAGATAAAATTAGAGCAGTTTATAAAGTGAGCCCTGCAGGTTTACTGAGCAGCTGCCTTCAAAGGAAATTTCCTTGTCTTGATAAACAAGAAAACAGAAGCACCTGGCCCTGAACACATCAGTCTTATTCCTGGGAATACTACCTTTTGAAAATCAGATTGTTGAAAACAAGGAAGTGTTATCATCAATGAGAAAATACTATTTATCTGTATGTACTTTTTCCTGTAGCAATATTAAGTAGTTCTGCTTATGTAATTCCATTAGCCCAGAGTAGAAGCATCAAGATTTTATGAGCAGCTGAGTTGCTTCGGACAAAGCATCTTAGTTTACAGCTCTACTTTGACTCTGGATGTTCCAAATACTTTAAGTTCTCTGAAAAACGCTCCATTTTTTTAAAGTACTCTGAAAAATTCTCAGTAATTGGAATGAATTGTGCTGTAATCGTAAATTATATACAATCCACTTGAAAATTTAGCATAGATTGATTTTGTTCAAACACAATGTAGGTGGTGTCTACCACTCAATAGAGACTACTACAGTGGAAATGAGTCTTTTTCAGGAGTAATTAAATTGCACACAGTGTAGACTAATGCAGTATGGTATATCAGCTGAGTCAAGATGAAAGTGCATTTTTTTGTTTGTTGATTCACTTTTCTGTCACTCCAAAATTCCTTTTAGTATGCATTGTGTTTCTGAATGCAAGATCTTGGTTTTATCTACTGCCAATCAACCCAAGGAGGCCAGGTTTATATTTGGATAGGAATTCAAGTAAGGAAATGAAACAGTTCCTTTCAAAGATTTTTTCCCTGGGAGTAGTTTAAGAAATGTCAATCACAGTATGAAAGATCAGATCTTTTTTGGGCATAGGTCTTCTCTGTGCAGGACAACGGTAAATTTGTAATTATTTTAATAGTGTCAGTCAGCACCCCTAAATGTTCTTTGCTGGTCATGGTGAGGATGCTTGTCAAGTCTGAAGCCACAGGCAAATTAGACAAATTGCTCATTTGCTCATTAGTTGCAGTACACAAACTTGAATATTTCTTTGCTCTAGACGTAACGAACTTTCTGATTAATGAATAATTCCTCTTTCTGATTTCATTTAAAGTGTACTTACTGCCAGGAGCCTAGTGGGAATAGAGGGAATTAGGATAGAAGACTGTAGTGAGATTTCAATATGAACATAAAAAGTGCCCATGAGCATCTCTAAAGTCTAAGTCAGAAGAAGAAATGAACCAAATCTTTTGTCATGAAGGCTGATTCCTAAAGTCTGCAATATCTACATGACATTTGCTTTCTCTCCTTTCAGCTATGATTTGGCTGAATCATCTAGGTGTTTTTTACATTAAATTCTTCTGAACTACCAAATTAAATGTCTAACAGGTGACATGATGTGGAAAAATTCATTATATACATATGCAAGCAGTCTTAGAAAACATCACAGACTTCTACTCCTCCTGATCTGGTCACCTGGAAAATACTAAATTGAGCAGCAAGAAAGTATTTTTAGAAGGTATCAGTATTTCAGCACTCCCAACAGGAGACTGCAGCCTGTTGTTCAATGGGATCCTCACAGCGTTATCAGTGTAACAGAATGATGCTGATTTATATCATCTGAAAGATGTCTGGAGGGACTGAAATATGTCATCTCGCCAACACTGTCACTCCAAAAAAGAGGAGTGATAACATCTCAGTACAATTTCTGTGAATGCTTGTTTTTTGCTCTCTTTGTAGAAAGAACAAGCATAAGGAGCCAAAACAAGCTAATGGCCACAGAGAAATCATGCTAAAAGCTAACCCCCACTGACAATTATCTTTCTCCTCTGTATCACACTTCTTGGTTGGCTGTGAGTTTTCACACATCACTGTCTTTAACCTCGAATATTGCAAACTGGCCTGAGAATCAAGGTTAGTAGTCTGCTGATTCATTGTAGCTTTGCCTAAACCCCTGAGCTAAAACTTCAAAAGTGTCGTGTGTGTGGTGCTGCCTTAGCCATTGCAGACCCCTCTGGCCTTATGCTGAAGGAACCTTGTTACAGAGAGGGAGAGGGAATCTTAACAGCATCTGCTAACAAAGATTTCAAGGGTGCTGCTCCTCTCTGATGAAAGTGAAGCCTCTCCTCCTTTTCTCTGTGTGGGTCAGGGGAATGAAGGGGGAGACAAGTCCTGCCCTTCTCCCTCCGCCTGGCCCTTAAAGCCTCGTTGAAAATTTTAGGTCTGTAAAGCAATGTCCTCAGTGACTGACCCTAAGTGCTGTGATCCAAACAGTGAAACTCAGTGTGTCTCTAGCTCACTAGACTGGAGTTAATTGTCATGTCCCACACCTGACAGGCACAATGTTATTGTGATTTAATCTCAAAACATAGGGATATAAACAATGAATATAGAAATTATGACCATAATGAAATTGAAATAATAATAATAACAACAATAAAAGTAACCATAGTAATAAAATAGTAATAGTAGTGTGTCAGAGTCACACAATGAATGATTTTACTATATTTAAATGAGCAGAAAATGAATCATCTCCACTATGTTAGTCAAACAATCAGTAACCTTGTGTACTTCCCTTTTCTTCTGCTGTTCCACTCTGAACATCTGCTTTCTCTGAGCTATTGTCCAGCATTTGCTGCCTCCTTTCCCACCTCTTCCAACGTTCCTGACCACCTCAGCCCAGTTGCTTCAGGTGGGCTGCTCGTGCACTGCATTGCCCAAGCCCCCAGAAACCAGCCTACACCTGTGGTGCCCATGGGAGTTCAGTGGGGCTTTGGGGAGGCTGCCCCTTCAGGGGCCTAGGGAAAATGAAGACTGATTATTTAGGCAAGTTTATTTCTCGTGCAGAGGCAAGATATGGATGAGTTCTCAAAAGCGGCCAACTCAACAATATCTTTAAAAATTTACACTGCCTTTACTCTGAATGTATGAGAGCCTGAGCAAGGAGTGATGTTTGATCCTGTCTACAAGTAACAAGTGGGCAGTGCCAGGATTGTTCTAGTGCCTCCCTGTAAAGTTATCTCTGAAATATTTTCACAGTGACTTCAAATTACAGACAAATCACAGTACAAAAGTCTCTACTGCCATAAAACTTGATTCCTAAATTCCAAAGAACTCTTATTTTGGAATTACAGATTACCAAATTATCTTAGAGCTAATTTATCTTTCTATGGAGGCTGAATGGCTGAATCAACCCTGCAGTGATTGCTACCCAGATGTGTTCAGCGCTGGGGTAAGTAAACAGTGTTTTATCAAGAGGTCTGTCTTGCAAATGATTTAATCAAGTAAATACTACAAAGAGTAATAACGTTATATTCTACCAAAACCTCCTACTGCCTTCATTCGAGTAAGTTAATTCCTTTGGTCAATGCTGTGGATAAGTAAAAAGAAAATAAAATTGCAAAGGAAAGTCTTATACTTAGGAATGTGCAACTCCAGAAGAGTTATGTCTTGGACTGGATCAGGCTAATCTCTAGTTTAGAAATGATTATGTTTGCAAATAATAACGTCATGTGCTGGTGACAAATCATATAAATTTTAACCTCTCAACAGAAGGAATGTTGTTAACAGTTACTTAACTTAAGAGGAGAAACAATCTGCCCACTCCACCCCCATTAACAAAAATGAATTAACCCCCAATTTTTCAAACTATTAGTATGTGCCTTTTTTTTCTCAGGGGGAACTCACTTTTCTAAGTGGCTGGGGAAAACAATTTTAGCCTTGGCTTCCTTCTGCATATAGCAATTTTGCATAACTGGTTATTTGGTGCTTTGAGGGTAGTTTATGGCTGCAAATCTACCTAACAGCTGGCTGCTGCCACAGAAGAAGGTCTCACTCCCTCCTCCTCCCCAATCTGAGCCTTCCTTTCTTGCCCCACCCTCTCAGGGCCCTGTCCCCACTATTTTGGCTCACCCTTTGCCTCTTTTCTTGAGTCAATTCAACCAGTTAACTCAGAGAATTATTCACTTTCTGGTTATTTTCTTCTGGGTCAGGGAGGTGAGTTGACTGATGGTGGCATCTGAAGACCACTGTGCTCAGCAAAAACAAACTCGGGAGGAGGTGGGATCTCTGCTTTCTTTGGCAATGATTTTTTAGATCCATCTCCTTGTAGAAGTGAACCATGGATTGTTTGCTGCCAGTGAAAAATATGTGATTGTACAAAAATGTGGGAAAGTGCCAATAAGTTATGGCAGCGATGCTTTACTCTCTTCCATTTGGATTCCCTCTATCTCCTTGCACAAGTAGTGGAAAGTCAGATGAGCTCTTCTAGATAGTTAACTCCAATTGAGAATCTTAGGTGGTGCTTGAAGGAGTAAGTAATTTCAGAAGAGGACTAAAAGTGATAAATATATGAGCAATTATTATTGTCCAGGGTCTGGGGTATTTTTCAGTTTGGATACACTCACACACATCAAAATTACAACAAATAACTGTAATCCATCATCAGTGGAAGAGATAAACACCTCAAACAAATGTGTCAAAGATGTTCACCATAAAGGAGTCTCTACAACTGAATCTTCTATGTGTTTTACACCAAAAGTTCTGGCCAGAAAGTGGAATTCAGTCTTCAGTTCTGTTCTGTTTATTTTGGCTAACAGGAACTAAAGGTCTGCTTCCCACTCTCCCTGATTTGCTGGGCTTTCTTGTTGCACCACAAAACAAATTAATGAACAACTTGTAATTAAAAGAAAAATGGTCCTCTTGGGTTAATTTTGCATTTATTAATGAACAAAAATGATGCGAAATATATCAAAACTATGAATGGTTTTGCTCATGCATTTTCTAAAAACTATTGTGTCATGACTTATGAACATCTTTGCACAAAATGTGACAAAGAATACTTGTTGCACTCTCTAATAGGAGCAGCAAGGTTGTGTTATAGAAATTGTAGTATCTTTGACAAGGTGAGGAATCTATGTATCTGCAGCGCTAAAGTTTGATTTCACCCTTTGTCGCTGTGCAAAGGCACGTCCCTGTTTATCATAGCATTTGCTTGTGTTCCACAAGGGACATTTCCTCACAGTGTGTGATCATTTGGTTGATACACTTGGGCCATATTCAACTGTTGGCTGACTGCTGAAGGAAAGAGAAAAGGAGCTTCCCTGTGAGCAGCCAGAAAAGAAGTACAAAGAGCAGGGCAAGACAGACTGAGTAAACATAACAGTTGTGGATGATGTGATATTAAAAAAAGCCAATGTACAATAGCCATTGAATATTTTTTCCACATGAAGGTTCTTATGTCTTATCCAAAACATTTTCTACATTCTTTTTTTCTACATCATCTTCTCTTCCTATTTCTCTGTTAAAGTTTTCTTCCTTCTATTTGTTCAGTTTTGAGTTCTTTTATGTCTGTGAACATAGAGAGAGCAGAGTATCTTTCTTGAGCTCTTTAGTGACATTATAGGAAAATTTTCCTCTGAACATGGACCCCAATTTCCTGTTAAATGTCAGTGGGTCTGTAAAGGCCTTTTGAAAATAGTTTGTATTGTATTTGAAGGGTGTGTGGGGGAATTGGGGAAGTAAGATCTCTGATTTTGAGCTACTCTCTTTGGTGCCTCTCAGTCTGAGATGGATTGAAACCACCAAGAAAGCCTTTACTGTCCTAGCATTTGAGGACAGAAATAAGCTTGAAAAGGAAACACTGGATTTGGCTCTCAGGAACTCAAAATTATATTCTATGTAAGTTTATTGTTATAGTACTTATTTTAAGAATGCTTTTGAACTTAATTCTGTTAACCTGAAGTCTACAGACTTAAGTCCATGCATAAAGTGTAGTGGAAGAGAAGAAAAACATAAGGTTCTTAATATGTATCTTGCTCTGTAATTTTCAGATATTTTTTCAATGTTCCTTGACCAGAGGCTATGTGAGGGAATTAAATTATTATTCTCTCTGTTTTCATTACTATATTTTATTTTCTCACTGCTAAGTCATTGAGGAAAAATAAAAAAGATTATGGATTTTCATAGTGTCATTTGGAAGAAATCAGAAAATGGTTTGTAAATATCATACTTAACTGAATTGTGTATCAGCCATTGTTGATTCTAAACTAGAGTGCAGCAGCTTCAAGAAAGGACTTAAAAACACTACTAACAAATTTAAATTTATCAATCCTAGCCATAATATTTCTGAAGCTAAGCAAACATCTAAATAGGTATTTTATAATTACCTTATTGGAAACTGGCCAGGACACCTTGGCTGATATTACGTCCCTTATGAAAAACTCCAAGACATCTGTTTTTGTCATAAGTGAAAAAGACTCTTTCTTCCTAAGATTAAAATTTCTTTATGTCTGTGTTTTTAAAGCCTGTTCAAACTGCTGCTTGACCATAAACATGCTGCTTTGAACAAACATCTAAGGACACTTCCTTTCTCTCAGGACATGTGTCCTGAAATGCTTCTTAATTCTATCATAGACCAATGTCCAGGCAGCAGTTGTGAGATCCCTTTCAGTTTGGAGGAAGGCTGGGAAATAGTACATAATGGGGGAGAAAATACAGAATGTGTTGTTGTCTTTGAAACCATGACTTCAAAACCATCCTCCTCAGTATTTTTCATTCTACTTATTATGCATATGATCAAATTCAAACTCAAGAGGAAATGAAGAGACTTTTTTTTCCCCCAAAAGTGAAAAGGTATTGTGTATGATGGAAACCTGTTTCTAGTCTTCTGCAGGACAGAATTCTGCCCTTCTTTGCTTCCTAGTCTTATGTTTGGTTTGCCAGATCTGGAAAGTCTGGTTGTACAATGGAGCCCGCTCTTGGCAGTACAAGGGATTAGCCACAAGGAAGAGTGCATAAAACTCTTGGCTAGCCCATGCAACAGGGAAGAAGGAAGATCTCCTTTCAACACCAATCACTGCTTTCTTTTTCTGAAGGAATATTTGCCAGCCTCATCAGTCTGGCAAAAAGTCATGCCCAACACAGAAACTCACGTCCCTATAACAAAGAGATTGCTAATCTCAGCTTCTGTCTGGAGCCATAGTGTCATCATGGTTTCTTGGGCACACATGTCTTCACTCATGGGGGTGCCCTGGCTGGCACAGGGATTTCCATTGACGATGTTTTGCTGAGTTGGCTGCTGAAACCTTTGTTTTCCTGGAAGAAATCTCAAGCCCTGACAAAAATGGAAAGAAAAGAAGGAAAAAAGAGACCCTGGGCCATTTTTTGTCTCTTACGTAGTGACCATACTAAACTTGATGGAACAGAATGAACTGACTTCCTGATTCATGAAGCATAATTACCAATGGGTAACGCTCTGCTTATCTTACCACAGACTGTGTGATGCACAACACTTGTCATTTTACCCACAGTTATTTTAAAGCTGTGCCAGAGTTTTACAGAAAAATTCTCACCTTGTCTGCCAGATTTGAAGTATTAGATATATTCTCCGAAATGGATTAATGTATGCTTTTAATAATCTGCTTTTACATTTTATTCAGTGGTTTTCCTCACAAGTAGTTCTTGCAAGTAGAATGGAGTTGATCTTATTTGATGCAGAAGAAATATTGAAATGTACACTGTTAAAAAGCATAGGGGGTTTCACTAGAAACTGCAAAATTATCATTTATAGTGTATGGCAGCACCGCAGATTTTGTCCAGTGCTACTTATTTTGTCAGGGAAATAATACAGGAAAAGGTCAAAATGTTTCTTGGCACTTTCACAAAAATGTCCTGTGAATTTCTCTTTTTTGAATTTTCCACCTCTTGCATTCTGTGCGTTCTTCTGGATAGTTAGGTCTGAAAGCTGATGGTCTTTGTCACCCTTACTATTTAGTATTCGGTCCTCTCACAAATGCTTTCATGCTCGGGCTATTAGATCAACTGAAGCTGGTTCTAAGAATTCTCTGTCCACCCTACAATGAACAGTTTGTTTCCATTCAAACTAGTAGAAATAAGTATCCAAGGACATGGGAAGATTTTTCCACTGGACAAAGCTTTAATTAACTGTTGCATACATATGGACAGGCTTTGGGAGAAAAATACACTTAGCCAAGAGGAGATGTATTTAAAAGGAAAAGAAACATATTTTGGCTACATGATATTGCCTATCTGTAATACAGAAATTAAAGGGAGCCACATTTGAGAGAAGTTTGCTAAGAATTTTAGGTATCTCTTCTATTGACAGGATTCTGTTCTCCTACTGATGGTAAATGCCAGCTTTTTCTGCTACTTTATTGTCAAAAAAGTCAGAAAGTTATGAAGTAAACTAAAATGAAAAATACAATTTTGAGGATTTCTTTTCCTGTAAATAGTGTGGGATTCATTAAAAATAAAAGAGTTTTTAGAATAGCTGTAGAAGCAGGCCTCAGAAGCAGAAAAGAACAGAAAATTTAGAGCTATGCTGCAGATGCTGGTTCTGAAAGTAAAAGAGTTACATGAGATAGTGAAGAAGGACATTAAACAATAGCAGTGTCAAATCTAGCCCATACAAACCGTAAGAGAGCAGAAAAATATATCTAGCAATATATTAAGAAGGTAAAAGCTTAATAATGGAACTCTATGCATTGTAGTTTAAGGCTCACAAGCAAGCATTGCATTCAGAATAAACCAGTGTTGTTTTAGGCAGGTGTACGTGTAGTAACAGTAGAGGAGTAAAGCTGCTCTCAGTATATTTTTGCTTTCTGCTATTGGCTGAAAAAGTTTTAAAGTGCTTTGTAACACAGAACTCAGCATCTGCTGCTGTGGATGCGAGCTGCTCTCATCTTCCTATTGTCTCAATTGTGTAATGAGGCTTCTGAAAAATAAATAGCTCAAGACGCGTCCTTCAGCAGTCCCATCCTTGTTCGTGTTTGTAAAGAGAAAAATCTTAGCTGATGCAAATAGGAGTGTTTAACTACCTCTATGCTAGTGTACAAAGCAGTTAGGCACTGTCTAGTTTCAAAGTCATTTGGCTTGGCACATTTCAAAACACCATAGATATTTACCCCCAGCTTCCCAAAACAGAGTGATTGCATTCAAACTGCCTATTGGGTATGGTCCTGGCCTGTGTTACCTCCTGCTTCTCTACACAGAATGACCCAAGAGTTTTGTAGTTGATTGTGATCAAAACTGTGCTCAGGGATTGTACTAGTGATGCAAAAGCTCCTGTAGCAGTGATTAGCCTGTATCCTGGCCATGCTTGGCTAGCTAGCAGATATAGCCCAGGTTTTTTTTCCTCAGACATATGTAGTCAAATGTATCTGCAGACTCAGAGCCAGAATTACCCTGATTTTCAGCAGAGTTTGAAAGCAAGCAGAAAATTTTCTTTTTGTGGCCGTTGTCTTATAGAGTTTGTTTAACTGTAGATGCCCTGGTTGATAAGAAGCATGAGCATACATGTCATACACAGTCTGCCTGAACAAACCTCTTTTTTCACGGTAAATGTAACTCAGGACCATCCTTCTCTGTTATAAAATGTTCAAAACCTTTTCAAAGGATATGAATTTTTTTATGACTGCACTAAGCATCCATATAAAATATTTTTTAAGGAAATAAAAAAAGATTCACTTCTGCAAGATAGTGTTAATATTTGCAATTATTTTCATTAAAAAGACCCCAACTAACCAAAAACGAAGTAATGCTTCTGTGAAAGCACTCTTCTACTTCCATTTTGGACTATGATTGTTGTTGGGATAGCGAGATGCCCCTTTTGATTGTCCATAAAATAAATTTACACAAAAAAACTCCGTGTATGAAAAGAAGCATCTTTGTAATGTGAGTTTTGTGAAATTAAACTGTAAGTGGTTGTAGATCAAAATACTTTCCAGATGGGCTGGCTGCCTCCATGGGCTGAAGAGTAGGGACAAATGAGGGTGATAGGTGTTTCCCCCCCCAAACCATTTTCAACATGTCACATTCTCCCAGGTGATAGAGAGAGGCAGTCTCCAGCTTCTGGGCCCAGACTGTGCACAAGGGGTGTGGCAGCTAAGTGTTGAAAGGTTTTTCTTTCATTTGGTCCCATTAATGTCCAATACTAAAGTAAGATGGCTCAAATAACAGCAGAATTTTACAATAATAATCAGTTTCTTATTATTTTCCTCTTATCTCTCATTACCATAAGACATTGATTTTTGTCCATGATGTAACCTTATTGACTGGTGAAATTATGAGAACGTGAGCCAAGTGAACTTTGTAGTTAATCACACCTTTTCTTTAGAAACATTGTTCTGTGGGGACAAAAATGGGTTTTCTCATCATCATCTGAATTTTCTACGCATTATCATTTCCAAAAGTTTGCTTTTCTTCATTAAAAAAGCGTGAAGAATTTCCTCTAATTAGTTTCTAACGGCAAACAACATCTTGACCTCATTTGTCAGAAAATGCAGAGCTTAACTGTATCATTTAACAAGGGAATACCACATATTTATGATTAATGTATGGCACTTTCCATGACCCTATTTGACTCCCTTTGTGAATATTTAATGTATTTATCATTGTATTTTCAATCTCAGATGACAAAAAAGTCAAGAGCTCAAAGCATATGGTGCTTTATCTTATCAAATGAACAATAATAAATGAAAAGCAGAGCTTTGAGGTATTTTTATAATTACAAAACATAAAATACAATCAAAGGCTGCATAAAAGATATGCATTCACTTTCTTTCTGCTTCTCTTAAATGTAAACAGAAACACCCTGAGGCAAAGGGAAGGTGGGGATGCAGAGAGGCATGCATGTAAAAAAGCTGACAGGCTATCCAGACTGGGAAGCTAAGACAAACACACCAAAATTCCACCACCTGGCAGACTGGGATGCCCTATTACACCAGCAGTAATAGAAAGCTCAATGACATTTATCTCCTCAAATCTATTTCTAATTTTTCTGCACATAGATGATGGAAGCAACCTCTCCAGAGCACAAACCCTGTTGGTGGAAAAACATGGTTACCGTAAGATCCGAATAGAAACCCTTTTGTCTTCTACAGAACACAGCATATCACAGAAGGGTGATATCACTTCGTAGTCTTCACCTTTGTGCTCCCCATCCTTCTTGGAACAATGCCGTGCATGCCAGTCAGACAAAACTCCCATTGAAAGCCCAGGAAATTTGCTTGAGTCTAACATTAAGAAGCAGCTCTTGCTTTGTCTCAAGGACAAAAGGACAAGGAGAATTCCCACTGGTTTCTATTTAACTTGAGGCCACATTATAATGTTCAGAACTATCCATGTCCTTCTCTATGCTGCAGGAAGACTAAACAGTCTGTGTATATTTTTTAGGGTTCCCTCTTCCCTCACTCTGAAGCCAGTGCTATCCAAATGGCATACACACCTTTATAATCAAATAAATATAAATAATAATAATGCTGGTGTAGATTTTGTGTTAGCAAAGAGGTGTGCATATTGTAACTTCAGATTTACTTTGGAATTTTCTTATTCTGATCCTTTCATTTGCTTGGGTGGGTCACAGCTTCATAGAATATGATTTTCTTCCATCTTAATTCACCATGGTTCAAATATGTGAGCTCACATTTCTCAAACTCAGGTGTGACTGAATTAGAGTATGATACTGTGTTAGTGTAATCTGCAGATAATCAATAATTTGTGGCTGAATCAGTACAATTTGTCACTTTGTAATCATATAAATTGGCCCAAAGTTTGTAGTTAACGACATGTATACACTCTACTTAATAAAAATTAGTAAATACAGAGCTTTGCTTGTATTTATTGTCTGGTTTTGGTGAATACCATGGCAGAAGCAAGCATAATACTAGGAAGAGGAATTGTAGTTTGGAAGGCATCAATGACAAAATTCTCAAAAGAACAATTTTTTTCTTTAGATGTAAATTTAATAAGAATATCTGTTTCTGGCAACAATGTTTGTCCACAGATGTGTCTACTTTATGTTTTTCTTTTTTATCTTTTCTCATTCCTTTCAGATACTGCTCATTTTAAGGCTAAGTATCTTCTTAAAATACGGGGGTTTTTTAATTATGTAGAATAGAAACCATGGATCAGAAAAAAAACAACCAGCTAAAATAAGTCTAATGGTTTAAGAAGGTCACATTAATACCCATAGATTAAATTAACTGTCATGTTAACAATGTGGTATGCTCCTGGCATAACATGTCCTTAATCACAGAGAAGAAAATCTGACTGCATGCAGACGGGGAGAAATGTGAAGGTGCTATTGCAGAGTCATTTTCAGCAGCAGTTTGTTACATTTCCACACTTGGTTTTGCATGAGTTGTGTTCTGTATTCTGAGGTGTGAAATGTGGATTACAGATATACTGAAAGATTGAACGATCCATGAGCAAGCCCTGTGCAACTGGATCCTCATGGTCTTCAGCTGGATTCAGGGGACAGAGCCTCTGGAGAGTAGTGTGGAAAACTGGGAACAGGTTATGTGAGAATTTGCACTATAAAATATGTTTTTGGAGAGCAATGATTGTCCTATAGAGCTTAGTTTTGGGCAGATATAATAAACTTGTTAAAAAATGTGTGAAAAAACTTTTTTTTTTTTTTTTTAAGAAACAGCCACAATGGGCTTCAAGATGATATTGGCAGCTATGTTTTTTTAAGCCAGCTGTTGAAAAGTCATGCCTTTCACTCTATCTGCACTTATCATTCAGAGCTATTCACAGAAGTTATTCTTAGTCCTGCANTTTTTTTTTTTTTTAAGAAACAGCCACAATGGGCTTCAAGATGATATTGGCAGCTATGTTTTTTAAGCCAGCTGTTGAAAAGTCATGCCTTTCACTCTATCTGCACTTATCATTCAGAGCTATTCACAGAAGTTATTCTTAGTCCTGCACACTGACTTACAGCTGTTTATAGGTGGCAATACCACTGCCTCAGAGTTTGTACTGTAATGTAGTTTGAGTAATATGCTGAATTGCACAATATAAATTGACAGTAAAGCAACTGTTCCCATGTATATCCAACTTTTAACTGAGATTACCTTAACAGAGATGAGTAGCCCAAATAATTCCTATTTTTCAAGACTCCTTGGATCAACTTGAATTTAAATGTTTATAAGTCAGTTTTGTATTACACTGCAGGACAAATAACTCCACAGACACCTTCCCCTGAAATGATGTTTTTTCATCTTAGGACAATGACAGCTGGCAATTTTTATTATAGATGTGAAGAGAAAAATACCAGGTCGATCTTCAGTTTAGGCCAAGTATTCCTGGATGATTAATAGATACTGCAATTATTGATGTACTGGAATGACACCAGTGAAGTGACAACAGTGTACAGTTAAAGACACGTTGCTCCAGAGTATTACATGACTAACACTTGACAGAATATTTATTTACTTGTCATTTATTCTTCCCAAAATTTTACAGGGAATATCTTGGCATTCAAGAATCTTGAAAGACTTTTAAGAGTTTTCTCACTGAAAGTGATTAATACCTGTTCATGCCTTTGTTTCCAGCTCTCTGAAGGTCATTGCATGGGCTACACAAAACTTCTTTGAATATGTAAAGAGCTTCATGTTACCTTTCTATTCCTGGGATCCCATTAACTCTCACAGGAGTGTTCTTAGATGCAGCCTCCATTGACAATAATTTTTGAGCTATGTGTCACTCCACAACATCATTTAATATGGCACGCTCTTCGTAACACTAGTACTAAAACAACTGAGAATTTCTTGAGGCTAATAGAATTTTAGATTATTGCTTTGAAGTAGTGCCAGAGACACTAATAAAAAAATTTCTCATGCTGTTACACTGTCAACATTATGTGGACTTGGTCAAACTCGTTTACAATTTTTCTGTACACAAACACCAGTAAGATAGTAGAGAATTATTCATCCTCCCTCCTTGTCTGGTGTTTCTTTCCCTTAAAGATGCTGCTGACAGACTTGAAGTTCTCAGCTTTTTGTGTCTGAGGGCTGTTTTGCAAGGGTACCTTGCTGTGAAGTGTGAGTTTGAGGTTTTTACCTGTCTTACATCCAAATGGCCTCAATTAGGTAACCAGCACTCATTTGGCTGGCTGTCCACCACTAAGTATAAAACCACCTACAAAGCTAATTTTCTAGTCTTCTTTTACTGTTTACTATTATTATTATTATTATTATTATTACTGTCATAAGTGCATTTCAATACTAACACATCTGTCATTTAAAATTATCAAGACTTCTCTAAATACACATGTAAAACTACGATACCATAGTACAGTAGTGCCAACTGCAGAAAGCTGGTTATGGAATGAGGAAGCAGGTGTAGGAGTGCAAATTAGATAGCAAAATGTACACAGAATTATCTTCCTGTAAAGCAGCCCAGACATTCACATCCCTTGGCTTTTTAGCACGCAATGAGACTTGACTCAGCTTTGGATTTTGTGTTCTTTGATAGTGTTATCATGAAACAGCACTGTCTGATACCACTAAGACACCAAAAAAGGGGTGTGGAAGAAGACAAAATGAGGACTTCTTTCAATAGACATGTCTTACCATATAGACTCAAGAGAATAATAGCACCAGTTGTGCTGAGATTCCTTAGTGGGTTCCACTAGCATGACCATGATACTGTAACATTGTGTATAAAAATCATTTAAGATTCAGGATACCAGCCATGAGTAAAATAATTTGATTGTGTGAAGTTTATGCATAGCATGAAAGCAAAACTTCTTTATCAGAATTATAGTGTTTGTAAATATGCTAACCATTGTAGAATTTTCAAACAGAAGATGTTTTGAGATTATTAACAACCATTTCCATTTTACTACAGCATTTTAATTGTACTGTGAGCTGCGGAGATGCTCTTAGGATTGTATTGTGTCACTTCTAGGTACCTGGAAGAAAATAATTAAGTCTGAACACAGACAGATATCTCTATGAGGAATTGTTGATTTTGTCAATATTTTTGGAAAAAAAATTATTTTAATGTAATTGTGTGAGTTCCTACCCTTTCTTAATTTTACTTTCTGTTGCAGATGAAAGTAAGATCAGAATCTCCTGGCCAAATGGAATTTTTGTTTAATTTAATTTGCATAAACTTCATTAATCACAACTATTCATGTTTTTGCTAAGGAGCTTCAGTGTGATTTTGGATTTAGAACCAAACTGGAAGTCAAATGAGTTTCATTTGTGGATTTAATGAGAGTATGCTCAAGCCTCTTTAAAAATCCATGTTCTGGTGTTCACATACATATTGTAACATCTTAACATGATGCAATGCCAGCTGCATGTTGTCATCTTTTGGATCAAATGTAATATAAACACTATTACGTAAATGTGATAAAAACACTGAACACTAGAAATAAAGAAAATACCTCAGGGCATTTTTTTAATTGTAGCAGAATTCTTGTCCTGTTTTGTCTCTAGTAGTTAAACACATGTTGTACTTTTTCAGGTTTTTTTCCCTCAAAAAGTGAAATTGATGGTGGAAGTAGACCCCACTGGTGGAGCTCGATTTGCATTGAAAGCACATGTCTCTGTTTCTCCAGCTGCAGGCCATCACAGCATGCTGCTTCTTGGCACACACTCCCACAGCCCTGTAAGACCACATTCAGGTGGTGCCTTCAGGATATTCCCACAGCCCAACTCCACTCCATCTTCTGGCCTGCCTTTTATGCTCCCTTCCCCTTTATTTCACAGACAGTTGAACATACATAAAAGTAGTTACAGCAAAAGATCTGCTCTTATGTTGTCTTCCTGTTGGGCAGTGGGCCATTCCTGTTTCTTGGGGAATGCATGTGGGTATTTTAGCCACCTTTTTCCCCCAAATGAATTTCAATAGATTCTCACATTTACTCCTAAACAGGATGGCAGGTTTACCCACTGTTGTCAACATTTATTAGGTCAAAACATAGCAGTATTAAGCATGCTTTCTTAAAGGACTGATCTAACAGTTCTTAGATGAGTAACTCTTCCAAAATATCTGTCTGACTCATTAGTTTCTTCCCACATAAACTCTCTTCTATTTTCATTTGGCTTAGTGGCATTTTTCACTTCCTGCCCTAAACTATCAGACAGTGTTTCTGTGAACTGTAAACAGTGTCAGGGTTTCCACCTAAGAAACTTCTGCAGTGGATGATGTGTAGTTTAGGCAGTGTACTGGAAGTCTTTGCAGCGTCAGAGGTAGAATCCAGGTAGGAGGTCAAGTTAACTTCAAAATTCTGCAGTCTTTTTTACAGGAAACATTAGAACAGGCTTGTCACCTATCACAGACAGATGGTCATCCTGCTTAAGAAGCATATTTCCCTGATATTTTTATAATACAGTCAAGGCAGATATTTAATCTCTTCCCGTGTGTGATTGCAGGCACCCTTTCTCTCCCTTTGTGCTCCGTTGCCTGGAGAGCTCTCCTCTCCCCGCTCCACTGTCACAGGCCACTAGTCTGTGACAAAGCTCAGTCTCAATCTCCCACAAAGCTGAAAAAGGAAATGTCACAAAAGAGTCCTTTTTCTTTTCCTTTTTGGCAGCTATGTTTTCCTCACCCTGGCTGCTGCAGGGGCTGAGCACAGCATGGAGATAGCTTGCAGCAGATGAGAGAGGGAGGCATGTCAGAGGTAGGAGCTGGCAGCAGGGGCCCCTGCTCATGATGCACAGGTGGAATATCTCACATCAGAGATACTGCTGCTGTCTCTGCCTTTGCCATTTGTCATTTTTGCCTGCATTGCTGTCAAGTCTTTTTCTCCTTCATACTTTTGAGAGCAGTTCTTTCACTAAACTCTCATGTAAGCGAGGCTCAAGCATTTTGGGACAATTAATTCAAATGGGAGTAGCATTCTTGTTCTTTCTTATGGAAATATATAAATGAACTGAAATTATGTTTACAGGAATAATTAACTGAATATTATAGAGTTTTATATAGCTATTTTTATTGGACCGACATTTCAAGGTGTGTTGATGTCACCATAAGAGCTTAAAGCTGGCTAAAGATAATTAATTACTATTAATGACATAACCTGAACTTCACATGATGGTGTGGTAAAGTAGAAAATCTACAGGATAATCTGATACTGGGGTTGTAGCTCACACTGATTTTCAAGTTCCTCAGAGAGTATTGCTTAGTCACTGGTAGTTCCACTAAGCATATTTAGATTGCCTAATGTACATCTGTTGGTACAGATTTTCACTGCAGTGGCAACACAATCTAGACAAAGTCAGTTCTGTGACCTGAAGAATCAGAATTCTCCTATCATTTATCCTATTAAATGTCCTCTGAGGTTCTTCAATGACAGGTAGGTGGGATTGAGTATTTAAGGTTGACACCAATTGTGAATGAGAATGCCTAAAAGTTTAGGCACCTCTATAATTTTGTTCTGCAAGTGGATTTGCTGCCCTTACTGAGAACTGTCTCTCTCCCAGGTACCTGATTTGTGACACCTGTCTCCTCTTTGCATCCTTCCACAGTTTTCTGCTGAGCTTTGCTTTGGAGATTTTTTTGGCAGACATTCACAGAAACCACCCTCTAAAAGGGGTGATATGATCACAAGCTTCAACCAATGTTTTCACTTTTGTACACCTTTTCTTAATTCAGTGGTGTATTGTAGTTAGAGCACACAACAAAGAAGTGGGAAACTGAGCTAAGCTTCCTTCTCTGTTTGATGGTCAGAGTAGTATAGACACAAATTCAAATTGTGGGATACCTTCTTCAGTTTGGTGCTGCTGTATTTCTCTGACTTCCATAATCTTCCTGACAGTCATCTGGATACTTCTGGACTAGGAGACCCCAGTGGATTTAGAGGGCTCAGTGTTGAAGCTATTCAAGTTGATATCACCTTCCTCTATAGGCATTTCCTTGTAAACAGAATGATAGGAAATGTTTTATTGCCTCACTCAATGAAGAAGAGAGAAGGCAGAAAGGGAAAAAAACTAATTCTTTTCCAATTGATATATTTGTCTGCAGAAAACTGGAATCTTATTCCCATTAAGGTATTGGGTTGGGAAAAGCTAGAGTCTGAAGTCCTGTTTCACACACCAACAATTTTCTCCCATGATAGTTTTATTCAAACATCAAGGACAGCCAGAGACAGACAAAATGTACATCTACCTTTAATCTAGGATTAATTTTTATTTTTCTAGTGTGATTATTACCAATGTAATTTCCTTATAAGGCAGCACTAAACTCTAAATAAGATATCTATCTGTATGGTTGAAATGTTAGATTATGTTTAGGAGCTTCATATATGATTAGTTGTCTCACTGTTTTTTATATGCCTTCACTTCTGTGCTATAGTTGTGTATGGGAAAATGTAATCCAGATACACTACAATCTTTACCTAACCAAAACAATATGGTTTCTTTGGTCAAGTTCTGTTATCACCCCATTTCACATTGCAGAAAATGCGTCTTTGCTAAGATTTTTTTTCCTTCGTAGTTTTACAGGGTGAGCTGAAGTCAGTCTTGGAGTAACTCCATTAAATCTAATTACATTTTTCTAGTGGAAGATGTCCCTGCCCACAGGACTGCAACTAGATGAATTTAAGGCCCCTTCCAACCCAAACCATTATATGATTTAACTAACTTCAGCATTCGTTTGGCTCAGTGTATTTCTCTTCTGAAGTGATAAATTTTCTGTAAGAAATGTAGTCTTTTACTTTGCATGTGGTTAATTTCACAAGAATGACAACTATCATTTCTGAGGCTAAACATCCTAGGAAGTGACCCTGTGAATCATGCTGAGAATGAAAAAAAATCATGTATACATAGCATCAAAGGCACCAACATAAAGCCATGGTTTAAAAAGTCAACATTCCTGTGGTATTGAAAGGAATTAATCTGAGGAAATGACAGAAATCATTTCTCTCAGAGGAGCAACACTAGGAAAATGTATGTGTGTTAAAAATGTGTAAGTGCTTTACTGTTGTCTAAAATTGAATTAGGTTCCAAGTGAATGAAGGGAAAATAAGACTATTTGGAAAAGATCAATCATACTAGTTGATTTAAGATCAAAGAGGGAACATGACAAACTGTGTCCCTCCTTCACCCAAAAAATAAGAGGACACTGTGTTCAAATAAAATCATCAAAGAAATCTTCAGAAAAACATCCAAGGCATTTTCACATGTACAAATCAGAGAATCCTAAGAATCAAAGAATATCTCAAGTTAGAAGGGTTTAATACAGATCTTTGAGTCCAGTTCCTGATCCTTGCAGGACTACCTACAACTAAACCATATGACCAAGAGCTTTGCCCAGATACTCCTCGAACTCAGACAGGCTTAGAGGTGTGGCTAGTTCCCTGGGGAGCCTGTTCTTTGACTGACTGCCCTGATGCACACCCTGACCATAGAGATGTTCAAATACATCTTTGACAGGGAATTATCTTTACTACTTGTGAGGAGAGTGACTTGAGTTACCTCATTTCACACTGATTCCTCACAAAGTTTTCTGAGTAGAACAGGAAATTCTGTTTTGAAAGCAGGACATGCAATGAGATTCCTTATGACTAGATTCAGTTCAGAATTAAAACGCTTTAGTGAGTGCTTTTATTTGCTGAACAAGTAATGAATTACATCTCTGTTCTCAATGATATTTCAAAACAAGAAAATAAGGCAGAGAGGGGTTAAGTCCCTATCTATCCCATTGAACTATCACAATATAGGCCCTAGAATTTAGGTACTGTAATAAATTCATCTTGTAATTACCCTGCTTCTGTGATAGCATTCTTCTACTTTGCAAAATTCTTCAAAATCCAAGCAAAAATGTAGCAAATCTAAAAGTAATAGCTGGCTAGTTTATTTTCTGATGCAACACTTGGGTTTCTGGTATCCACAATGCACTTATTGAAAGTGGAAAATTAAGAGAAAAGTCAAAAATATTCTACAGCTTAACGGCCAAGAGTCTTTCCTAAGAGAAAAGTTAATGAATAAGACCCAGATGCCATAAACTGTCTTCTATAGTCTTTCTGAGTAGAAGCATTTTTTTTTAAACTGCAATGTGGTATGTTAGCTTGCTTAGTTGGAAAGGTGAATAAAACATGTATTACAGAAACAAACATTTTTTCTTTATTCTTTCCAAACAGCATTATTTTCTCTTTCAATTTTCCTAAGATCAATGAGTTTAAAATCTCTTCTTTGCACGTTCTCGTTGTTCACAAAACCATTTGATCACAAAATAATTTAGGTCATAATTGACCTTTGGAGGCCATCTAGACTAATATCTTGCATGAAGCAGGAGTAACTTCAAAGTTATGTCAGGGAGGTGAGGTCTTATCCCATGTTAATATATCTACTCAAGTTTTTAAAATCTCCAAGAAGAGAATTTGACTTTAATTGTTAGAAAAGGCTGTTAACTACTGTTTCCTTTATTCTTATATTTTAGGTTTATACCTGATAAAAAGCTGTAGTGAAAAGACAAAGTCTTAAATGTTAGTCATCAAGGACAATTATCTCTTGAAAAGTCTTGGTTCTCTAGACAATGAAGGAATGAGACATGTTTTCTATCTTGCATTTCAGGATAGCAAACTCCATCATCTTCTCTGGGTCATACTCTGAAGGAGGCTCCCTCTGAGGACCTAAAGAACTTTCCTTTTGGATTATGCTTTGATTTTCTATGTTTGCAGACTGTTCTTCAGAAGAATCATGTGAGAAAATCCTGTTTCATTTTTCTGAAGAGCTTTGATTGTATTTATTCTTGTACAGGAGTGCTTGTATGACTTCACCACATGGGTTCATTTTATGCTTACTATGTAAATTAAGATTCATTTTGATTTTGAGCCAGGCAAGTCGCTGTTTATTTGTGTGTCACCATATATTCAGATGCGCTTCCAGAATTTACACTGTAATCAGTCCCACTGTTTATTTTGAAGTTCATTCTTCCTTCATTTGTTGCATCATTAAGAAAAAACAAAAATAAATCTGAATGAATTTTACAGACTCCTGCGAATATTTTCAAGAGATAAGTAAGATAGTGGTTTGTCTCTGCCTCACAATCAGAGCTTTATTCTCCAGTCTCTGTTCTTGGGCATATCGTGATTTTAATCTCTGTTATTTTTGCAGAAGATCATATGGACTCTGCAAGACATTTGCTTTCTTTACAAGATATGATACCCCACAGCCTGATGCCCTTGAGTTGTGACTGCCCCCACATATATTGTGTTTGCTGCTGCTGAATCTACAGTTTATTTATCCTTGCATTCAGTCTTTCTGACCTTGCATCCACTTTGTATCAATATATCTCAGTCCTTTGACTGTTTGCAAGCACTGCCATTTCTAGTTCCATTTCACTGAAAACATGCACTCATCATTTTTTTAAAAATCATGTAAATTTCAACACTGCTCCTCTCACAAAACTTTTGCCTCTAATTAAGCTTGGTTAACCATTTTGTTAACACTGCTTAGTTCAGTTGGTTTTATTTGCAATGTAATCACCAACAGAAGCAGCTTCCTCTTTTTACTTTTATCAAAATTGTATCTTTCATTTTTAAATTTTCTATTTCTCCCCTTTCTTGGTATAGGGCACCCTAGACATGAACTATCTCTCAAAATTTGCTGTTATCTTTTCTGGCCAAGGGGATACTTCTTCAATCTTCTTGTAGTTCCTGGTTAGAGCAATTGGGTTACACCTCACTTTATTTCTTTATTGTCTCTCGAATCGTTCAAAAGGACTAAACTGCTGTATTATTTTTCTAGAGGTTCCTATTGGTGCCTGTCATTTTAACTCAGAGCCTCACCCTAAAGACATTGAGACTTTCAGCTATGTCCTATGTTTGATTTCTCATAGATTTCATGTAAATTCTTTTTAGGCTATCTCACAGGCTATTTAAGTTCCTTGTGTTCCCATAATGCTTTGCTTTTAAATGTACTGATTTTATTCCATCATATTTTGTGTATTTCTCTTTTAATCTGTAACCAGTCCTCAAGTATACATAGAATAATATACTTTTACTGTCTCAAATTTTCTATACCTTGGTGTTTCTTAGAGTATGGGTCCTGACAACAAAATCTAGAACTTCTCTTTAACTTCCCTTGACAGTCTGTGCCATCTGTTTCTAGTTTGCTACTTGATTAATGGATTCAACTGATTAAATAAGCTAAAGCACCATATTTTTCCAGTTTAGTATTCTTTCAGCTTAATGATTTGAATGGACTTGCTGAATTACCAGGTGAATACTGGTTCTGGGTAAAAGGAGGATGCATAAAATGGTGTCAAATTCATTAGTCTGCCTCTGTAATAGTGGGGAAATATTGAGATAGATCAAATGTGCTTAGGAAACTGAACATTTATTAGCTTTTTTATGTTAGGCACTCTCCCTATCAAAATGTAACAAACTTTCCTGGCCTTTCCTGTACCTTAAGTTCTTGCTTTGAAAAATTTATTATGTGTTATCTAAGATTTCTTGATAGTCCCAGTCATAATATATTGATATCTATGATATCAATAATGATGAACATTTCATAGGTCTTCGAATTCCGTATAAACCTGTGCATTTGATTTTATACATATTTTCAAAAATCTGTATTCCTCAATATTTCTTAACACAGTGTTAGTAAACTTTGTTAAATCAACAGATTATCAAAGATCAATTTTTGTCGGTTACAATCTTTTGATATTCGACAATTCTCTTCTCCTTGGAACTTTTCCAGATCTCTTTTTCCTCCTGTGATTTAGTTTCTCAAGTCTTTGTGTTAGGTCATTCCTTACTTCCTTGCCTTGAATAAATATTCAAGAGGAACACTAACAGTTCTTGATATGTCGTTGTTATTGACCATTTTGACTATATCCCATATACTGTCATTATCTGAGTCTTTCACAATTAACACCTCTCTCTGAAGACTGACTGCGCTTTCATTTGTTTGGTTTTATCCCTAACTCATTATATCACACCATAATAATAATCTAAGAAACAAAAAGCTTTATTTTTATCCTTCTTTGCTGTCAATCTGATATCTTTTTTCCTCATGCAGCTGTCTTTCAAAAGTATTTTCAATTATTAAAACCTTTTATATCATCTACCATGACATATGAATACTGTCTTTTTTTTAAGGAGTCTTTTGGCGCTTTTTTATTTTGGTTTGATTGTTTTTGTTTGTTTGTGTTGTTTTGTTTTATCAAGTCTCTCAACAGAAAACTGACTTAAATTCTGAAGGCATCTGGTCTTTGATGCACACTCACTCTGGGTCGTTTTCCTACCCTATTGATCGCATCATGTTGTGAATGATATTTATAGTCTCTTCATCAGCTATCCTTATCTTATCTCTGTGAGTTGTCTCTCTGGTTTAAGCACAATCTTTTAAAGTTTCAAGCCTGTTAATCTGCTACCAGCCTTTATTTTGGCTGTCTTTGATATCCTATGTTATAATTGACTCATGCCTCTTTTGTGTGGTTCTTTCATGCTGCAATTCTTGCTTTCTTGCACTTTCTTATGTGCTTTCATGAAAGAGTGGCTAAAGTCACTGTTGGCTTTTGGTAGTCAGATGTTAGTCCTGTCTCATGAATCAATAAATACACAGGGTTGATTGTGGTACTTTCATTCTTTTTCAGTGACTTTGTTCGGTACTTTCAGATCTTCAGTGAGCTTATTGACTCCAGCTTCTGATCAATAAAATGTGTTTCCAGGAAATTCTGGAAGTGTTACAGACAACTCTATCACTCTCCACCACATTCCTCCCTCATAAAACTGTCAGATTTTTTGCTATAATTGTTCTTTTTAGATATTTAATTTTCTTAGGCACCACAGCTATGGTGAAAAGGTCTCTTGCTAGGAGACTGTTCTGTGTTTCTTGGCCATGCTAACCTGACATGTGCCAATGAGATTACCAAATGTCATATTCCCTCATCATATGACAGGAGCCAGTATCCACTTGAAACAAATGCCTACTAGTTGAATGTAGCTCTTGGCAGCATTTTATTTTGTAAGTGGAAAACCATTCCTTTTGCTTTCGTAATTTATTGTAGTAGCATAGAAGATGAAGGTTTTTTGTTTTTTTTTTCTTTTGGCATCCACTGAAGTTTTATGAAAGCCATTGCAATTTAGAATTAATTAATATTCACATGTAGCAAAGTGTTGACAATAACTTTCCAAAATTGTAAATTTGACATTTAACAGCATCATTTAAGAGAGCAAGAACTTTCCAAACTACAGTTGAAATTAAATTAACTGTGATATAAATGTTTATAACTTTAGTCACTTACTGAGTGGCTAAGGAAGTTTGTGTTACAGCTGGAGACTTCCACATGGATGTTATGAGATACTTCCTCCCCAGTTACCTTGCCAGACATTATCTTTTACCTCAGGTATTTCTATTTAAAATGCTCATTATTTTATCTTGCACAATTCAAACTACAATTCTGCATAATTTTTTTTACTTGAAAAAGTGATTTCTTATTTCAAATGTTTATCAACAGACTACTACTTCAGTTCAAAGCTTGTAGAGGGTTCCAAAGCAAGATGTTTGAGGACACTGGAAATCATACACAAGTAAGAGATATCTGCCTCCATCAGACCTTGTGTTCTTTTACTACATCAAAATAACTCAGTTGTCATACCCACAATTTACATATTTACCCAGCAAATCAATTAATTTTTAATGTACTCAGACAGAACCCTCTAGACAATTTCCTGAAGAACCTCTTGAAATGGCTTTTACCTGAGCTGTGAAGAAAGTTCCTCCAAATAGTTTCTTTTTTTAGAAAAGGGATTTAATCCTTTCTACTGACTGAGGGACTTGTCTTTCCCTATCACATTCCAGGGAGACAAGCGTGCATCAGATGTTGGGCTTTTTACAACCCCATTAGTATTTGAAGAGGTATGAGGCAATAGTTGCTCTGTTAAGGCATTCCCTGATGTCAGTAAACAAGAGCCCACAGTTACACTAAGTGATTAAGTGGGAAACTGCCAACACTTGTTTGATGAAATTCATAAGGCGATTGTTGAGGCAGTATATGTTGTACAGATGAGCAGTCATGAACTTCCATCTGGGAAGTATTGATGCATGTGCTTGCATCCATCACAGAGGGACTAATTAAAAAAGTAGTAAAATTAACCTCTTTGTTATTTCATTCTGAGCAACAAGGGTGGAGGAATGCTTTATTTACTAAATGACCAGGACATGAACTCTTGAGTTTCCTCATGCATTACAGATGTTTGGAGTTTCTCTTTTTCTTCCATTTAAGACCACATATATGATATTGCTGTGATGATGATGATGATCTTTCAACATACAAGGTATGTTTTCATCAGTACTTGAGCACTGCTAAAAGTTTTATCAACAGACATTTATGAAGACTGACTTGTATTTTAAATAAAGACTGAAAAAACCCTTTGCAACAGGTAATTATTTAGCCAGCTAGATAATTTCCTTCCTTCCTGCCTTCCTTCCTTCCTTCCTTCCTTCCTTCCTTCCTTCCTTCCTTCCTTCCTAAACATTTTCCAAAATATAAAGGAAAAAAAAAAAAGTTAAAAAGAATAATTTTTATTGGATAGCCTTTTCTGCAGCCCTCTGTCAGTCAACACCCACTCCACCCTGCCCAAAGAAGGGATCATGACAAAATTGTATCAGGTACTTCAGATCCTTCAATATGTGTCAGAGTTAATTAGCTCTTTTCTGTGAATTGCTTGTTTGCCCAGGTGTAGGAAAACGACCCCTTATCGACAGCTCACAGCCCTTTAGCAGTGGAATGTGCAGACAGACTGTGCAACAGGGGATTTATCTGGCAGTGCTACTTCCATGGAATGTTTCTTTTCTGCCTGTAAAGCAGTTCCTCCCTCCCCACACCCTGCCATCCCTCTGCTCAGTACATGTCTCTGTAGTCCCCTGAGTCTGTGATTTACTACCTTTTCTGGAAACAAGAAGACTAAATCTATTTTCAAGTATAAAATTATATTCATGTCAGAGTTAGGAAATGAACTTCTTTTTCCTAGATCCTTTTTTTTGTTGTTGCTTTGTTTTTCTTTGGTTTATGTGCAGATTTTCATAGACTTGCTGTTGTAGGAAAGATACCTTCAGAACATACACAATCAAAGTCAAATGAAAAATTTTGTCATGGTTTATACAATTCTAGTATCAAAATCAGAATCCTCTTGCTTCATGTCTGTCCAGGTAAGTCTCCAAGCCTGCCTGGTCTCTGTGCCTATCATTCTCTAGCTAACAATTAAGGTATCAGTGGCATGAAAAGAATTTTATCAGCACAAAAGCAGATCTTTATATCATTACACTTATCTCTAAAAGAGTCAAAAGAGTCTGTTCTGGTGGTCATTACACATAAACCTTATATGCAGAATGTTTCACCAGTGATGAATTTGACTGTCCTCTTTGAATGAAGTGGTATTTGTTTGCTTTACAGAGACAACGTCTGATAGACAAATATTTCTGTCTCTTGTCTGGATCAGATGAGTTATCAGAACTATTCAAGCATCATTGAAAAATCAAGGATAAGAATGCTGAGGGATTAAAGACAAGTTGCTGTACAAATGACAAAAGACATAAACTGTATGTGATGGAATGAGTCAAGGCCTTTTTAATGTATAGAGGTTTCATTACTTCTAAGAGAAGGGAATTTGTCAGTGACTATCCTTTTGTTCTCTGCTACTCTTCTCTTGAAGGAATATATAATATTGCTTGTGTATGATACATACCTCTACCTCCAGCATTTGAAAGCTACTTATGTGTGCTGCTGCTCAGCAGAATGGGCAGTTGCCCAGTGCTCTTGCATCATGTTAGCAGTTCTGTATGAGAGACTACACTTTGTTTACAAACTGACATTTGGCATATGGTCTGTACAAGTTTCATCTTGGTTTTTCAGACATCTGTAGAGGTGTGCACAGAAACCATGCTCATGGCATGTCTGACAGCTTGCAAAATGCACACTGTCTGTGCCATAGTCTGTGCTGATTAGTTCATCTGCCCATATCCTTGGGGGTGTTTCTCACATGGAGGGGCCAGACAGCTCACTCTGGCTACCAGCTTCTTGTCAGATACAGTTCAAAGCATTGACCATCAGCTGTATACCTTCCTCCTGTATAAAAACTGAAATGCCATCCCCAATAAATATGCATGGTTAATTTTTTTCAAGAAAAAAAAATTGATTTTAACTGTTTAGTTAATTGAATAAACACTGGTGCTTCATCTGTCTTTGGATGCTGACCTTGTCATGGATTACTCCTGGCCTAATTTTTAAATTATTCCTAACACATTCCTAATCTCAGTCATCCATATTAAAATGTGGGATTTGAAGTGCAGGAACTTCATTGTCATATGCGACTTATGTAGGTGGATGTTGATTCTAAAACTCCAAGTTATTGTTGTCCTTTTCCTTTCTCTGCCATCACACTCACTGGAAATGGGCAAAATCTCATGACATAGTATGAAAGATGTGACCTGAATAAAACTAAATTATATTGAGAGATATTTTGTCCAGTGTAGTTGTCTCAAGCAAAAATGTCTAAATTCTTGTGGTTGTGAGAAGGAAAGTTTATCTGTCCAACACTGTCCCAAATCCAAATAGAAAAGGTTCACATTTCATCATCTCATTTACATCTCTACCTAGTGTTGTCATAAGCTTATGCCAGACTTTTACACAAGACAGAAAAAACGTGACACGTGAGAGTGACGTATTTGGCATCCAGTGTACCAGACCTTTGGTGTATGTAAGAACTATACACTTCTGGGGAGCTCCAGACCCACCATTGACTTCCTATGGAGTCAATCACTGCACACACACAGCAGATCTGCTGTGGAGCTCTAGACTTGTTCTGTGTGCACTGAAAGCCGACACATCAGTGTGCAAGTGATGTATCTAGAATCTCTTCTGTACAACCTAGAATTCCAGGCCAATACAGGAAATTCAGCCGGGCAGAATCTCTAAACACAAGAAAGAAAAAGGCAGAAAAAAACAGTGACATAATGGCTCTCATACTCCAAAGAGATGCCAGCCTCATCTTGTAGAAGTGCACCTTTCCTATATTCCATATGAATCTCCATTATGGGTCTTTCATCCTTCCCTTGGTGGGCAAGGACCATATCTGTATGTAAGTCTAAACTCTGAGCTTGTGTAGTTCCATCAGCATCAGGGGGTAGTCTGGTTTATTTCTGCTCCTGACATGGCCTCGTTCTCTGGCTTTTTATTAACTGATTGTTGTTTGTGGTTTTTTAAATTGTTTTTTAACAGTCACAGAATAGTAAATGATAATAGTAGATTGCTGCACGGATGGGTGTATCAGCATATGTCTGTAGGGGGATGTGAGAGACTGAACCGTGGGATGACCTCCCTGACATTCCCCAAAGACTTTTCTCTTTTCCCAGGCTTTTTGGGAGGGCGTTTGTCTGAGGGAGGGGAATTCATTAGGTATGCTGGAGAAGAGATTTCTTATGTTTGCTTGCAGATCTTTATAGCCTTCATGGAGTGGGATGCACAGTTCCCATAAATATGTGATAATGATCATTTGGAGTGTGAATGTTAATTTGTGTAATGGGTTCCCAAAATATGGGCCATGTGCCTGCTGAGTATGTCTTATTTTAAAATAAATGTGCATACATAATACACACACAGACACATGCTGCCTGCATATGCATCCATAATTTAAAATCTAAAATTATAATTTGTTTTTGAAGGAGACAAAGCAACAGCTCCCCCAGTACACCCATAACCGTTGAGCAGGAGCCCAGACGTCAGGATGGTTTTGCGAGCCCTGCCGGAGATCACAGTCCCACATGGACAGCTGCAGCTACAAAGCACCCCAGTGACCTAGATTCAGCTCTAGATTACTGTGTGCTTTGGCCTCTGCCTCCCATCACTGCACCAGGAGTCTGATTTTGTTGCACAAGCTAACTTGCTTACTGCTCTGACCCATTTTACCATAGCAACCTGGTTTGCTGTACCAGAGGCTAGAAAAAGCACCCAGGCGACTTTTTCAGGATTCCAAGATTAAATTCACTCTCTGCTCTTTTTTTTTTTCTTCTTCACTGCCCTCCTTCTCCCCCAAGAATGTGCTTAGAAGATATGACGAAGAAGAACTAATGCTTTCCAACACCACTGGAAGCCAGGAAAAGATTTAGGCGAGGTATTACTTATGTACTTCTAATACATTGCTTATCCTGATGAATGTTTTTAACTTATTTTGCTTTCCTTGGCAAAATTAACCAGATGTTTCCCTTGCCCCAAATGTCTCCTTCTTGATTTTCGCTCATTCTTTCCCAACCCTTTCTCCCAGTATCCTGTCATTTTTGGTTTCTTAAGTATATCTCATTTTGTCCTATTATTTTTATTTTTTGATAACACAGGAATAAGTGCAATCAGATGTGCAGGACTAAAGCTGCTCTCACTACAGTATCCTAGCTATTGTCCATGCATTTGTTTTCTTACATGGGTCTATGTGTCAGAAACAGGAGGAGGTGGTTTAGAGGCAGGCAGGTCTTAGACATTAATGTAGTCTTTTACAGATGTGATAATCTGGGATGCATGAGGCACGGCATCGCCAGCTGGGCAAGGAGGGGCATTGTCCCACTCTGGTCTGCACTGGGTTGGCTTCACCTTGAGTCCTGGGGGCAGTTTTGAGTGCCACAATATTAAAAGGATGTAAAGCTATTAGAGAGTG
This sequence comes from Polioptila caerulea, assembly GCA_013397295.1. NCBI lineage: Eukaryota > Metazoa > Chordata > Aves > Passeriformes > Certhiidae > Polioptila > Polioptila caerulea. The sequence continues at coordinate 1,951,472 of VYXF01005264.1, read as the reverse complement.
TCCAAAGCAGGGCTGCAAAGATCGTGAATGGCCTTGAGGGGAAGTTGTATGAGGAGCAGCTGAGGTCACTTGATCTGTTCAGCCTGGAGAAGAGGAGGGTGAGCGGAGACCTCATTGCAGTTACAGCTTCCTCGGGAGGGAAGAGGAGGGGCAGACACTGATCTCTGTGGTCACCAGTGACAGGACCTGAAGATGTCACGGGAAGTTTAGGTTGGATATTAGAAAAAGGTTCTTCACCCAGAGGGTGGTTGGGCACTGGTACAGGCTCTATAGGGACATGGTCACAGCACCAGCCTGACAGAATTCGAGAAGCACATTTCAGGCACGTGGTGTGACTCCAGGGGATGTCTTGTGTTGGACTTGATGATCCTTGTAGATCTCTTCCAACTCAGAACTGTGATTCTGTTTATGACTGAGAAAAAAAAGAAGAAAATAATACAAAACACTTGTATAATGGTGGTGAGATTTGAGAACATCAGATGATGATGATTTTAAAATATTTTGTTCTTTTTTTAATGTTGATGAGGTAACATTTTACGTTTGCTAAGGAGATGTGCACATAGATATAGGAATATGCAAAAAAATATGTAAAATCACAAGAAATTCAAAAAGAGACGTTATGAAATAAACTGGTTTTCTCCTCTATGTTTCATATATTTCTGAAATGCTCTTGAAGCACCTGAGGATTTTTGCTAGCCAGCAAAAGGAACTTTGCTCAACACTTCCAAAGCCCGTCTGTGACTGTTCCTGCCCTCACAGGCACTGGGAATGGTTCAACCAGGCTTCCAGGCTGACAGGCATCAGAAATACATTTTGCAAAATGATTTGGGAATCTGTTTTGCAAATCACACAGAGTCACAGATATTCACAAATCACAAAATTCTGGGGTTGACAGCTTTTGAAACTGCTGCTCTGGGTGAGTGTTTGATTCAGTTTTCTTTCTGCTATAGACACATAACTCCTGGTTGTGTTGTTTTATTTATTTTTATCTTCAAAAAACTGTTAAGCATCTTCATCTTTTGCTAATCAGCACCAGTATTGTAAAAGGCTCAAGCTCCATATCTCACCCAGATGACTAGTAAAACAAAGCACAAAAGTGGTGCTATGCAAGGCTCTCAAAAAACAGTGCAAGGTGCCAGAGTTGTTCTGATGAAGTTGAAAAATACATCTCTCAATATTCCACCTTCAGAAGAATTGTCCTTCTCTCCAGATACATAGATATTTGAGCTGTTTGAGCTGAGCACTCTTTCATACATTTTGGTTTTCATATAGTGGGGAAGTTTCTGAGACAGGTGATGGCCAGTGGCTTGAACTGCATCTGGTGGGAAGCTGGTAACCAGTGATCCTTCTAACCTCACTTGTAAGAAACATCTTCAAAAATGAGGTCAGAAGAGCAAACCAGCACAGACTAACACACAACTGTGTGTTGGTGAGGCCTGCCCATACAGCTCTCCTTGCCAATGTTGTAACACCATAACTGGGCTTACCTCAGTTGCGCATTGAACCATATTCTCAGTGGGGGACAGAAGTTGTGTTCTGTGTAAATGCATTTCCGAAGAGGTTTCAAATCGTAATTGCAAGATTGTATGTGAACAAACCACTCTGGAGAGGGGAGAGGGGAAAAGGGGAATACATCAAGGTCTGTGGCATTCAGAAAGTTTCAGTGTCCTTGTCAAAAGGATAAATCATATCACTGGTGTCTTTTAACCCTGCAAAAATAGCCAAGAACCTCAGACCTTCCACCTTATTGACAACCTCTCCCCAAAGAAAATTATAAAAATCATTGAAAAAAAACCTTAATAGCTGCTACTTACTCACCTCAGCGTCTGGCTATTTGACATGATTTCCTGTCACTAGGACTCAAAGTCATCTGCTAGTCCTGGTGCAGAGGTTGTAGGTCTGACTTTTGGTGCAGATAGGTCTGAGAGGTGCCAGGGCGAGAAGACTGCTCTTGGTGGGCAGCACTCCCACCACTTATGCCTAAACTGGCTGTACACTTTCCTCTTCTCCCATGTCCTTTGACACACCCAACTGTGACTAGGCTTGCAACAATAGTGTAGTGTTTAGCTTTCAGACAAGTTAAGTATCTCTCTTACTTTATTTATATCTCCTTCCTTTATAGTGGAAAAACCCTTGAAAGTCTCCAAACCTAGCCTGAAGTCAAATTAATGAAGTCAAGTTACAGCAGGGTTTCAGTATAAATGGAAAAGATGCTCTGTTGACAGTCATTGTTGTGCTCATGGTACTGTAATTCTGTTTGTCCTCCAGGCTGGCCAAACCTGCATGGTGAACTGGAAGTCAGCAAGGAAGTAATTACAATGCACAAGGCATGACAAATTCAAAGACAAAATTATCCTTCCTCAAAGGTTTCAGAGACCAAAAAAACCATAGTTTTCCTGGCAATCTCTATCTTCTAAACATTGGAATTGAGTATCATTTTCTTATTTTCCTGAAGAATTTAAAAACTTTTATGTGTAAAGAGAGAGAGAGAGCAACTCTCGTATATCCACTGCTATATGCCCTTCAGTTATTTCGTAGACTGCATGGGAGTCATTAACCTGTGTTGTGGATGGAGTCACCTTAGTGAACTGATCATTTCTTATTGCTTCCTGAGGCTCTAATGTTCCTAATCATGGGGATTATTAGACTGCCTGCAAGATGAAGAACTCTCAGAGGTGCAATTTGCCAAATGTGGGGTTTAAAGAAAGAAATGGTATGTAGCTTGAGCAAAATTACAATGGTCCTTGGCTCTGTAGGCTTTGTCACTGTGCAGAACCTTGAAAACTAGATTTTTACAGGCCTAAGCATTGTCTTTTCTGTCATTTCTCATGTAAAACAATTACCAATGACCAAGGGATATTCCAGACCATATGACCTCATGCTCCATATATCAGGTAGAAGGAAGAAGGAAGAAGAAAGGAATATTTGGCGTGATGGTATATATCATCCCAAGTCATTGTTACGCATGATGGGGACCTGATCTCCTGGAGGTGGCTGAACACCTGCCCTTGGGAAACAGTGAATTAATCCCTTGGTTTGTTTTGCTTGTGTGTGCAACTTTTGCTTTCCCTATTAAACTGCCTTCATCTTAACCCATGAGCTCTCTATCTTTTGCCCTTCTGATCCCATCCATAATCCTGCTGGTGGGGAAGTGAGTGAGCACCTGTGTGGGACTTGGCTGCTGACTGGGGTGAAACCATGACAATCATAAACTGCAGGTGCTGTTTTACAGATCCTAATTTTGGTGTTCTCACATAACACAGACAAAAACTACAATCTGTATTCTGCAGTACACATCCCCTTTTATCTGGCACAGTCTTTTAAATAAACTTCTCTATTCCTACTTATCATTCCAACTCTTCTTTAGAAGCCATTGTATTTAACTTACTATTTTGCATGCTCCCAAATCATCTAGAGGTTCTAGCTAAGGTTCAAGAACATACAAATGAAGTTTTCCATGTATCTGTCACATATTGGTGAAAGATGAGCAGTTTTATGTATATATATTTTTTTTCTAAATGCATAGCTGCAGAAAAGTAAATGGTAACTAGAAACAGAATGGAAACAGTTTATTTAGTTAGAAAAAAACATAAAGTACTAGAAAGCTATGGAAATATGGAAGTATGTGAAGGAGAGTATAGCAAGCAGAAATAACGAAGCTGGCACAAGAGAACTTGCAAGAGAGCTGGGAGGGGATGGAAATACTGGTCTCAAGAGCCTGGGTAGGAAGTTCCTCAGCTGGGAATAGTGAAGCCAGATTTGGAAGACAGTGCTAGTGTCCAGTGTTTATGAAGACATGCAGCTGCTTCTGCTTTGGATGAAACTTTTATGCAGCTGCTGGCTCTGCTTAGGAATGTCCTCTGCCTCTGGGGCCATATGATACACATCAGTGTTGGGAAGAGAGAGAGCACTAGCAAGCTTTTAATTCCATCCTAAACTGTGCTGTCACACAGGATGAAGAGAAACATTTTGTGTTTGAATAATAATTTAAACTATATATTTTTGTATTTTCTTAATTAATTAAAGATTCCTTGGGTTTTTTTTATTTGTGCCCACTGACTTTTCCAGAAATCGTTTCACAGTAGATAGGACTGTAAAGAGATACATTTAAAATCACATAGAAACAATGGTTTCCTTGATTAATATAAATCCAGCAGGAACTGAAGAAAAAAAAAAACAACTAGCAGAAGAAAACGAATTAAGGTCATTTTCAAAGCCAGTGCTTTTGGATAGATGATACAAAATCCCTTCATTTTTATGTCAGATAAAAATGTGTTTGCGGCCTGGATGGTCCTACCAAAAGAAGAGAATGTGGTGGAAAAATGAGGGAGTCTGTAAGACTGAGACTTGAAGTGCTGGGTTTGCTTTAGCTACTGCTCCGGAGAGGATGTGAAAGATGGAGATTGTGACATGCTGTGCTTTTTACCCACCTCTGAGTTACTGATGGCAGTAAGATTGACTCTGCTTTCTTTGCTTAGGAGACAGAAGTTCACATCTCTTTTAAGCAGATCTTGGTGTATACAGACACTCCAGTAATATTTAGATTAAATCTCACTTTTCTGAGTGTCTCTGTTCTTTGTGTAATAGGTGCAACAACAAGAAGGGTACTTTGAGTGATGCATCACATCGATTAAAAGAAGGATGGACTGGGCTTCTTAAAGGCAAGAGACAGAGGATACAGAAGGCAACTGGAGTGAAAAGAAGAATGGAAGTACTGAACCAGGCTTTGTGCTCCACAGAGGAAGCAAGGATTTTGTTTTTGTTGGAGTCAAGTTGGCATTGATGAAGGAAATGCAACTGAATTTAGGAGTTCAAGAATGTCTGCTCACCAATTAGCACTTTGTGGTATGCATACTTTTGCAGATTCAACACCACTGAGTGTACTGCTAAGTACTGAATACCTGTGAAAAATGAGTCTTGACATCTGATTAGGAAGATTCCCCTTTTCACAGTGTTGTGCCATATCATTCATAGGGTTGTGAACAAGCAGGAAAATGGCCTTTAAAGTTCACCTTTTGTGTTGTAGGAAATTATCCATGGTCAAACAAATGCTTCTAATTTTACAGATGAATGTTATGACACCATTTAAAGCTTTTCATATATTGTGATATGATCCTTGTATGCAAATTATTATAAAGAAAAACAAAAATAACAATAGTTTTAATTTTTAATAGCTCTGTATATGTAGCATAATAAGTAGTCTAGTTAAATAAGGCCAATATTGAATGTATTAGACTCCTGTAAAGCAGACGAAGCTGTGCTACCTGAAAAGTGAAAAAAAAAATTCAGGCTCATACTTACAGTTCTGTCCAGTGCTTTCCAGTAGCAGAAATATTTGCAGGAAAAATAAAATATTAATATGTGACAGAAATACAAGAACATCAACATGCAAATTGTATTCATATACCTACAGTCAAATATGCCAACATTTTGTGACAACACTATTTAACCACTTTAGATATTTTCCCCCATCACACATCTTTAGAGTTTTCAAACTCAAGCAGATATATAATTGAGGTGCTTAAAAATGTATTAAGTGGTTCGCAAAAAGTAGACATTTAGTTTTTATGGAAGCTTATGTCCACATTCGCAAGTATGCAGTCCTGTCCAAATGGTGCATGGAACGAGCAGAGAGCTGAACACCAGGTGTCTGTGCCACACATTTTTGCAGTGGGAGTTACTTACAATTAGCTGTGTCTAATCCTGTGGATCAGTTTTCATTGTAATTTAAAAAGCAGGGCAGGAAATCCTGAAGAAAACCTTTTGTCTTAGCTTTATCCAACCCCAAATTTAGTTCAGATACTCTGAGTCTTCTGTGATACAAACAAAACTATTCATTGTAGCTCAGGATGCACAAGCTGTGCCTTTAAAAAATGCGCTAACATGTCAATGTAGATTCATCCTGTTTTACTGAGCATTAGAAAATTTGTTTCACATGACACAAGAAGCAAAGAAATCTAATTTCTGTCAGTTAAATTCTTAAAGCTCAGATAAGAAAATTCCATCCCACTATAGGTGTAACAAAGCTGTCATGCATACAGGGCATGTAAGACAAGTTCCAGGTAATAGTATTGATGGCTGCAGTCCCAAGAAAGCTAGGAATGCCTTCTAAAGGTGAAGATGTGCCATGCTCTGAATAATTTGGTCTCATTTACAGTGTTCTGATTTGTTCTTCATGGTAATTACTGTGAGGCTAGAGGTCTGGTCTCCAGAGATGACTGCAGTTTAATGATGTTTGGTTGCCAGTGAGTTATCTTCAAAACTCTACTTAGCACAGAAAAGAATCCAAAAAGATGATTTCTTTTTTTCCTCTTTGTGGGAAAGAAATCATAGAATAATTTACGTTTGAATGGATCGCAGAAAGTCATCTGGACTAGACCTTGTTCAAAGCAGGGCTAACTTCAACTGTCTTCAATGAGAACAAGCAAATGCAATCATCTGACTTCCTCCAGCAGTTTAAAGAAGTATTTTCCCACTTGTCTTCACTGAGCACTCTATAGCAGATGCCCACCCTCATATCCACTTGTTGACCTTGCTTCTGATCCCAGCTCATGAGCTTGCCCTCTGTCCTTCAGCCATTCCATAGTTTTGCCTTTTCAAATTACTTCACTATTCATGTTTCATGGTTTTCCCAGTTTCATTTTACATTTCTTATGAAACATTTTGTCTCCAGCTCTTCACTACTGCAGGCACAGTCAGTGATAGCAAAGAGTGAAGAGCCTCTGATTTTGTGTGCTGAAGATGCACACAAACCAAGTCATTACCTTTTTTTTCTGCCATTCTCAGAGAATAAAAAACAGACAAGACATTGAAATTATCAGCAGAGGAAAAAAAATCAGAAACCAAAAAATCTTGATGTGTATGCAATTAGAATGCAATGTAACTTTCCAATTTTTTTGCCAGAAAGTAGAGTTTGTTTGTTGCTGTATACTTGTGGAATTATTTGAAATAGTGTAAAAGTAATGAAACAAAGATGTAAAATATGGCTTCAATAGAAGACAAGGGGATTTAATAAAGTTTAGGGAATAATATTTTGCATGCTTCTTTACAGGTAACTCCAGGGAGATATAAAGATATAGATATAGATATAGATGATATAGATGATATCTAAATTTATATATTATTAAGTAGTTGTTCATCAGAGTAGATCTGTCAGAAAAGTTTGACTTTTCTTAACAATTTTTTCTTATTCCAAATTTTTGTCACAATTGCCGGGGTAGACAATAGGGAAGAGGGTGCAAAAGTATTCTTACATCCATTCTGTATACACATGACACTATCATATATGCTCAAAACAAGCTGCAGAGATATGGGGAACCATTCCAGTTTCCTAATGAAAAATCCTGATGTTCCTGAAGTTAGTAGAATTCAAGGAATTGGAAATTCACTCATTTACATGATGATGATGCACTGAGGTGTTTATATTATGTTGCCTTATCAATTTTTTGGAGGCATTCTTATAAATATACATAATGAGTAGTCTTTCAAAACAAAGCTTCTGTTTTATAGCAAAGCCCTGAAATCTTAAAAAATCATTCTCTTTGCATCTTCTATGCTGAAGTGAACAGTGAAGCAGAAGAAATTATTTTGTAGCTCCATTAATAGGAGTGGGATTTTTCCATCATATTGCCTTCATAAGTGTTGCTGGACTTAATTGTTTAAATGGCTATATGGAAAAATGTGTCTATTTCCAGGGCATCTCATCCCCAATAACAAATACTTCTATTTATAGCAAATTAGCAGTACTGTAATAAAAAGAAGTTTGTATACCAAGGACTATGTGTTTATTCTCCAATTTTCGATAGTTCTTCACTTCTGTTTTGAAGGCAGACTCTGGGAATTGGACACCGAGATCTTCAAGTCAGACGCATGCTAAACCAGGAAAGCCTGCATAACAAATTAGGCAAGAAAAATACATGGCTATCCCTTGACTTAAGAGGCAATTAAAACCACTTTCGTGGATAAATAGCCTGTAATTGTTATGGCAGTCAGGAAGAAGACCCAGTACAGAGTTTATGTAGCTAAAAGTGAAACAGCAATCAAATCATCTCTAAGGAGAAAGGCTGGAGGAGGCATAAAGACAACTTCTGCCTCAGCGACCATTTCACTTCCAGACATTTTTTTTTTCCTTTTACATGAAAATTGAAAAGTGTTCATGGCTTTAGTAACAGGCTTTTGGTTGTTTTGTATGTGTGTGTGTGTGTGTGTGTGTCTTTTCATATGATAATGGAGAGATTCTATGGTAACCATTGAAAATGAAGGCCTGGAAACAAAAGCTGCAGCAGCAGAGGATCAGTACATATTCACTGTGTCTGCAGGAATAACGGCAGAGACTCCCTCTTCAGAAAGGTATCTGATGGCAGCCTCTAAAAGGGATGGCTTTGTTTTAACTCAGGCACAGTTAACTCACTCGACAGTTAGTGAAAGGTTTTTATTACTCCCAAGTTTCACTATAGGTTGTTTTTTGGTTTTTTCCCCCCACACACAGCCATATCTACTGCAGATGTGCAGTTAATAAGTGGTTAATGCTGGTCTCATCATACTTCGGGGGTGAACAACAGAAAAAGGAGACAGAAAAGAAGAGGTTTAGCAGCCAAATGCTGCTAACTTCCTCCTGGCTGGTTACCGTCTCAATAAGAATTCACATCTAAACACTGTAAGCAGGAATGAGTCTATATAAGACTGATGTAATGTAAAATCAATGCTTAATTGCAGGTCATGAGTAATTACTTAGCTGTTGGTCCAAAAAAGGGTTTGTCATCTGAGTAAATGGAGATATGAAATATCAAGCCCAGTTGTTTGCAGAACAATAAATTACTATTTTGGTGAATGTGCTTTCCCACAAAGATGAAGCAGCTATCTATGTCGTGTCATGTAAAGTGATAGTGCAGACATGAAATAGCCTGTAGGACAAGTTACTATAAGTGTTCCTATTATTGACTTTAGGAAGAATATAAGTTCATTCAAGACTGACTTTGGAATAAAACAAACCAGAAATCTTTTACGTGAGAACTGATAAAAAGTAAAAAATAAGTTTAAGAGTAAATGAAAAAACCCAGCCTTTCCATTTGCTCTGTAATGTCACTATTTTTCTACTACTTAGTTTAGAAACAATCATAATGCAGGGATACACTGAACTGTCAATTAGAGGTGGTCTTGCTATTCTTGTTCCAAATACTCTATTTTTCTTTAACCATATCAGAGATTTTTAGTAAATTATTTTACTTGAAAAGTATAACAAAATTTAAAAGAAAAGGTTATAGCAAAGAAAAAAAACTGCTAATGAACATGATGATGTATCCTCTGCTAGAAGTAATACTGTGACTTCATTAGCATGAGTTTCCAACAGAATGCTGTATTACTAGAATAGTGCTACAAAGTGAACACCCAGTTCACCATGTTTTGCTCTCAGATGACTAACATCATAATATCTCATATGAGATTTAGAATTATATGTCAGTTACTGAAAAATATTGGTGTAGATAATGTTCCTGTCACTGGTTTTGAAAAACTCCTGTATTTACAAATAAATGAATAAACTCCTGGTGAATGAGTTCCAGGCTGCCAAATCAAAGTGTAGGATTAGGTTCAGATTCATTGATAAAGTCTTTTGAAAAATTCAGGCCAACTTATGCAGAATCCAGGTGAAAAGATAAGAGTTGAAAAGGAAGGCTGAAATGATAAAGAACTGTTCTGTAAATAACAAGGTTCCATTACCAAGGAAGGATGGTTCACACTGCAGATTTATTTCTCAAATCTTACCAGTTTATCTAAATATTTATTTTCCTCATACTGATATGCTCTTAGACTTTCATATGAGTCCTGTAAATGTGTACAACACACAGTCTTTTGCTCTTGTTTGTGGGATCGTGTCTTTTTTGTTGTGGATGCAGGTTCACTCCAGTCTGTTACCCTTTCATGGAAAGTTGATCACCTAGCACTCTAAAAGCACAAGAGCTCCAACAGCCCAGGCTTCCTTGCATGCCTCAATAACCTGAGCTCACACTCTTGTGTTATCTCCTTTCCATTCAAGATGTCTTTTGCCTTGCAAAGTAGTGGAAACAAGCAAATAAACATGTATGTTTTATAAAGTTTCCAGAATAATTTTTAATTCTATTTTTAATACAAAAAAGTGTAGACTTAGTCAAACCACAAAACTTCCAACATTTTCCTGAGTAATTTTTCTGATCACTCTCAATCTGTCTTTGAATTTAAGGAAGGTCTCTAGCTGTTCAATCTTCCTCTTCTCACACTGGCCTTCTTCAGCCACTGAATTGTCTCCCTCTTTTCTGACCCTTCCTGATGACAGGGGATCTGAAGATGTTGAAGAATTCAATATAAAAGAATTGCACCAGATAGAAACTGATGGAGCAAAAAAATTGAGACTGGTAACTAGTTGTAAAATATTGTATGTTTTTCCTTCAAAGAAGTCTTGAATAGCAGCTTGTGGAAATTCCACTTTTTGTCTCTTCCTTTTCTCATGTCAGATACTGGATTTCCCCAAATAACTTTCTGAAATACAAAAGCAGAAATGATGAGTAGGGGTTTGTGAAGAATTCTGACACAAATATGAAAAAAATATTTTTGTTCATTTATTAGCAAAGAGTATACCGTGTATCCTCTGCCTGTGATTCCCCAACAGATTTGGACTTAAAATGCTTAGTTAAATGACTAAGTCAGAATAGAATGTCCAAAATATTTCACTGCAATTTAATAGAATATTACTTCTCCTCCACCAATAACAGCAGATATGGACATGATGATGTCACAAAATATTTTAATTTCAGACTTGCTCTTTATTTAATGGGAGTAGATTACACATCTGCTGAGTTAAATGAATCTTATTGGATTCATATAATTCATATCAATGTGGACTTTATATAATTTTCATATAAATATGATAAATATGGTAAAACCAGTCATGCCATGTCTGGTCTGTGGTAACTGGATAGGAACATAAAAGTCCCAGCTCAAGTCCTTAGACAAAGAAAGGTGCCTTCTGTAACCAGGGATACTCAAGGATGAATGGAATTATATTATTTTTAGGTTCTATCTCTTGGCCCAAAAGCATATGTGGTTTTTTTTGCCAGTCTGTAACTTCTGCCAATCTACCTTGGAAATAGCATTGTGTGTCTCAGACAGAACTAGATGACTTTCAGACTAGATGATATTCAGTAACTTGTATTGAAAGAGATCAAAAACTATCAGAGAACATTCCTGGGCACTGCAACTCAGTCCTCTGTAGAGCTAAAATCTTGCCAGAGCAAAAGGCACGGTTTGGGCTCCCACCTGCTAATATTCCCAAAATAAAACTTGGGCATAATTTTGCAATTAAGTAGCAGCCGAAAGCAATTAAACAAGTGTTTGGACACCATCACTTTATTTTGGAGGGTAATAGGGTTTAATTTAATTTGAAAAGGAATTTTTCTGGGCTAAGGGGAGGAGACAACATGTGAAGCAGCTTATTGAATCCTGTGTTCAGTTTTGGGCCCCCTCATTACCCAGGAAGATATTAAGGTGCTGGAGTGTGTGCAGAGAAGGGCAACAGAGCTGGGGAAGAGGTGAGCACAAGTTTTATGTGAAGCATAAGGAGTTGTATGTCTGGAGAAAAAGAGGCTTGGGGGAACTTTACCACTCTCTCCCAAGTACCTGGAAAAACTGTAGTGAGATGGGGAGCAGTGTCTTTTCCCATGTAACAAGAGATGTGACAAGAAGAAACAGACTTGTGACAGTTGTGACAGAGAAGGTTTATATTGGATATCAGTAAAAATTTCTTCATGGAGATGGTTGTCAAGCATTGAAATAGGGTGCCCAGAGAAGTGGTGGAATCATCATCCCTGTAGGTATTTAAAAGATGTGTAGCTGTGGCACTTAGGGACATGGTGGACTTGTCAGTGCTGGGTTAATTGCTGGACTCAATATTCTTAAAGGTCTTTTCCAACCTCTATGATTCTACGAAGAGGAGAGAAAAGGGAAAATCCAACATATAGGGAAATAACAAAGCTGAGAAGCATTTCTATTTAGCAAAAAGTGACAAAAGAATAATGAAAAAGAGAAGTAAAACTACCCTATTCAAGTGTTATAATGGTTAGTCTCTGCTTACTTTGTGTGAGCATCAGACATTCTGTCATGTGAGGGAAGATAAGACATGAACATTAAAGAAACAGGACCTGATACTCTTCAAGAGAGCAACATGCTTCTTCAGAAGACAAAATTCAATCTGCTCATATAATAAGTTTAGAGGCCAAGAGTTGATTCAAAGGCATTCATGATGATAAAAATTATTAAAATATTACAATGATACATAAATGTAATATTTTTATGAAACACAGTGCAAATATAAATCAACCAGCATAAAAACAATGGGAAAAAATGTTGAAAAAAACATCCCTAGTACATAAATGAGGCATATTATAACATGCTTTATGCTTTCTTTTTAAAACAGAAAAACAATGCCTCTTGGACCAGATAAAAGATAAGGAGTAAAAGAGGTACTCGTGGTGCTCTGGCATAATTGTTAAAGGTTAAAAACATTTTGGCCTTGACCCTTTCTGTGTGAGTCATTTGAGACCCTCTGTATCACTGTACCTTGGATACCAAGGCAAAGAAGCAGAAGGTCATAAAAATGCATTGTGATCTTTTTTACAGGCAATGTGGTTGGAAACACTATCCTTGATCCATTACTGAATGAAGGCTTTCTAGCCAAAACCTATCTATTGACCTAGAAATGTTAGTTTGAAAGAATTTAAAACTCGTATTAGATAATTATATCATCTGGCTAATAGAAATAAAAAAAAAAAAAAAAAATCACTTTTCCCCTTAAGCTGTGTATTTTTATTTAAGATATTAAATGTGCCATAGGTGTCTTGGACTAGTATTCACAATTCCCATCAGTTAAAGCAACAGCTTTGGGAGGATTTATTGCTCAGATAAATTAACCTGTTGAGATTTTGGGTTTTTCTTCCCCAGCATTCAGAGGGATATACAGGCTGAAATAAAAGTGCTGATGTCCATTTTGTGTGTATGTCTAATTTTCATTGTCATTTCATTCTGTGAAACTGTAGTCTATTATAAAAAGAAAGAAAAAAAAAGTTAAAAAAAAAAAGCTAAATGGCAAAAAACCTGTGCCCAAAGATACAGACTCAGATTTATGTTTTCACACTGGAACTGGACTGGATGTTGTCTTCATATGATACTTCATTTAATAAAAATGTGTGCATGTGCTTAATTTTAGGAATGAAAATATTTCTCTTCATGTGGGAATTTTCAGCCATTCCATGTTAAGCATGAGTTTAAATGCTCCGCTGCATGAGGTCCATCATGACGTTTTCTTGAAAGCACCTTTTGGCACAGATTTAATTCTAGACACCTTATTCTAGAACAAGAATGGGAAAATTTTCTCCTTCGGTCAAATGGCACTGACTTTCCCATGATGAATCCCTGGCCTATTGAAAATTGCAGCTGATTCTACAAACTTAGATGCTTCAGTTTTTCAATTCATATTTCAAGGACCGAATAGGTGAAAAGGTAAAGTAGAGAAAATAGAAATCTCACGACTCCGATTTAGCTCATTTCTCTGTGCCTGTGAATTCAAATTAAATCTATCATGGAAAGAAATAGAATTTGCATGGTAAAATATTTGCAAGGTCTGAGCATGTTTGATTATTTCACTAGTTGTTCACTGACTTCCCATCAGTAAGTAAAAACAATTGTCAAGTCATCTGATGTACGCTCTTCACAAAAATCACATCACATTGACATCAGTTCGAGGAGATGTTTGTGAAAAGGTGTACAGAACATTTTGTTACCTTGGGCTCTGGTATCACCAGCAAGTGTGCTGCAGCTAGAGGTGATAACAGTAAGTATCAGAAAAAAAACCAAAGCAAGTTGAGTCTCAGGTCCCTGCTTGAGTTTGCTGTGCTGGTGGATAAAAAATTCTTTGCCAGCAAACATGGTATGGCTGTTGCTAAGAATCAAATGCAGATCTATGAAAGTAGCTCTGACTCCTCATAGCAATATTGTAACATTGGCACTGTCCACAGAGCATGTGAGAGAAAGCTTGTTTCCTGTGAATGCTCATGCAAGCAAAGTGTTTGGAAAAAGAGGGATGAGCATAAAAAAAGCCATAAAATAATTTTTAAAATTCAAATTAATACTTTGCAGACCCTTTCCCTCCCAGAGTTTTCACAGCTCTGAATAACACTGTTCTAATGATAAGGTTTCACATTTTTATGCTCTTGTAATTGATCTCTTCAGTACACATGCTATGACAGAAAAGTTCCCTGTGGATTATTTTTTATCTCTTATATCTATTTCTGGAACCTGAAAAAAAAAAAGAAATCCAGCCATTACATACCTCTTTTAGAAATGGAAGCTTTGAATTTCGTCACCACCTTTTAATGATCAGCCCTTTGGAGAAAGAGGTTTTTTGGAAGATGGCCATTATAAAATACAGTACAAATACAATTCTATCTTGTTCTATAGATTGGAATAGGGGCATTCTGTTAGAAGAAACATGTTGTCAGGTTTTACTGGTCATCTCTTTTTACAGGTGTTCACTGTTTTCACATTCCCTGGCACTATGCAGACACTGCAGGACAAACTGCAGGAGAAATCAACTCAGATTTGAGGTGATGCATTATTCTGGTTGCTGGTAGGTGGGGAGACTCCATGGAGACCGAAAACTGCTTTGTAGCACCAAAGCTAGAGAGTCATATAAAACAAAACAAAAATAAGAATATATGCTAGTTTTGTCTAGGGTAGAATTAATTTGCTTCGAAGTAACTGGTGTGAGCTTATGTTTGGGATTTGTTCTGAAAACACTGTTAATAATGTAGAGATGTTTCTATTACTGTAGAGCAAGGCTTACACAGAGCCAAGGTCTTTTCAGACACGCTCCCACCAGAGCGGGGGCTGGTGGTGCAGAAAGAGTAGGGAGGGGACACAGCTGGGACAGCAGACCCCTACTGACCACAGGGGCATCTCATTCTGTATGGCACCATAGACAGCTTTTGCAGGGGGATGTGCAGAGTTATGGCGTTTGTCTTCCTAAGTCATGGTTACACGTGTTGGAGCCCTCCTTTCCTGGGGATGACTGAACACCTGCCTGCCCATGTGAAGCGGTGAATGAATCCTTTGTTTTGTTTTGCTTGTGTGTGTGTGGCTTTTGCTTCACCTGTTAAACTGTCCTTATCTCAACACACAAATATTTTTCGCTTTTACTATTCCAGTTCTCTCTCTGATCCCACTGCTGAGGGTGTGAGTGAGAAGCTGTGTGGTGCTTAGCTGCCAGCTGGGGTTAAACCACGACAAAATACAGTAAGTGAATGTGAAAAGAAAGAAACAAACTCTAAAGAAAGTGACGAGAACCGTGAGACCATGGCCATAACTAACTCAATCTCCACTGACATCAGCAGACTTGGGTTTTTTTGTATTTTTTTTTGTGAGATTTGTACTGGATGGGAGAGGGTAAACACATAAAACTCTGAATTAAGTTGATATGCAGCTACGTAAAAGGTAATTTATGTAATTGCCATATCCAGTTAGGTTGACTCTGTGTTTAGAAGACAGAAAGGGACCAGTTACCAGACTGCCAGGAGTAGAAGCAAAACTTGAACTGCAAAGTACCTGTAGAAGCTTATTGAAAACTGGCTTGGATAAAACAGGAAGTTTTTGGTAGGTTCCACTTTACCTGCATGCCAAACAAGTGTAGAAAGCTATTACTCAAAGTGGAAAAATCCTGGCTTTGTACTGAATAATGTAATGAATAGCATTTGACACTGAATATGTCCTTAAGAGATTTGCCTAGCTTAAGTGACTCCATTACCAGGCATTTCTAATATTCAGGAAAGTTATTCCTTGATAAGAAAGCATTGATTACTGTGTCTTTTATTACCTGGAGTCTTCCCTAAAATGCAAATTAATAATAAGCAGAAAATGTAAATAGTACTGGCTCTGTTTTAAAAAGGTGCGTCTTTGGCCTGTTTAGCTCTCAAGAGTTCTTAGTCTTTAAGAAATACCTTGTAAATTATTCTTTGAAAGTTTTCCAAAATATTTTGTCTTCTCTAGCTGTAACTTTGTTTCTTTGGTTTACCTGGGCATTAGGGGTTGCTATAATCTACTACTTATAATCCACTGATTATTATCCAACAGAGTTTTGAATTAAATTTTATATTATTCATCATTAGTCACTTCCCAGGTACTATTAAAGCATTTTATATTGGTAGTGAGGATAAAAAGAAAAACAACTTCAATTCTTCAGAAGGATTTTTATTATGAATCTTTTATAGTGGAAGATGTGAGATTAGGAAATTTTATTGACAGGATTCAGTCAGTTAGTATTAGCCTAATTAATGTCTGCTGGTGCATGTCTCAGTATGTACGTGTGCTTCAACTAACATTTTTATGTTCAGGGAAGTTCCCATGAAGTCTAGACAAGCTCATATCCCTCCAAAAGAGGGAAGTCTGGCAAAGAAGCCCTCATAGCTGTGTTTTCAGCACTCCCTGATCCCAGTGTTAACCCTCATGGGCAGCGTATATGAACCCCATCCTCTTCACCAGGGAACTGAGATGACCATTTGCCCCTATCTCTCACAAGTGTAGTAACTCAAAGGCGCTGTTTCAGCACCCTTCCTTCTGTCTCATGGACATTGAACCTGTCAGAAGTGTAATATGTCTTGACACTTGTTCCTTAACATGGCTCAGCCTTATAGGAGCCTGGTATGGGGCTTGCTGCTGTAAACAGACCCCATTTCCTTCAAACACTTTCATTTCTGTAATCCTGGGTGTGTGATGTGCTGCCCTGAAGGAAGCTTACTGCTTTTGCCTTGCTTCCAATCGAACTGCTGTGGTAAAACATCTTCCACTAGAGAGGCTTCAGGGCAGGTTAGGTTATAGGTGTGGGTTAGTGAAAGGGTCACTTTTTAAAGGATGTGCAATTAGGTCGTTCAGATGCTGCTTCAAAGCTGGGGAACTGTCTCAATAATGGGGAAATGGAAATATTATGCAGGAAAATTTGGGTGACCTGGATAACAAGTGAGATGGAAATTTGCGTTATGGTAGATAGGGTCATACACTGAAGGATTACTAAGGCTCTGGTGTGTCAGCAGTGGTACATAAGGGAAGAAGAGAAAATGAGCACAATAGTCCGCTGCAGGATGGCTATAAAACAGCCCTGAAGAGTCAACGGCAATCCTGGAATGAAAACTGGACAAAGTCTTCCCAGTAAAAATAAGAAAGTATGACTGCCCCATGCAGGACCCTGAGGAAGTCATAATCTAAATACTCTACACGGTTTTAGTCAGCCAAGCTCCAGCAGGATAAGTTGAAATGGGAATGTGTATAAAGAGGAAATAATTTATCAGGCAAGTGGAATACCCATGTTACAATCAAAGTCTAAAATAACATAGTTTCACTAATTGAATTCTTCCCATCAGTAGGTCAACGTGGGTAAAAAGTAGGAAAGAAAGAACGATTTAAGGTAAATGAAAGTGCTGGCACAATACCAAATAAATATAAATGTGCAAGAATTCCTTACATTGTGGTGAGAAGCAGCTGAACTGACCCTAGCAGTACTGCGCATCAAATGGGCTCAAACCAAACAACTTGAGCATTTCTCCACAACACATCAACATGGGTCGGGGGAGTCCTCATATTCTGCTTGAGAAACAGTTTTCATGAGTTCAAGAATCAATCAAATTAATACGTGGGAGAAAAAAGCCTGTAATGAGGTCTATTAAACAGTTTTCAGCTGTGGAGATGCCCAAACTGGGAACAAGCTGGGAAGTCCTTGAGCTAAGAAGCTGTGAAAGTTTCAGGGGTTTGTTGCCACATGCTTATCCCATTGTTATTTTCTTCTATGGACATTCATTGTTGATTGCAGTTTTCAGTGTGTTTTCAGGAGTTTCTCATAAAGCAAAAACTAATCAAAGAAAGAAACAATGGACCTAACATCACCCCTCTATCAATCTTCCCCCCAAAAAATCCATCAAAAAATCCATAACCCCCTAGGCTATTTTCTTTCTACTAAATATAAGTGCATGGGATTTTTGGCATGATCTTTTCTGCCTCTAGCCTGGAGAAAACAGAAATATCCATCAACATGGTAGACAGTGACTTCAGTGTGAAAGGACAGGCTGTTTTAAAACGTGTGATAAGAAGAGCAGAAAGCAGTAGGCTTTGTCATTTGAGAAAGCAGAGTTCAGAGGGCATCTGAGATGCAGTGGAATAAGATGAAGCAGCGTATCATGAAATTGCCAGTTTTCAAGGAGTGAAAATTGAGAGCTGTAGCAGAAATTGTTTTGGTGTCTTTGCTGCAGAAGTGACTGCTGCAACACCACAACTGAGTGTGTTCGTGGATGAGATTTGTGCACGTGAAAGAGTAGCTGCGAGTCAGTTCAGTAACATGAGCAGGTGATCAGTCTCTGTAACAAATCTTCCTTGTCTCCTCCCCTAGGGGATACCTATCCACTTCTGTATAACCTGCAGTTCTTGTTCGAGAATAGAGTGCAGAATTGAATCTTTCAGGAGTTTTGGCGATGGGCTTGGTTTTTTTACCCTTCTCTATTTTCTTTTTTTTCCCCTCTGGTAAGGAAGGGCTAATTATTTCTGTACTGTATCAAAGTGAGACACTCATATTTCTGTCTCCCAAATACTCTGCTGCAGCAGTGCTTGGCTAATACTGTCTGCATCCCAAATAGATAAAGAGAAAAGAATGAGCATGAGAATTTTACATGAGCAACTGGGGAACAACCTTCTTCCAGAAATATGCTCCTCTTTTCTCTAATTGGATAAATCTTTTCTGCAATTTATACTTATATATTTATTTATATA
Source organism: Polioptila caerulea (assembly GCA_013397295.1). Classification (NCBI taxonomy): domain Eukaryota; kingdom Metazoa; phylum Chordata; class Aves; order Passeriformes; family Certhiidae; genus Polioptila; species Polioptila caerulea. The sequence continues at coordinate 1,932,641 of VYXF01005264.1, read as the reverse complement.
TTTATTTATACTGTTCACTACTGTATTTTTAGATATTCTAGTTATTTATGCAATTAATATTCTTTCTTATTGGAAAATATTTGTTTTAACATTAACAAAAATGTAGCAAGATTATCCATACTTGGCTCACTGCTTATAAGTTATGAATGTTTTTCACTGCTTATTGCAAGGACACATTTCACCGTCTGAGTTAAGGAGAAAGAAATTCTGGTTGCCTCTCTGGTCTCCACTGCCTCAGCCTTTGTCCACTCCCATGAGGCTTTATCTTTTTATTTCTTCTCAGAAAGTCCTGACCTTCATGTCTTTTTTAAGTTTTTGTATACCTAAACACTGATCATGTCTTGTCTACAGGTGCAGTAAATGTTGGTGCGAAGAGTTACAGAGTCAAGACCAAGTGAAGTAGCACCACTTCCTTAATGTAGCAGCTGTTTTTCTCATTGTTTTTGTCCCTTCTGTGCTTTGCAATACTGCATGTTAAGCTGACTTTCACTGTTGATAGAGAAAATATCTTCACTCCCTGTTGTCAAGCCCGAGCCCATTTTAATAGCTTGAGGTAGCAGATGTGAAATTTTGCCCACAGCTGAACTGTGAGAACAGGGAGCATGCTGGCTGCAGCTTGACTTCATGCCAGGATCCCTGTCCTCCCTGAAAAGGGAACCTGGAAGCCATGGAGCCAGATCTGAGGCTGGTAGGAAAGGGCACCTTGGGGAGTACAGAACTCTTCCCAGCCTGTGAGGTGTTCAAGCACCACAAATGGCTTCAGCCCTGGCATCGGGTCCCTTCTTCCCTTAGGCTGATGGAAAAAACCTGCCTGCACTCCAACTGCCTCTGGAATGTCCTATTCAAAGAACTTCTCAAGACTGAGGGCAACAATCCAATGGATTGCATAAGGCTTGCAGCAGAATTTCTGGTCTTTACTGTGGATGTCATTACTCGTTCCTCATTGTTATCACAGGAATTATAAGAGATGTTTGAAAGCATACAATAACAATATTGTTACACAGCTTTGATTTTTGTAATTAACTCCTTTTAACTTTGCTTGTTTCATTCCATTTACTTTTCTTTGGAGATTTTTTTCATCAGTAAACTTTCTGTAACAGAAGTTCTCCAGATAGCTTTTTTATTTTTTTATCAAGCTACTATGGTTACTGACTATTCTGATAAAGACTTAGTATCCTGACTGTGTAAATCTATTATTATGAAAATGTCAAGAAAAATATTTTTTCTTAATCATAATGCAGATATATTTATTCATGAACAATTGGTTAAAATTAAAAGTTTTTAGATTATGATACTTGTTCTCTTAATAAATACTTTAAATAGACATGTCTAGATTTCAGTAAACATAGGAGCTTCCATTTAAAGATATTCTCTGTTTCTGGATTCTTTATTAAAAAAAAAAAAAAATTCTTTTTTTTATGTGACAGCTTTCATTACCATTACTTTTGAAAAAAAATATATATTGCAGGCAGGTCCCATGATGTCTCAGCCATGTTTGTGTCTGCTAATTAGAAAGTGAAAGGGCTTATGTACTTCTTTTTTTCTTCTTTATTTTTCAACATTTACAATGGTCATAGAGTATCACATATTCTTTCTGGAGTGCAATACAGGATGGTGTCTTTTTTACATCATTTACAATATCATCCATTATTAGATTCATACTGAATTAAGAGTTATTTTCCTTAGGCAGGAATTATGTATATTAAGTAATTATATATGATGTTCATAAATAGAAAAAAATGAAAATTCACATTTTTTTTCTTCTCTAAATTAAAAACACCTGTGAAAAACTGAAAACTGATCTCAGACTCCAATGTTTCTTCTTCCTTTGTTTGTTTTATATCTATTAATGTCTTCCTTCTCCTTTTACTTTTGATAGCAACATTGGCTCAAGAATGACTACTGAAATTGAATATATGAAAAAACACGCCTATTACATTTAAACATAAATTACCTCATTCTATCCCCGGCCTGTGATCCCTTTTTCTTTAGCCTGCTGTGTTTCTCTGAATGGATTCATTTTTGGAACATTTAATTACCATACCAGATTCTAGTCTAAAATATATGAGCTTTCAAACAACGTAACTTCCAAATTCAGACATTACCAGCAAAGTGCATCTGGATGGCAGAGCCAAATGAGAGATGTGCAGCAGCACAAGTCCAAACCCCAGTTTTTAGAGAAAAACTAATTGATTCTTCTCTCCTCTCCAATCTGAGCATGGCAGCTGTATTTTCCCTTGCACTGCGGATGTGTGACACAGTGCAAAGGTTGACACAATGCTGGGAAAGCAGAAGAAAAGTGAATGGGACTGTAAAACTCCCTCTTTTGGCCCAGTGGGGAGTCTTCAGAGTTTACTTCAGCAGAGAGGAACTCATTTTGAGTTTTCCTTAAACAAAGCAGTGCTGTAAGAGGAGCAAAACTGCCTCCTCTCTCTTTGTGTGCATCTGTTTTTACTTTAATCACTCTTAGCATGAATATTGTACGGTTTCTCATCCCTTGAATATAAACAAATCTGATACTCTCTTTCTTCCTAGAGAATTTCAAGCAGTTCTCCAATATTTTTCTATTAATGTCTACATGTGTTAATCCATTATGCAACTGGTCCCACAAACCATGCGTGCACACAGGCACACAAACACTTCCAGCAGATAATCATAGAAATAATTAAAAGCTACAGGAAACTCAGTTACCCAGTCCAAATAGCTGTAGGCACTTTCATAATTCGCACTTACACACTTTTATGCCAATGCCATTTCATTTCACCATCACATCTCTAGTATCTACGGCCCTAAGTTGCCTTTCTACTAATCTGCAGTCCCCATTATCACAGATAAAAGATCTTTTGTCTTAAGAAACATATATAGCAGTCAGTCTCAAAGGATACCTATTATTTCAGTAGGACTTTTTATTAGTGTGCTTTTTTGCTAGTTTTGTTAGTGTTCTAAAGCATCACGCGCAGTTCTAAAACTAGTCTCTCTTCTCTGAAAAATATAGATTTAGCTTGGAAAACTATACTGAAAACAGTACATGAACAGTCATGTATTTTTCCAATGCAAATAGATAAACATTACTTTTAAAATTCTTAGTCCAGTTTACTGAGTCTTGTTGGATGAGCCAAGTGAAAGAACCATGTTGTCACTACAGAAGGTGTCGATTTGTTGACCTGTTCAGCCAGGATCCTAGCCCTAAAAACATGGTGAGAAGTCGATTAGGCCCCCAAAAGCTTTGAGCAGCTGTCCTCAATAAGCAAGGAGGTCACTACATGTCTGCCACAGATCATTATTAGCCCTCAAATATGACTTCATTAGCTACCTACAGTGTAACTAAGGTCACCACAAGTTGGAAGTCACCCAAAGAGCAACGATGTTAACAGGAATGGACTAAATTATAGTCACCAGCTAATGTGACAGTGGTCTACAATGATTATTTTGCTGTTACAAAAAAAAAAAAAAAAA
>VYXF01005264.1:1887671-1929037 GCA_013397295.1 Polioptila caerulea | reverse complement strand
CCCCCCAAAAAAACCTCACCACATTTCTGAGAAATGAAATGCATGCACCAGGTTTCTCTCAGGATTCCTCATGCTCGCAGTTACCCACATGCTCGAGTGCTTGGACGTTGCAGTGCTGATGGTGACAAACATTGTTACTGAAGTACCATTGAAAAACTTATGGTAAAGCAAAAGCTTCTTTGACAATTTTTGCCATCAATGAAATGTTTTTTCTCACCCAAATATTGCTCAGATTGTTTCTCTTTGTCTCTGAATAACATCAGTTGTGGACTTTGTGCGGGCACAAATTAGTTAAAGATACAGGGCTAAGAGAAGGGCTTGATTGCCTGTGCTGTTTAATTGTTAGCATCCTCCCCTGCAGTTTTGATCTACATCAAGCAGCACTCCATGGGCAGTGCTCAGGCGTGAACAGGAAATAAATCAAGAGATGTTTCAGTGGATAGTGTGATGCAGGGGAGACCAGGACAATCGTGTCCTGGCACCAACCCTATGGGCCAGCAAACTCTGTCCCAGCCCTTCAATCTCTTTGTTCGGTAGTATATTTGCAGACAAAGCATACTCTGAGGGTGCAGGATTCAGTGTGAGCTAGCTGTCAGGTCATTTGAAGAGGGTACCTTTTGTCCACCAAAAGCAGCTGGGACACAGTGAAGCTGAAAGCCTTGGCAGGGATTTGACTCTACTGCTGCCCTTGGAGCCCTATTCCCCACCTGCCCAGGCTCCCTGTCACTCTCAGCTCCTCTTCTTCCCTCTGCAACTGGGCAGGCTACTAATTTGGCTGAAACTGGAGAGGCACAGATGGTACCAGGGTACTGTCTCCAAATATACCAGCTGCTGTAAACCTTGGAGTTTTTGTCAGCATCCTCAAAATGGCTCTGTTAATAGTCTGTGCAACAGGAAGGGAAAGAGAGGTAAGAGACATTGATTTATCAAATTCTTAGTATTAAGTCAGTGAAACTTTTTTCCCCTCAGTATTTAAAAAATCGGTATTCACTAGACTCCCAAGGTCCCTGCATTTTTCCTCTGAGTTGCAGCTCTCTTACTGAGAGGTAACCTTAGAATAAAAAAGAATTGGAATTTTCTTGGTGTCAAAAAAGGTGAAATGATTCATCAGGAAAGAAAATACGTGTCAAAAAGTGAGGTCTTTCTAAGACATCTGGTGTTTGTAAACAGTGAGATAGATCATCGGAAATCAATTTTTTCCCAGCTTTGAAAGCCTATTTATTCCACTAGATATGGCTACTGCTCCCTCCCCTATCCCTTGTATCCTTTGTTTCCAAGGAACAACAGTTTGTATAACATTCAATCTGAGAGGAGAAAAAATTAATTTTGTCCAAAATTAGTACTGATTTTAGAAGAAAACAAAAAAAAAAGGATGTACATTTTGATTTTGACTCAATTAAGTAACAGATTTTTAAAAATTCTTACTGTTACCTCTCACATATTAAATATATAGTAAAAGATCAGATTAAGGAGTGTAGCTATCTTAAGGCATGCAAGACTTTTCTTTTCTCATATTGTCCGTGACTTTGCTCTTGTCTACATTCCTGAGGTATATCATGGGTCATAGACCCAAAAGTTGTTTCTATTGTTCCTATAAGTAGATTGCAAAACTTTGTATAGAAAGAATGTATGATATGCATAGTTTACTTCTACTACATATGCACCTAATCAGCTAAGCATATATTTGCATGTTTCTTGGTATACACAATTAAAATGTAACTTTATTGTAACAGAAAAAAACCCAACCAAACAGTAAAACTCATTCTCCACCCTGAGTATAAACATTCTTTCTGTGACAGTAGGAAAAGATGGCATTTTAATATCTCATTTTTGTCATACTTGAATAGCAGAAATATTGCTTTCCTCTCCCCTACTAATGATGGATCAGTCACTCACTTCATAACTATGCAAAATCTCAAGAGTTTCTTTATGTTCTTTGTAATATTGATTTGCCAGTCCTTTAAAATACAAACTACTTTATCTGTCTTTGTATGTATCCATCTATCCATCTTTTTGTTATGTTTTTTTTTCTTAGTTCTATATTTTGTGTAGCTTCCAAGAACACAGAAGATGCAAAAGAACAATTTTATTTATAAACTGTCTCCAGGAAAGCCTTCTACTAGAATTTCATATCAAGTGCCAGTAAGAATCTATAAAACTCAGTTAGAAGTTCATAGGCACTAGAATCCTTGTTATTGATGGGCCTCGGGGTCAGATTCAGCAAAAGCTACATGATCCTTCTCCTGGGAATGAGTTTCTTCAATTATTTGGCCTTCTTCCCCAGCTATCAGATAGTTTTATGAGCAAATGTTGTTGCAATATCTATCTCTGAAATTACACCTTGACAGTGTTAAAATGATATAATAATCTCAGGCCCTGTAAAGCCCAGTGCTAACCTGCTGCACTCACTGATTAGCCTTGGACTGCTGTAGGATGTAAATAAAGCTGGCAGTTGGACTAAAAGGCAACTGGTAGGCCTGAGCAGACTGAGAAATGTTGGCCTTGATTACCTGTTTTCTTGCCAACCTTCAACGAGCATGATGCTGCCGCTCTGTCCCAGAAACTTTGCTTTATCCTGGTGTGAGAACAGTCAAGCAACTTTTTAGCTTCTTTTGAGTAGAACTGGAGGAGCGGATAAAGTGTATGGAAAAACAGTGCTCAGACACTTTCAGAGAATAACAGGCATGCTGTTAAAAATACCTGTTTCCTGGAATCAATATATTTTGTTTTGTAGATGCTCCAACACAGCAGTATAAATACTCACATTTTCCTTTGGGTAGATAACATCAGGAAAGTAAAATTTAAATGAAAAAAAAGTGAAAGTATTTCTGAAACAGGTATCCTTGTCTTTGGTGGTCTGCCTGCATGTGGCAACTTTCAGCATGGAAAATTGAGAATTAACAAAACCATTCTATATGCACAAATAAATTCCATGGGTATTTACTTACTTTCAAAACCCCCACAAAATTTGATGTGTATGCCTAATTCTAATGGGGATGTATGGTAGAAAATGACACAAAGAGGCATAAACCCCAAGGTGAATGGCTTCCATACTTCCCAGAGCTAAACAAAGACCAAAACACAAAACAAAAAAAAATCAAAAGAAAACACAAGAGAGTAATAACAAAATGTCTTGTAGATGTTTTTATTTATTACACTGAAGTTGGAAGCACAGGACCTTCCAACAGAAACTCTTGTTAAGTGATTTCTAGTATGATTTCCCAAATTCATGAAGCATGGCTAAAATTTTATACACCAGAGGGTTTTCCTGTCTTGTGGTTTACATTACTAGGTATTCTAACAGTCTATGATAAATACACACCAACCACAGGGATGAGTCACACAGATGAAATTAATTCATCATTAATGAACGTGAATTCACTTGAGAGACATCTTAGCAATTGAGATGGGTTAAAAAGTGTCAGTGTTGCCAACAAGGAAATATACAAGAAGTAGGCGTGGGAATATTGCCCATATTTTGCTGGCTCTAGAAACTTTTACGGAAGAACTACACTTCTGTTTAACACTTCTGTGTTAAAGATTTCAGGTGAAGTCAGCTGGGAATGACAATAACACTTCAAACCTTTCCTCACTATTGAAAGGTAAAATCCAAACAGAATTAGTATCTGTAAATCCCCAAGCTTTTTAATAGTCTTTGACGAAATGCATTTTGCGCAGTTGATGTAGATTGAAGGGGCCAAGATAGCTAGACTACAAAAGCATTCATTAGTCTGCCATGAAGATGGAATTCAGCATTAGTCTCTAGCATTAAGCTGCACAATCCTTTGGGGTTTTTGCTCACGTAGATGTTAGGTATATATTTCTGATTATGTCCTGTAACATTTTAAAGAACGGTACTCCCTGAAGCAGTACAGATATTTTATTGAAAGCAAAACCCTTCATACTTCCATTGACAAGGAAATATTGTAATTTTGGCACAGAACATTGAAATATTTATTGTAAGGGAAAAAAAAAAAATAGAAATTATTTTGCCATGTTGACATGAACAATTTTAAGCTGAGCAAAACACTGTACTGTTCCCAAATGAAAATATGACTTTCGATTAGTCTGTTAATTGCTGCTCAGTTTTGGTAAGTGTGAATGAAGATGAGAGATCGTGATGGAGATTGGAAAGTGAAGTTGGAGAGGATGTTATGATCGCCAGCTAGGAAGAGGCCAACTGGGTCCACAGTTCTGGTGACTATAACAACTCTTTTTTTTTTTTTTCTTTACCTAATTTTCAGTTTAGCTTTGTTCATTGCTAATTTAGATACATTTGGTCTTGGGTCAACTTCATGTCTTAGTTGAAAACATTTGTTTCTAGGTCAGCTATTTGTCCAATCTTATATGTAACACAAGAAAAATTTCCAGTCAGCTGAATAACGCTTCCCATTATGTGATAGTAGCTAAACCTTACTACCTTTTCCATTTCCCATAACAAAGTTTTTTCCCTCACCTGATGATATCCCAGATCTACATCTGTTCCACTCGAACACAGATGGTCAAGAGCAGCAAAATCTTTTTCCTCCCTATATATGTTTATCCCCTCCATGCAAGGTTCTTGTGGTTCACCCAGCATAGCAGAGACATTTTGCATCATTTAATGGCATATTTAATTACTTGTTAATCCTCCTTAAAATTTGTGCAAGCCCTGAGCTGAACTTACTGTATCAGTGCAGCTTCAAATTGGTCTCAAAGACTGGGGCTTGGAGCCACATCTGAGTTTTAAGTAGTAGTAGTCCTCTACAAGTCCTTGTAGTCCTCTACAAGGCTAAGGTTGACCAACAGAAATTGTGCCCTCAGCCTTACATCTCCTGGCTGGCACACAAAAATAATAACCCATGTGGCCTTTTCACTGTCTAATAGTTAACACTTTTTACCCAATTTTATTGAGTCAACACTCAGACTGGAGTGACAACCAATTGTCAACAAGTTACTTTAAACATTTAAAAAAAAATTACTTTGTTATGTCTTCCTGGTGTGTGGGTTCACAATAGAGTGAATTTTATATGTGCAAGTGTAGCCTAAATTTGGTGGTTAAACAGAGAGTGCTGGGCTTCTTGTTCCTGTTTAGATTTCCTCTGGTGCCCAAGCTGGCCAGCAGCCTCTGAATTTTCCTGACGTAATTTCTGTGATCATGGTGTTGTCATGTCCAGCACTGTAAGGTCAAGAAGGGCTTGGGACAACCTACAGAGAAAAAAGAGATCAGTACGTTCCAATTATCTGCTTCCCAGCAGTGTTTTACCTACTAAAAAGCACTGTGCTCTAAACCCTGAAAACCCTTAAACTGCCTTGTTTTGAAATATGGATGTTTCTAGGTATGTGAAAGTCAGACTTCACAGCATGAATTTGGGTGCACTGTCAGTGTTTCTGTAACTGGGTGAAGAATATATGTAAGAAAGGAGCTGTGGCTCAAGATCTGAGCAAGTCTGTGTCTTGGTCATCCTCTGCACAGGTCATCCTCTGCAAAAAACCACTGCTGTGCTGCTGTCTGCAGGCAGTGGCTTTTCAGCTACTTGACTATCAGATTCACAGTAAGTAAGTGGATTTGTCTGGATGGTGACATCGGTTTCCACAGAGAAGTTTATAGAGAAAGACTTTTTTTTTTTTTTTTTTTTTTTTTTTTTTCATTTATGAAAAGTGGCACTTNNTTTTTTTTTTTTTTTTTTTTTTTTTTTTTTTAATTCAGAGAAGGTGCACTTAGACTTTTATGTAAACCTGGAGTGAAAGAACACACTGGCTCACCTGTTTAGTACTATAGCAAGGAGAAATCCAGTCAGCCTGAAGATGTCCAGGAACCCTCTGACGCCCCCACATATAGGGGACGATTAAGGTGATCCTCATAGGAAATATTACAAGAGAGATGTTGCACTACTAGCAATTCCCTGCCTCTTCTTTGCCCAGAGACTGTTACATTAAAATCCAAAACATATCTGAGTTTTTGTGTACAGTAGGGAGCTCTTCACAAAAATCTGTTCACAATTGAGGTCTGGTGTGGAAGGAATAGCAATTAGAGATGTCGCTTATTTCAGAGTACTCCAAAAGAATGTTTTATATTGATTTGTAACCAAACTAATGACATAGGACTTCAAGGATTGTGAAAAAAGAAACTTTATTATTGCCTATTTCATTTTATTGTTGTCTTGTGAGAATTTCTATGGCCAATTCCTGTATGGTAGTTTAGTCCAGAATGTTAACCCAGACTTTATTGGACTAATAACATGTATAACACATTGATAATTCTCCTCTAACTGCCAATACCCAAACATATGCAGAAAAGACAGCCAAACTGCCTTCTTCACAATAAGACATGAAACTAATAGGAAAACATAATTGGAAAAAGTCCCTAAATTAAAAAAAAAATAAAGGCTACAAGAATGAAAATATACCTAATCTTTATGAAAAAATATTCTTAAATCTTTTCTCCTTCAATAGGATTGAAGAATGTGGATCTATAAGCAGAGATTGCAGAGAGACATTAATTCTACCAATATTTTGTAGCAATAACTTATTTGATCTTTCCATGATGAGAAGACCTTGAATACCTTCAACTATGCCTGTGAAAAGACATCTACTGAGATTTTGGCCACACAGAGTCCAAACTCATAGGACAAGGGGTTCTTCTGGAAATTGTGTCATTGCTCAGGGAGCATGCTGAGGGATGGCTTGTACCACCCCTTTTCCTGGAGGACAACATGGAAGAGATGATTTGGGGAAAGGCTGGATTGATCTACAGCCACTTTACTGTGATTTGCAGAGCCAGCATGCAAAGACATGAATGAGGGAAGATGTGAAAATAAAAGTTCCGTAAAAAAGGGAAAGTGGAGGGATGTCTAATACAGTCTTTATAATGGGCTAGCACAGCTTCATAACCAGCAGGGACGTAATGTTAAGCAGACCACAAAGTACTTTTTTTTTTTTTCCTTCTTTTTACCCAAGCATTTGAAAAGAGACAGAAAAAAATTCAGGCTTTAACAGAGATCTCTGAAAACACCTTGTTTCTCATGAGAGTCCGTCACAGCCCTCCCACACCCTTTGCTGTCCAAATAAACATTGCAAGGGAATGTTCTTTACATTCCCTGTTGAGCATGTATAGAAAAGATTGCTCTGGCACAGCCTGCTCTCTGTTGACAACAATGCTTCCTGTTATTGTGAAGCAGTCACAGGCCTGCCTCCAGTCCAGATCTGGGGAGCAGTGGTGTCACAGATGTTTTTTCAGGTGTAAAATTCCTGTTGGCCACACAGGCCGTTCACACAGGATAAAATGGGTGTCTTCAGCTTGGCTCAGTGTGTCTGTTTGCTCAGCACTGTGCTGAACCAGCTACTCTTTTAGCAGCAGTGATGAAACCAGGGAATGTGGAAGGGAGTTTAAAACCCTTCCTGTTGCATGTAGGAAATGTTCTGAAAACCTGAGATTTCACTTTTTGTGCTTATTGTGGGTCAGCTAGGGCAGAGGGGAGAAGAACAGGCAATTGTGAGTTCAAGGACTGCATGATAGGAAAGACTTTCTTCTTGCTGGAAGAATGTGGTTGAACTTTCTCCCTGAAGAAGATTTATCCTGTTGTGATTTCAAGGACCCTTAAAAACACCAGCCTTAGAGAGCCACCCACACAAGATAGCAGCATAGCAGCTGCATAACAACACTATCATGGTTAATGACTGCAAATACAGTGTCGTATTATGAAAAGGTCACTGTGAGAGGGTATCCTGCTGTGCTAGAGCTTATGCAGGTGCTGTGGGTGTATCCATAACAGTATCATATCCCTGGTGGCAGGGAATTTTTAGATACCAACCTTCTCTGTATTAACCTAGAGAGAACTCTGCATTCCATAAACTTATTTAACCTCGACATGAGTGGTTTTACAGTGCAGTAGCTACTTCACTGAGTAGAAAATTCATTTCACTGTCACTTTGATGTACTGTCAAAACGTGTTTTTCTTTTTCTTTCCAGTACAAAATCATTCTTACTTTGTAAACACTTTGTTAGTGTTAGATATGTAAGAATAGTCCTCCTTAAAATGATTGTTTTGATGAAATGTAGACTTGCCTGATATTACTTTTCCAGTAAAATGTGGAAAGGAAAACTATGGTCTTCTGCAAAAGTGAAAAACCATTGCTGAGCTGTGTTTGTTTAAAAAGAAAGCTGCAAGGCCTGGTAGCTGCTATTGCAATGAGGGCAGTCTAAGAGTTCAGATGATCCATTTCTTCATTGTTTCACTCAATTGTTTTTTCACAATGGTTCTTCAGTTTGTTGGAGACAATCCTGAAGCTGACAGAACAGCCAACACTTTGTATTAAAAAGCAGTTGTTAAATACTGCACATGGGAAAATAAATGGCTATTTGGCATATTTCTAAAATGTCATCAACTCTTCTTAGCTATTCAACATATTTACATTATTTTTTGGTGAATTCATATGAGCAGAGGCCTAAGATCAGTGAGAAAACTCAGAAAAAATATGCAGCAGTGCTGAAGAGAATTATAATATTTTCCAAATATTCCCTATGTTTATCTCTCATTTTGAAATTTCAACACATTCTGAGAGATACCATAGCTGTGGAAAAGAGGTAATGATGACAGTGTAGCTGGCACTTTTATCTTCTTTTTATTTTTTTTTTCTTTTTCAGCCCAGAGAAAAAACAAAAACAGAAGGAATAAAATCCTTGGTTCTTTATCTGATGTATCAGGACAGCCACCAGTGATTTATTCAGGTAAAATATTTTTCAGCTCACACCTATGCACACATAGATAGACACAAATATATGTTGGTGTGTGTACACTTATTTATGAACAGCCATCACTAATAGGGGGCTTTTGTCTACTTCAGTGATAACATGTGAAAAGACTAGATCTGCCTGAGTTGGTCAGACAATGAAACACTTTATTTTTATGCACAATCTTTCATGCAAGCATGTAATGAAATTCTTCAAAGCCAGTTTATCTACACATTCCTGAATGGTGCAACCAAAGAGCTCAGTTTTACAGGAAGCATCTGTACATGTTACAGGGCAGGGGTGAAGATGGAAACAATGGCCAAGTTTCAGGAGAATGATTGAGAGCTAGAAAGCTGGGAAGTTCATGCAACGGGATGAACACATTTTTAGGCAGTTGGAGGGGCTCTGCCCACTGAGCAGATGACTCTTGGAAGGAATTTGAAGAGAATTAGTGGGAATGGCTATTTCAGATGGCAGAAGGAATCAAAATAGAAAGCCAGTTCCCTAGGCCTGGACCGTCTCCTTTCAAGTCTGAAGCATATTTCCTTTCTGTCTTGAATCTTTTGTATCCAAGAGCTCTTTATCCTGCTCTGGTAGTAACAACCCAGAAGGAAGGCTCCAGGGGAAAGAAACTGGGGTGAGCACTGCTTATGACCCCTTCATCACTCAGGCTGACGTGGACAGGACTTGCAAAGTTTCTGGCTATTCTGGAGTCATAATGTTTGGATATTTTCTCAGCACACCCCAACTTAGCCCCCTAACTCCCTGCCTGCTCTCTGGCAGCAGTATTCAACCTGGCACAGGATCCTCCAGCTTGTAAACAGGCCCTGGCTGAGTAATGGCTATTAGCAACAAAAAGAACATGTGGCAAATCTAAGATGATAGATTTTAGAAACAGTTCGAAGCGGACCTTGGATACTGACAAATTGACATTATTTCTATTTTGGGCACAAGAAGACACATCTTCCCCCAATAAATGTCAGAAAAATTGGCTTGATTTGACAAAATCATTATGTGAAACAATAAATTTAAATTATAGAAGTTTTTACTTCAGTTCTTTTCCTTACAAGGTATTAATAGGCAAAACTATATACACCATGTATGTTCAATAGATGTGACTTTAAGAAATTATGAAAATCTCAAGTTTCCACTTGAAAATGATACATACAGCAAGAGTCTGAACTACAGATTTTAACAACGCTCTGACAAGTTTAATCATTACATATAAAACAATTTTAAATTACATGATGGAAATCCCTTTGGTTTCACTCAAGCAAAATTCTTATCATGATCTTGCTCTTTCCTAATTTTTTTCTCTCTTTTGGGCTGTGATGCCCCTTCTTTTCTCTCATCTCTTTTGTACAGTTTTTTCTTCAGTTTCAGTTTCTTTTCTAATCCATAGTAATTTACTATTAGAAATTCTTTCAAGAGATATGGGGCATAGCTGTTCCATTTGTATTAAAAAACACACCAACACTTCAGTATACATGTTAAAAGGGGAATTTCCTGTTTTCATAAACAGAAGTTATGATACCAATAAAATTTCATCATCAACAAAAATCAACATCTGTAATTAAGAACTTAAACACAGAAACAAATTTCAGGTTGGCTCATCAGTGGTCTCCACATTTTGCTGTGTGTCAAAAATTAAAGAAAGGCAAAGTTGAGTGAAGTTGGTATAGGGGCTTTTGGTCTGCTGTGCTTCCTCCTGTGCTGGGTTAGGTGTTCAGGAATGCAGGTGGTAGCTGAGACATTCTTTCACTCTCAGAGGTTGTGCTTAGCTACAGGCAAAAAACAAGAGACCTGGCTGTATACAGCTTTATGATCTTAGAACAGACAAGTAATGACTTACTGGTGCTTAATAAGTCAAGGAACTTGGAGCATGATAAATTGAATTTCCAGTTATCTGTTCAGAAACAGATGGTCACATTTCAAAACACTTTGTTGCCAGCATGCTAACTTGAAAGGTCACACAGTGCTCTCAGCTGAGTTTTTCTATTGTTTGAGGTTTCTGCTTGCAGGCTGAGAGCAATATCCTGCACATATTTTTTGGCCTATGGTGATACTAGTCACTTTAATCTGATATAAGTATAGCCTGCCACCCCCAACTGGATGTTCTCTTCACTCTTTTGGGGAGGCATGAGATTTGTGCAGCTGCTTGGTGATCTGACTCACCCTACAAATACTAGTTCTGGTACAGTTGATGACAGAGGGAATAGGCAAGCTGGGAGAATATGGGACCATCCTTTCTGTCAACAGACAACACTTACATCAGTTCACAATGCCTGATAGAGAACATTGATGTAAAATCATCTTCAGCTTCATGGACGAATTTGAAATATTCTGTACCTTGGGTGCAACTCCCATGCATTTATTGTATTACTGACAAGTATAATTAAAATTGTAGAAGAAATTTTGCATCATGAAATGCTAAATCAGACAAAACAAACTGTGACATCCTTAACAAAACTATACCTGAGTCTCATGGCAAAAGCTCTTTACACTAGAAAATAATCACATGCTAAATGGAGGAATTTGGAGAGGCTTCAAGTTTATTTTCTCCTTAGTTTGTCTGCCAAGGCAGTAATGAAAATAATTAACTGTTCAGTCACATCTAAACACAAGTAGTAGGGAAGAAAGGATAATACAGGGTAATAAATCCATTTCTATGTCCTGTCTGATTGTAGCCTACCACATTTCTAATATTTTAAAGTATTTATATTGTAACACAGAATACACAGATACAGAGACTCTTTTGCAGTCATCTGCTTCAAACACCACTTCTCATAGTTAATTTTTACACCATCACATCAGTTTTTTTACCTTTTCANTTTTTTTTTTTTTAATATAACCACACTATCATTCTTTATCCCCTGATTTTTCCAGTTCTGACCAAAAGGCCTAGGTTTGCACCACTGGCCAGCTTTTAAGTGTTGCTTCTCAGTCTTTTCAGTTAATGAAGGCCCAGGCATGCAAAGCAGAAGGAGAGTCTCCTGCTGACACTAAGCAATAGTTTCTGAGTTTGTCTTTTACCAGCCTTTCTCCACTTCCTCTCCTAGGGTTACACACACACAGATTGTGAAGGAAAGGGCATTTAACCAGTAACCTCCAAAGAATTAATTGTCAGACTGTGATCTAAAAAGAATTAGCTCGTTTCAAGCAATGGGCATTTTTGTTGCGCGATCAGTGACACCAGTTTTTCTCACACAGGCTTGTTGGATCCTTTTTAGCAGGTACTGTTACATGTATCCAAGCAGTAGTGAATACCACAAGAAGCATCTGTGGCAACAACAAATTGCTTCAATTTTCTCCTGGCTCCCAATACAGGTGTTTTGGGGTGTTGTTGTTGCTTTCGGTGTTGCTGCGATTAGTTATTTTTGTTGTGGTGGTGGTTTTTTGTTTGTTTGGGGTTTTGGTTTCATTTTTTTTCTGGTTTTTTGTTTGCTTGGATTTTGGTTTTTTGTTTTTGTTTTTTTTTTTAAACTACCTCTTCCAGTAGCAAACATAATATTGATTCCTCCTATTTGAGGCAGCATTACTTAAAATCAGTGGTTCTAGAAGTAGTTGTTTAGCCATACTGAGCACTGTTGCAATGTTACTAGTCAACACATTCCTAGAGAGTAGAGTAGGTTTGCACCTCCTGCCACCTCATACAAACCTGTTCTGGCTCTGCAGCTCTCTCCAGCACAGGGTTTTTGCTCCCCTCTGTGCTCTGTGACAGCACAGATGAAACTGGCCTGGTTTCTATGCAGCTAATGGATCTTCTTCAGGTGTCTGTCCAAAGCAGATTTATGACTGTGCACACATGTATGGGATACAGCCTGAACCTACAGATGGTGTCTAAGAAGCTGCTGAAGAGAGTGACGAAATCTCTCATTTCCCCCCTTTTCCTCCTCAGAGCAAACCTCAGAATCCTTGGAATGAACTCAGTGGGATGACATTTTTTCTCAACGAAATAAGCTAGATCTCAGAAATTAGTCATTCTCTTTATTCTCCACAAGAAGATGGGGGATGAACATAGTGAAACAACTAAGTCCTCTGAAATATCTCTAACATCTTACTAATTACTTCACTGAATACTTCTGTTGTTTGATGATCCCCATATTTTTCCTGGGAAAATTATGCCTCGAATGTTGCTTTTTCCTTTCCTATATATTTCACTGCATTTATTTTTTGAGTGTCATGAACAAGCTACCGAAAGCACAAATGTGTGTTTCAGATTCCTTTAAAACTCAAATACTGTAATTATTTTCCTTGTAATACACCCAAATTCTTCTTCTGAACAACATTTTTGAAACCGTCTTGTCTGTAGGGTTAAAAGATAGAAGTAGTTTTACTCTCTTGAATAGCTGTCTTTTTGCATAAATTCTATGCAAATAATATTTTTTTTTTTATAATTACTTTTGTGCTGTTTAAGCATACAAGTTCCAATTTGGTGGCCTTTTTTCCAGGTGTTTACTCATTAATCAGTGGTTAAGAAATACCTCTCAAGGCTGATGTCTGAAGACAGCTGTAGTCAAGTAAAGATTTTGATTAATTTCCTTTGTTTTTTTTTTTTAGTTTAAAGATTACATTCTCTCATCCCATTTGGGTTTTGCAACGCCTGGAGTTTTAAACTACTATTGAATGGGCTATTATTATCTTGGAAAACACCAGGAGCATGATTACCCCTTGTGAGGCTATTTATATTTGCATATGGCACATGAAAAATGGAATTTTATTGTAAATGAGTAGAGAATTATGGTATATAATTGTAGTATTTTCCATGTTGCCCAGTTTTCACAATTATGATGTCCTGAGGTGCAAAGGAATGTAAAATTATGCTCTTGATTAGGAATTCTTTGCCTTTTCAAAAGAAATTTCAACTGGTAATTTCTTTTTTGTTTCAGTTACGGTATTCTCTAGTAGATGCAATTTAGTGTAGCCTGACCTGAGTCAGAAAAATTAGGAAATCTTTGTCTTCGGAATTACAGTTATCAGCATGTACACTTTGGCAGTTATTTCCTGGAAGTTTGCTTGCTTTGCTCTGCTGTAAGTAGACAGGACATATGACAAACTGATTGTTGTGGAAATGCATGATCAAGCTGCATGCTTATTCCAGATTTTGGAAAGGGAATCCTTTTGTGTACTTGGATTTACAGATGTTGTCTCTGAGTAAAACATTTCTGTCTTTGTATTTATTTGTATCAGTATTTTCTACTTTTACCTTATATGAAGATTTCAGTGGTAGAATTGTTGTGCTTGCCTAAAGCTAGTTTTATGCTCAGCTTTGTGCAATACTCAACAGCAGACAATCACTGGCCTGGAGAGCTTAAAGTCTAAAAATACCTTCAGCTTTTTTCAGCCTTTTAGCATTCTCATGATTTTCTTATTGCTTTCTCTCATTCTAATGACTAAATAACTTTGTCTCACTCTAAAACAATTTTAAATTATCAACCAAAGCAAATCAGCTTGGTTCCTCTCTGAAAATAATGTAGTAAAAGGTAAATCATTCATTTTTAGATATGAAAATAGTGTGGGTTCAATCCAACACTCACTGCAATGCAGAATCCCACTGTTACAGACCCTTCTAGGTAACCTTAATGTTGTCTAGCTGCTCCCAGCAGATCCAGCAGAGCTCTATTTGCAAGCCCTCAGCTGTACTACCTGTCTTCTCTCTGTCTGTAGAGAGCAGCTAAGTTGTAGCAAACTGCTGGAGCTGTGGTTGCAAATGAGGTCAACTGGGAAAGACATCCTGATGCTTTTATGAATACATGTGAGTATTGTGAATCAATGAGAGGTATGTTTCTTTAGTGAATCTCATTTCAAAGTTGTGCTGTGGTTTTTTGGTTTTTTTTCAATCAGGACTGTCAGAAGCAAGGTGAAGATAAATGTGATCTGTGAGTTTAATACTAGGCAAGGGGAGGATGGCGAGAGATGACATCATGTGCTAATGGAAAAGGACTAATGAAGAATGAGGAAAAAAGCTTTAGCAGAAAGATTTTGCAGTCCATTGGATACTGTCTCTTTTTGCTCTGGATATTTTTATAAGTGTTTCTGTCTGTGCTTTCTCCTTTCTAAGAACAACATCAGTCAGCACTGAACTGTGGTATCTCAGATTCTTTCTAGGGATTAAGCTGCAGGTTTAATTTTTGGGCTGGCATAAGGACCATCTGTTCAGCGTAGTTTGCAGGCAGAGTGGAGATATGTGTGTTATGAACATACACAACACACTGTAAGAAGAGAAGGCAGAGAATAGACTTTAACATCTTGTTATTTTCAGTTTTATTGTTAATTCTATTGTGCTGGAAAGAGAGTGCTTCTAGAGGATGAAGCCATCAGGTCCTGCTCTATACACAGTGAGTTAAGGCAGGACAATTTGAGGTTCCTCATCAGAGGGGTTGAATTGTGTGATGGCTGATAGAGTTGGTAAGAGATGGAGACATTCTCTGTCCCAAATCTACTACTATACCATGTGCCTACAGTAGCTTAATGGTTTTGAGAAAGGGAGCATTTTATTCTTATTCAACACCTTTAAATTTCCCATCTCCTCAGCATGTACCTTGTATTGACTTCCTCTTCAGCTCCATTCTCATCTCATTAAATCACTGTATATAAAAAATTTCTCATTGCTGTTCCATCTGGTATGAAAATTATGCCACAAACCACTGTAGGAGCGCTGCACACTTTTGTGTGTTTCAGATTAAGCCCTACACCCACATTACCTCCACCTGAATAGGTCTACCTCTGTTTCATCAGCCAAAGCCAGTTCTCAGCCTTGACATGATCCTGGATCACTGAACTAGTCCTCATACCTTCTCCTACAATTAAGCCTCCATCTCCACCATCATACATAGGGATGATCTCCACCTTGATTTATTTTCTTATTGCTTTCAAAGATGCAAAGTTATTACTTTGATTTAAAAAGAGTATATCATGTCTCTTTGCAGGAAGAGAAAAAGTACAATAGGAGGGCTCAAATCCAAGAGAAGATTGAAAAGTTAGAAAGACAAAAGAAGGAGGTATAGAAAGGGTCACTAGCTACGCTGTCACATAGAGTGAGCCTCTCTTTCCATTCCTGCTCCATCTGATGTTAACACCAAAGATAGGATATTGGAGATTCACAAGAGAAATTCTTCAGAAATTCACTACTGACCTTAAGGTATACCTCATATTCCTTAGCTACTGACCTTACTGATCTCCTATCTGCAGTCCTTCACTCTTCATTGGAGGCTCTATTTGTTATCTCTGTAAAAGGGTTAGTAAATGTTAGGAACTAGATGAATGAATGTTTAGGGCTTGAAACACAATGGAACTCACTCAGAAAGAAAAATACAGAATTTTGTAAAAAATAGTGATCTGTTTTCAACATCCATTTTGTATGTTTAGTAGGGCATAGGATGGAAATCCTTACCAGAAACAACTGTGCATTTGAATCATTAAAAGTCCTGGTCCACAGACACAAGGAGGCTAAAACGAGTAACTATAAAACAGTGAAACTTTGCATATCTCTTTGTCACATACTACTTGCATGGACCTTCCTCTGGCTGCAGATCTAGCTCAGCTGATTTTGTGGTACCCCCTCACTCATGAATGACAAGCTTTCTTCTGTGTGCTGCTGCTGCTCATGAGGACCTGAGCCATCCCTGTGGGGAGGAGGACACATGGGAAAAGGAGAAGCTGACAAGTGGGCATGGGAAGACTTCACAGTGGTCCCAAGCCATGACTGTGACTCATAAGCCTGAATCTTGCCTCTAGTGAGAATATCAAAATACAAAGGGGCAGTTGGATTTTCAGAGCAGTTCAGGTTCAAAGAAATGAGAAATATCTTGGTACCATCAGCTTTTCCTCTCTGCTCCTAACAGCTCTGTCTCTGTCAGGTCTGCTGTCTGAGCTGCCCCATGAACAGGCTGTAGTGTCTTTCAGGCAAATTAACCTGCTGATCAATCTGTGTTCCTCAAAATATTTAATCAGATTGTGCAGATTTCATCCAGATCAGGCATGGACACATGATCCCAATTCTGCAAAGTGAACTGTAGAGTGTTATGCACATGCTGTTTATTTACATGTTTATTCCTTTAGGTTGGTTTGAACTGGATTCAGGACAGCAGACCATTCCTAACCCAATACAAAGACAGAACAGCACATACAGGCAGTACTGGAGATAACATCAGATTAGCTTGGACAAAATTAACTATTTAGCACTGTCTGAATCAAGCTGAAGTGGCAGAGTGTTTGTACTGGTGTAATGCTCTGTGCTATGCAGCCACACAGCTTTTAGCTTGATGCTAGTCTTCAGATGCTTTTAAAAACCACTGCATGCTTTCACACTTGATTTATCATCTCATGGTGCTACAGCACTCAAAAGTACTGAATGCAGGTATTTGCTAGTACTGTCCTTTTTCACTGATGCAGTCTAAAAGAATTCTTGCTTGGCAATCAGCATAACTGGATTTGCATATTAAAAGTCAGCCTTTTAAACAAAGGAGTCCAATACTCCTGCATCTTTCTATTTGTTTTCCAGACAAATGCAACTGAGCCTAAGCAAAGGCTAAGTAAGCATGAAAGATGCTATTCCTTTCCATTTATGTTAATAAAGTTTCAGGCATGCTATGACTATTTTCTTCTAGTAGTTGTAAGATACATACTGAAGGATTTTTTTTTTTTTTTTCAAATGTAATTATTAATTTACAGAAAGGATGACAGAATGAGAAACAAGGGACTGTAATAATGTTCCATCTCTATTTTTTGGAAAATTTTATTTGACACAGTCCTTTTTCCATCCAAACTCTTTTAATTTTTGATGGGTGGCAATCAGATTATAGCCCAGACATAACAACATTTGTACTTTCCATGCCTTCTCTTTACTGCTTTTACATGAAAGGAGGGAGTTGCAGTATTTCAGGACGACACCTTCCCAATGAATTGCATGTGAGAACTTTTTATTTAGAATAATTCATTATAAACATATTGCAGCATCAAGATGCATTTTTGTTGAAATACTCGTTGCTTCTTAACTTTGCCATTGCAATAAAAGCATTTTGCTATCATGTGTTTTCATATTCATTCACCTTCTACTGCATTTCTCAGCTATACCATCATTTGTTCAATGCAAGAGGTCTCCAGGGTGAAGATGGAATAACATATAGGCAAATAAATGTCTTATTCAGTAAAATTTAGGCACCTGAATAAAGGCAAGCAATATGGATTTTATGAAATAAGCCACCTGGTTTGTAGAAAGAGCTTTTTAGATTCCTTGAGAATGATTACTCTCTTACAAAAAAGCAGAGTTGGATTGTGTGGACTAACCTTCGTTGTCTGGACTATCCTTTGGACTGGACTTGCATTTCCACTGCTGAACACAGATTAAATATTATTTGTACAAGTTAGCACTCAGTCCTGTGCAACATGTGGCCCTTACAAACCCAAGGTATCACATGTTTGAGTTTATTGTATCTGAAATAAAATGTATGGTCTTGCATCCCAGGAAAATGGTATCTTTGTAGCAAGAAACTGTTGTGCATCCACTTCTGATCCTGTGGGAGGATGTGTAGGCTGTGTGGGAGTACTGGGGAAAACAAGCAGGTGAACAGTTCATGGAGTTAGGATCTCAGGAGAGCAAGATGTCTGGCATGCCATATTGGTCCATTCTACAGGACTTCTGCCTCCTGCATTGTACTTGTGCTATCTGGAAGACCTGTAGCTCATCCCTGTGTCATGCTACTCTCCCAGTTTGACAGTAAAACAGCATTTGGGTCAAGGCTGTGTCAAAATCAGCAGAACTGGATTTGACTAATTTTCCAGAGTAGAGATTATCAAAGTGCCTAATCATAAACAGATAAAGAATTTTATGTCAGCAAGTGAGATGAATATTAGACCAAGGAGGGTCTGGTGCCAGATTTAAGTATAGCACTTAAGTGCTTCCTTAACGTTCACATCAAACCTCATGTACTCAAAAGGCTTTGAGACTCAGTTCCCCCAAATTTCTGTCTGGGTGGCTAATGTGTCACAGTACTCAGCATGCACTCTGTGTAATAGAAATCACATTTTTAGATATCTTTTGGCATCTAAAAAATTCCTTGGTAGTAAGACTTCGGTCCATGAAAGCACTTTAATACAGGATATGAACACCAGCAAATTATAGCCTATCTTAGAAAGCTGAGGTAGGTTGTCCTAGATTACTGTTCAACCTTATCTCTTTCGGTTTTGCAAAGAATGTTTTTAAGAATGTTTTTCTTCTGATGTTTCCATTCACAGCAATTAAAGCATTTCATGGTCTTTAAAATCATGTTGCAAATGTCTTTTGTAGATGTGTGAATGGAAGAAGAGACAGTCTCAGAAAACTGAAGCTAACCCTGCCCATTAAATTAATTGAATTTTTCAGGTATAAAGCCCGCAGACAATTTCAATAGCTTTTAATCCAATCTGCTCACCCCATCACATGCAAATTTTATATTTCAGTAATATTGGGGGGGACATAACTCCCAACTTTTTTTCCTTAATCCTCCATCACAGTGCAGCAAGAGACAGACATGGGCTAACAATCTACAGCCACTCCATTCATTTGTACCCAGAGAGAGATGCAATGATTCTGCTGTTTCGTCCAGAGGGGCTTTGTAAATTCTTCTTCCCCCTAACAAGCCTTCCCTTTTGACAACTTCTCACCTATATGTTAAGTGCTTTTGGGAGCTCGGTGTGAAACCAAGAGGAGAAATACACCTGTTTGCAAAGTGATTTTTTCTGATGTTAATAGTGGGAAGTATTATGTAACATAGCTTTTGCAAACAACTGGAAGTTTAGCTTGGCAAATGGCAAGCAGCCTCTGCACAATATTGTTCCTTGCATGTGGAAATTCCCAGCATGACTGATTTAAAAGTTTAACATAACTGACACCACGCTGGAAAAAAGCACCTCAGACAAACTGAAATGAAGTGTCTCAAAAACTAGGTGCTCAGACATTAATCTAACGATGCTGAGAAATTTAAGTTGCTCATAAGTAAGAATAAAAGAGAAGAAAACTTTCCTTTTTGTGTTCCTAGCATCTTCATTTCAGGAGAATGTCGCAGTGGTGGATTTTGCTCTTTTATATATCAAAGGATAGCTGTAACCCATTCTAGAAGTGGGTTAACATGTGATAATTAAGTGACTTTAAATATTAATTGTCCTATTTAAAAGTAATATTGGCAAAGAAAGACATCTCTAATAAGAGAGAAAATTACATTATAAACATTATTCTATAAAAAATGGGCCTTATTCAAGTGTTTCTTTGAAGCCAAATGAGAACTGATCCAGTGTCTGAGTACATTTCCTGGGTGCTATGAGGAAGCCGTATTCTTTTCATAATTGTTTGGCAAACTTCTTCCAAAGCACACAGACTTAAAATGCATTTTTCCTGTCGTGTGTCTGTGTTTATGGGTGATTACCATATGGGCTTTGGTTTGAGCTTTGCTCATCTGAAAATCTCTGTGAGAAGACTCCGTATTTCAGTTAACTGTTTCCTGTTAAGCAGACAAAATATGTTCATCTAAAGGAATCAAAAGTGACAAAGTCATTTGAAGGTAAACAAGCCATTTTGTTTCCTCAGGGTGTGGAGTAATTTTGGTTTTGTTATTCACATCTGGATAGAAGGGACAGATTAGGTAGCGCTACTGATAACTTCAGCTTTTCTCAGAGAAGTAAAGACAGGATTTGAATAGGAAGTATTTATATAATTTGAAGGCTAAGCTGACCCTGAAGGCAGTGATCAACCTAAAGATTTGTCCTATAGTAGCGTATTGATGTGAATGTTGAAATGAGGTGGATGTGCCTGATTAACGCAAGGTCAGGCAGGGCTGTGTTCTGAGAAGGGATTCTCAAAACTGATAAAACTGATAGAAAGTTATTATAAAATTGCTCTTTTTTACAGCTTAATTTACCAGTGGTTAAGGAAAAAAATGGGAACATTCATGTAGATTATATTGCATGGTTGTGACTCTGTACTGTGTTCTATCCCATGCAGAGCAGTGACTGCAAACTTTCCCATAGGAAATAGTCATCAGCAATAATACATTGTTTGGTTAACATAGGAAATTCGTGAACTCTGCTATTGAGTTTTATTCAGGTCTTTTTTTATTCTGAAAATGTTGCTTAAGGCCCAATTCTGCTGTTCTTGTGCCAAAAGACATTTAACCAAATGAATGTTGAATTTAGTGCTCTGTCCTTGTTCAATTGTTTTTCTAGTTAAATATTCATTGACTTCAACAAGAGATTTTCACTAAGAGCTGAATTAAACTAAGTAGAAACATCAGGACCTAGCTAAGATACTGACTTCTCCCACGTCCTTAGAGCTCAGTATACTGGAATTCATTAACTCTCATAAAATGCAATGCTAAAAGTTGACGTGTTATTGAGTAATGATCAATGGAGAGTAACATACACTCATTAGATTACTTGTTTCCTTTTCTACAATGCATAGTAGGAGGCTGTTTCCCTGCATAGCTTTTGGACATTACTTATGACTGCAAAACCGTGATGGTAAGAGACATGGAATGGAATTTGTAAAACTCTCGGTTCTCTTAGTGTCTTGATCTGGGCAGGTGGTAAAAGAACATGAAACTGGCTGATCAATAGTATTCTCAGAATTTTGCCTTTTGTTTTGATGCAATTTGTAATTCAGTGATTAAGTATGAGGAAGGAAATCAGGAAAAGATTAGAGAGGGTTATGTTTTAAATTAAATAGGGAGAGAGTGAAATGGAATAGAAATTCCACTGTTAAAATTATCGACTCATTTCTTACTGAGATGGACTTAGCATAAGACTAGCTGTAGTAAAAAACATGAGAAGCAGAATCTGAATGTCAGACTGCTTCAAAGTTTAAAGTAAGGCTGTTTCAAAAAGATTCTCCTCTACTCCACATGCATATGTTCCCAACTGATCAAATGGCTGTAGATAGCAATGAATTCTGCTGTACTACCGACCAAGCCACTTGTAGAAGTGTCAGGGCAGCAATAAAAGCATTGACAGCAAGATTTTAAATCAAGAAAAGTCTCCTTGCATATGGAAATGCTTCACCAGCTTGCAGAATTAGTTCCCCACATTATGCCCCTGTTACACCTTAATTCTAATTAAGGGTAATGTGAAATCTGAGTTTCCTAAGGAGAGCAGTGTTAGAAGATACAGGGCTTCTTTGCCAAACATTCTGATGGTCTGCACGCCATCCATTTGGTGATGCCTTCGTAGACCATTTACATCAACAGAAAAGGATTGTTTCATCAAAATGAAAAAGTAATTTGAATTGCTCTCTGATCCAGTTGAAAAACTCGCAGAGATTTGATCTCTTTCTAGAAACAGATTGTTAAGGCTACATAATTTGTATGAATATTTGATTTTTCCCCATGAATGGATTCTAATAATTAAATAAGATTTATGTTCTTTGTGTTTTTTTTCATGGGTTTGCATACCTTTCCTGCTTGTTTTGCTTGAGGCTGTTAGCACATAGAGACCAGAAAAATACGATTGTATATTGACCTAAGCAGATTCACTCCTAAACAAACTATTCTTCAAAGATTTCCAGAAGGCACCAGCAGCTCTTTAAGAAGTAACAGCCTACAACAATGTTATTTTTCACAGTTAAGCAGACTTTGGTCTAAAGCTGTGCAAACAAGCCTTGAGTCCTTGTCGCTTCCAGGGACTGTTTTTGGGTGTGTGCTGATCTATAAATCAGAAGGATTTGGAACAATGTAATAGAAAATGTTTAAAGAAAACAAATACAAAAAGAAACATTTTTCTCTTCTCCCTCCTGCAGATTAAGAGTGCCTTCCAAAGAAGTCAAAGGCATTACAGGGATGCAATATCTGAGGATGAAATAGGAAATTCAAGAGTGTCTCATCCAAATCCCACTGAATTAGTGCCAAACTTGTCCTTGACCAGAGTGAGTTTTTGTTGCAATCTCATGCTCTGATTTTGGCAGTCAGGTTGGCTACCACATCACAATCCACTTCAGTTTGAAACAGGTAAGACCCAAACTGGAGCAAAGAAAGTTAAAAGAGGACACCAGAGCAGTGTGGACCCTGCCAAGCTCTCTTATAAATATGAGTATGTGACTCTTTGTGAAACCAGATGTAACAGTGGCATTGTATAAAGGGCGCAAATGGCTTAAAGGCTTTGGTGCAGCATTGTTGTGAAATGTCTTGAAGCAATGAGACACTTATCAATGCCCTGCCAGTACTGCAAGATAATATATCCACAGATGTTCTAAACCAGGCAGTTTTTATTGGGTTTTACTCTGCTGCTGGTGTCACTGACAAAACCCCTGGAGACCCCAATGGTGAGACAACCTAGGCAATGGTGATGAAGGGAATTTATTTGCTCTGATAGGAGCAGAGCTAACTCTGAAGAGTCCCATTTCCTGATGTTGATGACCTCCTGTTGTTAAAATCCGTGCTTGTGTTTCTGATATCTAAATGCAGTAATAAAAGTTCTGCCCGTCCAAGCAACCCAAATGCTAGAGTGCAGCTGAAGGTGAAATCTCTCTCCGTGAGAATACCCGTAACAAAAATTTGTTTTCCTTCCAGGAGCTACTTAGATGGAAAAATAAATAAATAAATGGCAAATTTACTCTCACTGGTCTTCCTAAATAGAATGAAGGTGATAATTTTAGAAAGAAAAAAGAAAAAAAAAAAAAAACAAAACAACCCAGTAGTCATTAAAAAGCTCTAATTTTATTTGGTTTAAATAATAAAAATATGGGAAAATATAAGGCTGCATCAGGTGGTGTTAATTGCTGATTCTAAGTGGGGTATTTTTGTGGGTTGCTCCCCTCCATGCATGTACTGACATTCATAGTGTTATCTAAAAGGAATATAAGAAACATCTTAGTCCCTTATCATCATTGATCATTGAATATCTTCTCCATAAGAAAAATTGCTTCTCTGAAAAATTAGTGCAAGCTTATCCTTTGTATTTAAGTCAATGACAGTGCTGTTCAAAGAAAAGCCACCCCGATGCAGCCGTCCAGTATCCCTGATATATGTGAGGGAACAGATTTTGTCCCTAAAGCTTTCCCTTGTAACTTTTTGATTAGCCTTCAAGAGCATAAACAGCACGTAGCTTTGGGGAGCATTAAAAAGTCCATCCAGTGTCAGGGCTTCAACAAATGCGTGTGTGTGTGTGTGTGTGCATTACTGCCAGGTGGTGCTTGCAGTTTGTTTGCTGGTCCTGATCACTGCCTGCCTACACTGCACTAATCTTACTCACTCTTGAGCTCCCATTTAGAGTCAGTCAGCTGCATCTCTTCTGAAACAAACCACGGGTGCAGCTCTGGGGGAATCCCACCCCTGGGACTGCTACAAATAAGCACTGTGGCTAAGACTGTACAGTCCTGCATTTGTTATCTTCCAGGAGACTTTGCACTCGGTCATCTCCAGCACATGCAGGGCATGCAGGGCTTAACAGCATAAAATCATAATGCTGATATGCTCCATCACAGTCTTCATAGAGTTCCAGACCCTTTGAACTCAATAAAGTACACAGAAAATCATAACTGTCTAATGGCCTGAGGATACCAAAGAGGGCCCTGGAGAGACCCAGGACCAAGTGCTGTGGAATGTGAATGCAGCCAAAGGCCTTCCCCTTTGGGTGAAAGAGCATTTAGCAGGGTAAATATTTACCTACTCCAAGTGTATGTCAGGCATGGCTAAAAGGAATTTGTGTATGAAAGATGATAATTAACGTGATCAAGTCTCCAGTATATTTTTCAAGGCTAGTGATTATAGCAATTTATGCAAGCAGTCAGAAGAGTAACAAGCTGTGAGGTTCAGCAGACCTCAATCTCTTAGAAATTCCATATGGTAATTTCCCATTTACTAAGAACAAGGTGCCAGGTCACTGCTAGTTTAGATTGGGGCATTAAGTATGACATACTATCACCATTTCAAAAACTGCGTCTCTCTGACAGCTTCTATTTTCATCTCCCAACTACAAGTGTGACACTGTGAATGTTGAAAACATAGGAAAGACATTTACTTTAGTTTCCCTGTAAGAGAAAAAAGAGGCCTTTTGGAATTTATATTCGCAGTCAAAGAAGACGAATGTTTTGTCCATCAGATCTCCTCAGAGGTTTCTTCTCCTGTAATATATTTATCCTGCTGAGTGGTTTGTTTTTTGGTTTTGGTTTTTTGGGGTTTTTTTTGGAGTCATATTTCAGTATGATACAATTTTTAAGGCAGGCCAGGGAAAGACAGAAATGTCCTGGTTCATTGGAACATTTCCATAGGGAGATGTCTGTAGTCCTATCAAAATAAGACACTCTCATAAGTCCCATTCTGCAAGCAAGAACATGTGCTTATCGTATCCTGAACTGTGAAGATGATCAACTCATTTGCTAGTGTTTGTTAATCTTACGTCACTGCGCTGCAATTCTAATAAATGTTCCCTCATCTTTCTCTCACATCTTATTGCTTACATCCTGAGGTGCGGGACAGTGTGTATGTTTTTCATTGGACTGCAGACATGCCCCTATGGAAATGCCTCTGCATAATGATTGGACTAAATGATCTTGAGGGTCTTTTCCAATTGAAATAATTTTTTGATTCCAACAGCTGCAGAGAAACTGTATAAGAGATATGTTCTCAAGTCATTGATAAGCACAAAGGACCTTGATTTCCAGAAGTACTGCTGTGAGACATCTTTAGTCACTGAAAACCTGATTCCATAAAGCAAAAAATCATCCCAGTCCTGTAATGTGATGGTGGATTTTCCTAGGAAGGTTTTAGGAGCCCCTGAGGGTCTCTTCCACCACATTAATGACACAGTTTAGCTGCACCTCTAACCTATTAAGATTACTCTTTTTAATCCAGATGACAGGTCACCAAGGTTAAATCTGATCAAGGTTCCTTACTGCCACATAGTTCAATACATTTTAGAAACTGAGAAGAACTCATTTTTTCATGGTGCATAATAAAAAGGGAAAAAAAAATTAAAAACTATCCATGGGGGGTGTTCATCAGCCAGGCATATTCTTAAAAAAATTAAATGCTGATAAATTTTTTTTCTGGATTTCAGTATGTCATTTCATGACAAACTTTCCCTGTTTTTTTATTTGCATAATGGAAAGCTGAAGCAATCAAAAACTTTTAGGTTGCAGAATGTAAGTCTTTTTCAGAGCAGAAAAGCAAACTCAGTGGCTTCTTGAGCTGTTAAAATTAAATCTTGTATCTTCAAAAGTTGTTTACGTGCTTCATATCTGCAAGCCAGAAAGCATAACCCATGAAGCCGGACTTGTACCCATGACCCACTGACTTTTTGACATCTTGAGGTCATGCATCCAAAGCATGCACAAGCAGGAAACGCAAGGCTTCTTCCAACCACATCCTGGTGTGTCTGTAGTGTAAATTAGAGCTGTGAGAGCTCTGGGAAAATTCATCTGGCAAGCAAGCTATGTTTCTTTTCCTTTTTCTTATAAATTGTGCTAAAGGATTTGGGCTATGTCTGAGTCTAATTAAAATTAATGAGAATTAAATGTAAGGGAAAAAACCAGAGATCACCCATAAATAATTGGTGGCAGGGACAGAAAGCCTGTATATTGAGAAGCAGGAACCTCCTGTTCCTCAAGACTGATATAAGTGATAAGATGCAAGAGAAAGATGAGGGAACATTTATTAGAATTGCAATGCAGTGATGTAAGAGTAACACATACTAGCAAATCAGCTGATCATCTAAATCATTCAGGATAAGATATGCACACATTTTTGCTCCTGGAATGGAACTTATGAGACTGTCTGTTTGATGTTTTGTTTTTTTTTTTTTTTAACAAAACTACAGACTTTTCACTTTCCAGTCCAGAAAGAGACCATCTTCTCTTCTTTTACTTATCTAGTGATTTACCTATCTAGCAACTGCATTAATTCTCTGCCAGTCATAGCCCTGTCATGTCAGCCAAAGCTGGAAGGAATTACTCAGATGTCACTCATCCCTGCTGCAAACCTACTATTGAAGTGTCTCAGATTGATCTTAAAAATAATCACCTTTTATGAGGCCTGTGTGAGCAAGAAGCAAACAAGAAAAATGAGTCGTAAAGGAAAAAGCAGAAAGCACACGGGGATTCATTCTATCAGCATTTGGCTTCAGGACAGAGTCAGCTGAGATTCAAAGAAAGCATATTATCTTATCCTGTGTGATTCTTATCCCTAGTCCAGTTGAAAAATTAATAATATGAAGTTTCAGGGGATCATCTGAAGATGAGGCCATGAAGATGAGAACATGGTGCCACATGGCTGACTGTTGAATAAATAACAGGAAAGGACAGGACTAGTACAATATTTTTAAAAAAGGGAGATTGCTGAGATTCATTCTCATATAAATAAAACAAAATCAGATAGGACCATATTTTTTGCACTGGTATAATTTCTGAATGGCACAAAAGAATTGCTGGTACAATTGAGATACCAAAGAAATGGATTGGAAAAGGAATTATCTTACCTGCACCAAACAGGGAAAGAATACACAGTATTTTGTAAATTCAAAAACTACTCCTAAGAAACAGCGTAGGAAGAAGACTTATGCAACATTTTTAGTTTTGTTTACAAAAGCAAGAGCAGGTGCAAGTCCAGTTTGAGAAATGTAATAAAAATTCTGCATGTTTGCAAGTTCTAAATACTGCAGTATAGAAGCACCCAACTGTTCAGGCCTTGAAGATTTCAGCTGGATAGATCATCATATTTATGATCTATTGATATGGAATGAAGGCTGTCAGCAATACACAAGACTAATACTAACATTCAATGAAGCACGAAATCTCCAGCTGACAAGAGCAAGATGTCAAACTGGACAGAAAGAAGTGAAGCTCAGAGAACACAGGTTCAGTAATAATGGATAAGGCTGACGCATGGGATCAGAAAAATAAAGATGATCTCAGCCTTGGTACATCCCATCACAGCCAATCTATTCTTGTGACCACTCAGCAGCACAGTAAATGCTGGAATCTATTTACCTCTTTCTGATGATTCAGAATGAAAGACTTCTTCTCACAATGCAATGTTGCAAGCTCACATTCGGAGCTCATTGTCTGATTTGATGTAATACAGGAAAGTTCCATCAGCTGCAAATCAGCAATGCCATAACTAGCCCAAGATGGTGCTTTATGACTTAGCTTTGTTTTATTTTTCAAAAGATTGATGAGAGAGGTCTGACTGATATCATTCAAGACAAGCTGCAAATACTGATGTTTTAATACTAAAATTCTATAATGCAGGTCTGCCCAAATGTTATTTATTAGAAATAGACTGTTGTTTTCTTCATTTGTGTATTTTTATTTGGAAGATCTTATAATCTTTCCTGTAAGTAAAAAGTAAAAATTCCATGCCTTCAAATCACAGATGTCTGCAATAGCTGCACTCAGTGCAGTGCAGAGGGTTTACATAGTACATGAAAGGGTGCCTGTAAATGTGAGCTGAGCAAGAAGCCCTCTGTGCACAACCTCTCAGGAGCAACTGCATGTGTGTCAGTGACAGTACAAAAAAATATTTCCATGACTGTGTCTGGAGCTCTCACAAGTCTAACGTAATAGTACCTGCAGATTACAGTACTCAAGAAATTTGAAGGCAATGCAGAGGTCATGCAGATGAAAAGATATTTAAAGACTTGTGAATAAGATTTCTGTTTCTCCTTAACAGATGAATAAAACCAAATTTATAGCAAGGCTTTGCCTGCAAAAAAGTTTTGCTTGTGACAAATAAACTAATAATGAGAAAAGCTTTTTAAGGTTATTTTGTTTGATCTATAGATGTTATAAAGGGTATATCACACTAATAATTCAAATTCCTAGTGATCACTGGTTTTACTTTTGTCTTTGTGTTAGAGAATGTCAGGAAGCACATTTGAACTAGTATCAATCGCTGCTTGACTGGCCTGTGTATTTCACGAAAGGCAGTTCTATGAGGTGCATTTTTTTCCTACTTACTGTAAGCAGCTGAGCCTGAGACTTTTTAAAATGAGGTTGGAGAGACATAAACATCAAGCATAGTACTGCGGAATGCCAGGAAGCAAGAACTGAAGACCAACTGCCTATAAAACCTAAACAAGTATTTCCATCAGTAAAATGGGGAAAACAGTTTCAGAAACATGATGCAATAAACAGTTGCTTATGAATGTGCAATGGTTTAGTACAGTTCTTCTCAAATCGGTACTTTGAATTTTCTTTCAATTTCGGGAGTCAGGTCACATATCTTCTTGGCAGATAGTGTGTGGGTATCTTAGCAATGATTGCATTTCCTGGAGCGTACCATGCACTCACTGCAACATAGTACAAGTGTGAAAGAGGGTTATTATCAGGCTTAAATCAATAACTCCTGTGGATGGAACCCTTATAAAAACGAACTATTTAACACTTTGCAACATTACTGCACATCTAGCTTCGCTGTCCAGTCAGTTTCTCTACTATAATGCACCATCATTGCTGGATTGGGCAGCAACTGTACTTCGAGTTGTTGAACATCTATGATTACGTGTACATTTATGCCTTCCATTTTTGCATGCTGCAAAATGCTTAGCCCTTCATCTGTTACAACTGTGTTTAGAGCTACTTTAATAGCTAGGTAAGAAATAATCCTCCCTTCCAAATGATTATTGATTTCAGGCCAAAGCAAAATATGTTAAAACTCCTTACAATAGCTGTTTTACTCTTTTGTTGTTGGGTCAGCTGATTTTCTCTAATACTTCACTTCTAATAGGGTTGAACATTTATAGTTGGTGCCACAGTTTTCTGGCACAAATGCGATTTTAAAAAAATAAAAAGGATTTGTATTTCTGTGTCTTCCCACAACTCATTTATCTTGCATTTTTCTTCCCTTGCCTTTCCCCTTTCCTTTGAAAGTAGAGTTCTTTGTACTAGTGTACTGACAGTTCTCTCCAGGACCCTCATTCTCAGATTCAATGCCAAAAGTGTGTGTGATGTGTTTAAAGATGCTTATGCCCCATTCCTCCTTTCACTTGTGGAGAAGGCAATCCTTGTATTTATGGGCACACGAGTAATTCTTACCAGCCTGTACCCTTGGGCATACCAGTCTTCTTCAGGCAGTTCAACCCAAATACTGGCATGAGAAGGCTTAGCAGATTTGGTCTCACTCCTGGTAAATCTGCTCACAATATGTTGTACCCCAAAGGAGGTGTTGAGGTGCTTAACTTGTTTTGGTCCTCCCGTGTCATGCCAAAGGTAAGGTAACAAAGAAAAAGCCTGACAAAAGGGCCAGTTGAGACTTGTATCAATGAATTACAAAGAAAGTTATGATGTTTGATCCACTGTTTTCATCTTGGGATGTATCACTGTAAAAGGAGTGTCTCTATGGAAGAATTAGCCAAGTTGTTTTTCTCCTCTTTAGGAGAAAAACATGAAGGACATGAAGGAAAGGAATAGGAGACTACTTCACAGCAGGTCAACTAGCACAGCTGAGGATCTGCATCAGGAACAAACGTTGCAGAAAACATCAGGATCAAGAAGTACTAGTTCTCTTTTATTTTAGTGAGTTAAAACTACTTTGTAGAACCTTATCTCCTGGATCCAATGTGATTATAGACACCTCTGGAAAGGCTGAGGGAGCTGGGCCTGTTCAGCCTTGAGAAGAGATGACTGAGAGGGGACCTCATGAATGTCCATCAGTATCTGAAGAGGGTGTCAAGAGGATGGAGCCAGGCTCTGCTCAGTGGTGCCAAGCAACAGGACAAGAGGCAATGGGCAGAAACTTACGCACAGGAAGCGACACAGTGCCAGAGAAAATAAATTTATCCCACTAGCTCTTGCCTGGACTGCACGGAGTGTGGCCGCTCCCTGCCCAAGATGGATCTGGGTAGCAGCTGGGCAGGGCTGCCAAGGTCAGCAGCAGGAAAGCTGCTCTCTACAGCACCTGGTGTGTCAGCATCGAAGACGGAGACAAAGATCAGGGAAGGTGTGGAGATTTCCTGCTTTTGCTGGGAAAATCCCCAAGGTGTTAAAAGTCCTTTTCCTTGCCCAGGAGAAGAAAGACGTGGAATCTTTGGTCTTCAGATGCCTTTATTATTGTTTATTATAGCTTATCTAGAACACTGTTCTCTCTGTCCTGCTGAGGTCTTCACAGCACAACAGTTCGAGGCTATTCCCCGCCTGAGAGGCAGTGGTTTATCTTTTATACTAAAAACTACGTATACTTTATTTACAACTATTCTCCAATATCTATCATCTACGTTAGACAGTGTGTACGTCATCCAAACCAATCACAAATGTNCTTGGGCTTAGTGCCAGGGCTTCTGAGCCCTGTGGGCCCTCTGCACAGGTCTCTGATCCCCCAGAGCAGTCAAAGACAAGCTCTGGGTTCCCACAGGAAGGGTCTTCCGTATGGTTTCCAAAGCTGCTTACCCCTCAAAGGGTCCAGGGATTAAAGACACCGAACATTGCTGTGCAGGGATTTTTATACAGTAACAAATCGGGGGTGGATACAGATAAACAGCCAATAGGGAATCGGCAGGGGAGGAATGGGGGGCGGGGGGATGCCAATAAAACCTTGGGACCAACCAGGGTAGACGGGAGGAGAGAACAGGTCACATGCCCCAATGGAGCATCGAGGTTTGGGTAACACCCTGGCATGCCCAAGGGGTGGTGCACTTAAAGGATTGGTCTGAGGCTGGAGTGACAGGGAAGATTCAGGAACAAGGGGCAGGATAACAATGATGGACAGGAAAGGAACTGGATAAAAGGTGGGGAAATACCATAAAGGGTAACAACTGGGGCTGGTATTCTGGAGGATTGGCAGCACGGGTAGGAGGAACAAGGAACATTCTACAACAAAGGGAGGGTACAATTCGGACAAACCCAACAATAAAGGGGGATATAACGGGAACAAACCATTACAAAAGGAAAGTTTAACATCCAAAAGAAAACACACCACAACAAGGAAGTTCTACCTCAGGAACATGAGGAAGAACTTTATTGTGCAGGTGACTGACTGAGCACTGGAACAGGTTGCCCAAAGTGGTTTTGGAGTTTCCATTACTGGAGATACTCAAGAACAATCTGGACACCATCCTGTGCTGTGTGCCCGAGACTGAACATGCTTGAACAGTGAGGTTGGATCAGATGGTCCACTGTGGTCTTTTCCAGCCCATGTGGTCTCTGACCCATCCTGTGATTCTGTGATTCTCTTGTCAGAGACATTTCTCTGTCAGTGAGTCACAAGAGCAAGTTTATCTCTCCCACTTCATGCCCCCTCAGACACACTTGTGGTCACGAAGAGATACCTCTCTTAATGTCCTCCTTCACAATGGAGGAAAGATGACTTCAGCCACAGTACACCACACCTCTTCAAGATTTGCACTTGAACAGGAAAAGATAATGGTCCAGCAGAGAGGTGTGAGGGGCAGTGAAGTGTCCTAGTGGGAGAAGATTCCTGGGCTGTGTACATGCACTCAGGTCTGTGCCAGAGTCACAGTGGGACTATTCCTGAGTTCAGAATTTCTACGTACATTGGAAAAAAAGAATTTCAATTTTCTTTTAGCTAAATGCTACCCCTAATGAATATGGATGTGACCCTTTAGTGGAGAAAAGGTTTTGACAGCACCAGTACCGCTGAGCTGAGCTTTCAAAGTTATTCAACTGAATTGTTTTTTCTAAAAAATAAAAAGAGCAAAACCAAACCAAATCAAAAAAAGCTAAAATTTTGAAAGAAGATAAGATTTTGCCTTCAAAAATTAAAATGGTTCATAAATATATTTGGCATTAAAAAAGAGTATCCAATAAATGAAAGATTTTTCTTAAACCTAAAGCTACTATTTTTTTTTTTTTTTAACTTGGTTAATATTTTCTCTAAATGAATATTCTTTGGGTCCAAAAGGAAATGCTACAAAATTCAGACCCATAATCAAAAATAAGTTATTTATACTCTTTCATGATTCTTTTCTCAAGTCTGACTGGCATGATATTTTGAGCTCACATTACCAGGTGGAACAATATTGCAGCAGTACATATTATCTCTCAGATCATTCCTTCATTTTCTAGTATCCCCTCTTCCCCCACGACCCTTTTGCTCTTTCTTGGCTACCTCCCAAAATAATTCTCTTCTGTTTTCTTTTTTGCTGACAGTTTCCATTTAAAAGACCTTGGTTTCTGCCCCTTTGTATTCATTACAGAATATAAATCAGAAGATCTGTGATTAGCTTACTTCCTTGTTTTTTTTAGCCATGATGATGTCAGTACAGCTTAGGGAATGAAGATTATTGGTTACATTGTGGGGTCTCTGCTAGCCAAGTCAAGAGAAGCTCAGTGTTCAAAAGAGTGGAAACTTGATGTAAACAACTATAATTTATATTGCTTGGAATCGTGGTGAGAAAGAAAATTTGCATGCTGGATGTGAATGTGTTTTGTGATCAGGCATGGGTTTAGCCCAAGGAAGAAGTAAAACTTAGTTAAAATGTCACAGCTCCCCTTTTGTTCTGCAGGAACCAACCTCCAGTGTACTTAGTGACTCATTCGTTGAAAGGTGTGTCTGGCAATATTTTCAGCACTATTACTTAAAACATTGACATGGAAAAGGTTCAGTCTCTTTTCTGATAAAACAACTTATTTAAGATTCACAAGACTCACAAACCCTCACAAGGATTTAGTGTTGCCACAAAGACTGGCTCTTTAGTGGAGTGCTTGGTGGCATTCAGGTTCCTACAAAAGATAACTTGAGAGTATTCTCAATGTTTTTTCTTATCCATCTTATATGGTTTGTTTTATGCAGCAGGTATATTTAACATTAGCCAGAAGAGCAACAGTGTTTAACAGCAGGGCTAACCTTTATATCTGACAAGTCCAATTTGCTGTTTAGAGTCAAAATTGCATTCCATTAGGAAAAGTCACATTAAGTCATATCCCCATTGCTCTGTTTATTTATTGAGAAAGCATGTTCTCACCTTATTTCTCAAGCCATTCTGATCTGTTTATTTTAAAATTAAGTACTCTCACAATGAAGAGTGCATTTCCCCAAACATAAAATAAAATTTCTTTCCCCTCAGAGCAGTGTCAACTGTTTGCACTCCAAACCAGATCCTAATCAGTGAATCTTAGTCTTGCTTGTGTCATTTAAGAGTCTCAACCAAGGCCCTGAGAAAGACAGTTTCTTTTTGTATTTCCCCCAGATCTTGGTGCCAGCCCCCTCACACTGACAGAGGGGTGGTTTTCGCAGGGCTGGGGGCCAGATGGTCGTGGTGCCTGAGACGTGCCCCCATCTAACCCCCTCTGTGCACTAGTGGGGTCTCCTCTATTGTCCAGCCACAGTGGGCTGAGGGAACAACTGTGAAAAGCTTTCTCTATCCAAAAATGTTACTGTGGCCCCTATACCCATTTTCTAGTAAAAAAATAGCAATCTGCACAGACAGGCAAATAAACCAAAACAGACCTGTGACACCGAGTTACAGCAAACCTTCTGACGTAAGGCAGGTTGCTTAACTCACCTTGAAATGATGAGGTGTTGCAGTGAGCTTTCACACCTGTATTCTGAGAGGATCTCAAGCCCCCTTGTCCTGTGCTCTGTGCAGAGGTTTTGCATTAAATATGTCAGGGTCTGAAGGCTACTTGCTCAGGGCTGCAGCTCTTCAAAGCTACATTTCATCTCCAAACGGCTGAGATCCTGTGAACATTTTAGTAAAGGAGCAACAATGAAATAATATTCAGCAGCCTTTCACTTTGCTGGTAGGTATTAGATTTTTTGTTATTTGGAAACACAATGGAAAGGGATATTATACTACTTTTCCTCCTGTTTGAATAAGGACAAATTGAAAGCAGACTTTATTTTTCCCTGAAAACAGTCATTCCACTTTGAGACCTAAATATGAAGATTTCTGAAAAT
This sequence comes from Polioptila caerulea, assembly GCA_013397295.1. Lineage (NCBI taxonomy): Eukaryota > Metazoa > Chordata > Aves > Passeriformes > Certhiidae > Polioptila > Polioptila caerulea. The sequence goes on along the minus strand of VYXF01005264.1, from coordinate 1,894,513 downwards.
AGCTTATTTTTCTGGGCCACAACACCTCTATAAATGGAGTTTAATGTAGCTGATGTCTGACTGAGGTTCTTGAAAGTTGAGAAGAAACTTTGGGTCTACAGGAATCTACATGATTCATCTCAGGGAGCTATCAAGTATTTTCTTTTAGTTTAAAAGTACAAGAAATTAGAAGAATACTTTTACCAGAACTAATTGTATAATCTGCACAGAGAGACTTCTAATTTTTGAGTCTCAAGTGGGCAGAACTTGGGTTTGTAGAATGCCATAGTTTTTGTCTGGCTTTTATTTTGTAAAAGCATTTTTAGAGTAATTGATCCATTTAATAAAGTAGAATTATCTTTTTCATTAGCTGTAGATAAAATTAATGTTAAGGACCCTGTTATATGATTAGTAAATAGCAAACGATTAAATTTAGAGAGACATGCGTGGTTGTTTATAGACATGCATTCTTTGGAAATAAGGTATCAAGCATTGTTTTTTGTTCTCCAGCCTTACACATATTGCCAAAATGCCACAAGCCTTTAATTCTTGACACAAAGAAGATAGGACATAGGACATGAACTAAATCCCAACTTACAGTGAGGATTTTGTAATAATTTCCTATCAGGCAACCAAGAATGTTAGCACAGAAGCAGTCAGGCGAAAAGAAAAAGAAACCACCTGTTACTCAAGCTCTGAATTTCAAAGCAAATCTGTATAAGCATTCAAGGCCAGATTTCATGAGGCTTTGAGCAAGTTGGTCTAGTGCAAGATGTCTGTGCCCATGGCAGGGGTTGATGGTCTTTAAGGTCTTTTCCAACTCAAACCATTCTATGGTGTTATAATAATCACTCAAAAAAAAAATAAAAAAAATCATTGAATCATCAGAAAATCTCTTAGAAATCTGAGTCCAACCATTAGTCAAGCACCTGACACATTCTGTGTGGTGCTTGCATCCTGCCTACGATGCATAACAGGGCAGGAAAATTTCTTTTTTTTTTGTATGAGCTTTCACACAAACTCCTCAACTGACCAACACAACTGAGAATTTGGGGTGTGAGGGGTTGAGGAATTTCCCAGCTTGCCTAGGCTACCACTTTGAAAAGGCCTTAGCTTGGTATGGAAATGAAAATTGCTCACATACTGCTCAAAACCAATCACTTGTGGGAATACCTACATGACTGACAGGGTGGGCAGCCTGAATTGCTTCTTGCAGCAAGGGAATTGATCAGTCCCTGCAGGACAAGGACAAGGCATGCAGGCAGGCCAGGGGAAGGTAGGCGTGCTCTGCCTCTGACACTGCTGGAAAACTCTTTTGCAACTTTTGCCTTCCTCTGACACCAAGCTGACACTTCCCCTGGGCACACAGACTTGCATGGCAAGAACTGTGTGGTTCTGGACATATAAACAGACACAAGAGCTCTTAAGCCCCACCATTTATAGGTTGGTCTGTTGAAAACATGCTTGTAGGAGATGAAAGGCTTAAGCTACCTATGTTGCCAAGAAAGCAACCATGAGTTTTCCAAATTAAACATAAACATTAACCTCATTATAAATGCTATGGTCAGTTATGCTAAATCCTGCAAATAACTTTTCTGTAAACAAGCATTTTGTTAGCAAAAATAGAGATCATCACTGCTGATACATGGGGATAGATCATTAGTTCTGATAAAATCAGGACTTAGCCATAAGTTTCATTCTCTCTTATCAAATTTTAAAATCAGTACTTGTGCAAACTGAAGCAACTCTTCTTTAGTAATATCTACATTTTCTCAGTCACTAAGATTTCTCCAAATTTCAATGTACCAGGACAAATCATCTAACTTTAGGGATGAGATGACAATTAATGGAAGGAGAACATGATGCCACATCAATAAATTAAAAACACATTATGAAAATGCATGATCACAAACTGGAGTGCAACTTTTCTTTCTCAAAAAGGAAATAGAAAAAAATGTGTCTGAAAAACGTAATTACAATATTTATTATACATCATCATACGAACTGCAAAGTGTTACCAACACTTTGTTTTTTGCCTCAGAGATCTTAAATGTACACTGAAACTCACTTAATTACTATCTAGCACAGCATTGGTCAAAGCACTAAATTAAGCTTTGATTTTCAGTTAAATGTTGGAAAATTTTTTAAAATGTTAAACGGGAGGGTTAATTGGTAACTGTGTAGTTCAGAGAAATTATCAAGTGGCTGGTTCTTAAATGAAAGACTCAAATTTCTGCATTAAGTTTCTCAGACTGGTTCTTGAAGATATAACTTTCTTCTTGATCTAACCATCCACTCATAAAATGCATCTCTCTCCAATGTGCAGAGAAGGATGTTGTGGGTGACCATGTCAAAGGCTTTACAAGAGTCCAGATAAGTGACATCTGTAACTCTTATCTGCTGCTGGAGTCCTTCCAGCACAGAAAGCCTCTAGGTTGGTTGTACCCTTGATGAAGCCGTGCTGGCTTTCCCAAATCTTTTCCCTGCCCTTCACGTGCCTTAAAACAGCTTTTAGGAGAATCTGTTCCATGATCTTTCCAGATACAGAAGGGAGGTTGACAGGTTCATAGTTCCCAGGGTCTCCCTTTCTATAGGCACGATATTTTTCCCTTTTCCCGTCACCTGGGTTTTCCCCTGACTGCCATGACTTATCGTGGAGAGTGACTTGGCAACTATATCAGCCAATTCTCTCAGAAGTCTGGGATGCATCTCCTGAAGAATTTTAATATTGCAGATGATTTTAAGTGATTTAGGAGTTCCCCAAAAATACCTTTGAGTCACTTGGCCTTTTTGTTAATAGGTGCCAAAAACAGTCTGGAGCCTAATTTGTACACACATCAGTCTGTCTACTCACATGAAATTCTGAAGTAAAAGCTTTCTGCCACCTTCTCTCTGACAGTCCTTGTTTTTTCTTTTTTACATGCTTGTGTCATTGCCATTTGCTGCACTACATGTTTCCACCTTTGCTCAACCCCTTCCATGTGCAGTGTCTGCTAAGGAAAGGATTAGCATTCCAATCTAGTCCAAGGAGCTGGAGCAAACAACAGAAAAAAAAATAGTTGGCATTGTCATTAGTTTCTTAATGATCTTTTGACATGCTTGGAATAGTTTACTTAGGCCATGTAGATAAGTAAATAACTACCAGGTAGTGCATGAAGTTTGAGTGTGTAACAAAAAGAAGCAATTGATTTTACTTCTGATTAAAGGCACTGAGACAATATAACTGAGAAAGGATAGTGAGATTCAAGAAGGTGATTTCATGTGAAAAAAAGACTGGGTATGCATTCCAGCACAATTTTATATTTTGGATGTGAAAATATTAAATGTGTTTTGTATACTCACTGAATATTGTCTATGGCTTGCTGATATTACTAAACCAAATAGCTTAGTAATACATCTTTTTCATGCTAGAAGAGGAAGTAGGAGATTAGTTTATAAGACATAAATTGCATGAAACTATAGGAGAAATCTTAAGGGTTTCCAACATGTAACACACTGGAGAGAGCTTGTTTAATGTAGCTTTTCGTGTACATATGAGTGTGCGTAATGTGTTTTCCTAAGGAGCTCATAATGCATTTTATTTGGTTTTCTCATGAATTGAAAAACAGGTCTTTAGTGCTACGTATTGTAATCTTTCTGTTTGGAGTTTATTTGTTTGGGTTTTGTTTGGTTTTTTTCTAATAATCTTTCAACAGAAAAATCTCTGCTCTTACAGAATATACTAGCCTGTGCCTTCACAGTGTTCATTGTTAAGTATGGTTTTATGGGTTGTGTGCAATTTTTTGTGTAAAGATTTCTTGTATGGTCCCAGTGTGCCACTTCACATAGATTAAAAGAGACATGTTAGGAGTGGATGTGATATGATTCCAATTTGCATTTGAAAACCTGTACCTACAGTAGAATTTGTGTTGGGCTTTGAGTGGAAGAATCCACTCTTATGATTCTGAGATGGCAGGAGTTAAAAGGAGACTGACAGACATCTAGACTAAGCCACGACCTGAACTATAGTTTAAGGACTTTTTTTCATTTAATGTAAGCTGCATAGCCCAAGAGCCATCTGTATTCTGAGCTCAGTGAAAGTTTCTTTCACCATTTTAAATTTTTTTTTATTTTGGGTAAAGAGGCAGATTTAGTGAAATCAAAACATTTCAAGAACATGTTTTGCCAAATCTTTCCTTGACAAATATAAACATTCCAAAAATTCCCTGTGACTGCCTTTGACACATTTTTAAAATTATATGTTGCCAGTTGAGAACTGGAATGATTTCACATTTCAGAAAAACACTATATTTTATTTATTGTCATTAGAAAAAAAATATAGCCTCAAACTCAAACCAAAATATTGTGATTTTCTGGAGTTCACGGGATTTCACAAGAATTTTTTTTTATTTGTTTAATTAAAAAAAAAGATCCAAACAACAACATTTGAACTTTTCTATGTGTGAACATCTAGTAAACCAAAGGAATAATGTTTTCATCCTTCTTGACAACCAATTAACAGTTTCACTTCCCTTTCCTCCATGGGTAGGCATGAAATGTAGGTGTCAGACCAGAGGAGTTCCTTCAGAGCTCTCTGTAACATGACCATGGGATAATTGACCTTGAAAGCAAGAGCCTTTGACTAAGCAGTGACATAGCTGTGGAAATCTCAAACTAGTGAGACAATTGCACACAGGGATGAGCAGATTCAGTAACAGTTTCTTTTATTTTTTTTTTTTCTGGGAGACCCTTTATTAATGTGATAATTGAAGATTGAAATGTTGTATTTTTGTATTTTTTTTCTTCCTCTTGTGTTCAGTAACTGCTGTTTCTCCCCTGCTCCCATCCAAAAAAAAAAAAAAAGAAAAAGAGTGTTCAAATTATGTTAGGATTTTGTGCCATGGATAAAATCCAGGCCCCTCCTCTGCAACTTCAAAGGGGCCATTTGCAGTGGAATGAGTGTCATTTGGTGGTGGAAGCAGGAAGCTATTTGAGCAAGAGGCACGACATAAATGAGAGTAGAGGTGGAGGAGCAGGACCTGAGGACTGGTGCAGAAGGATTGCCACCTATGAGAGCACTCAGGCTGTTTCAGCTGCTGGGATACAGGAGGCAATTGCAGGGCACTTGCTGCTGTTCACTTCTCTTGGCTCTGTGCCCTCTTTCCTTTGCAACCACCCTGAGTGCTGAGCCTGGGCACAAGGGCTGATGTTCCGGTTCAATAACACACAGAGGACCATCACACTGAAACTAGGACTATCCCAAAGTTCCCTTTCTCTTGGGAAAATCTGACTTCACCTCCTACCTTAGCTCATACAGTTCTGAAATAAACCACAGAGCCTCATTTGTGCTCTATATAGTTTAATGAGCCAGAAAGAAAAATGCCTTTCCTTCCCTCCGAGAAGTGGACCTTCACTTTTATAAAGACAGAGAGACCAAGTTCAATCACATTCATTGCTGCATACAAAAAACCTCACTATATAACCTTTTTCCATCTTCACTCTTTTGTTTATGTGCAGGTTTTTTGGGTGTAACTTATCAAAGTTTTGCTTGCCTTATATTCCTGCAGGCCTCATTTGGATACAATGCATATATGCCTTACTTCAGTTCCTGTAGACAGTGATGTATTTGATCTGCTGGCTTGAGATATGCATTTCTTTCAGAAACCCTAATGTAAACACTGGAAGTAGTTTATGGCTGTGAATCAGCATCCAATGGCCATGATGATTTAAGGCTATGAAGAAGTGACATAAAAAAAAACACCCTGCATTTCAACTCAGAGTCTTAAGGTGGTACTCTATTCCATCCTTGAAGCTACAATTAGGAATACTATAAAAAAGAGCTTCTGTATTTCTTCTTTTATTTTTCTCCTCTTTTGCTTTCCCTTTCTTTTCTTTTATTTTTTTTTTCAGTTTTGGTCAAGCACAGGGAAGTATTTTTCTGCTGTGCTGACTTTTTTTTCTGCGTAGCGTACTTGGAGCTGAAACAGAGTCTTGCTGACAGGATCTAATATGAGGAAGTTTTGCAATGTGCTTTGCAGCTGGTGTAAAACTTGTTGGTGAATGTCAGAAGGTAACTGCTGTGATAAACTAGTTAGTTATTATTGAGCATATTATTTGAACAAGATACTTTCTCCTCAATCACTTTATTTCATGCAGACAAGGCATCCACCCTAATTGTTAAAATCTACAATTTACCAGCAAAGTTAGTTTATATGCACTTTAAAGAAGTGACAGAGATAATTCTTGAGAATTGTATTCTGTTTCCAGTGTTCATCTGCAAATAAAAGGTAATTAATTGTTTCTTTTTGTGTTTCAAATGAATTTATCCTAAAAATCTGAAATGGTTAAGAGTGACACTGAGCAACTAGAAAGAAAGGATGTTGTGTTTTGCTTTGTTTTCAAAAGGATTTGAAGAGTGAAACCTGCTTTTGTACATCTTGTTAGCACATTTCACTGTAGTTGGCAGTTTGACAGAGATGAAAAAATATGTTTGTTTTAGCTGGCAAAGCTGCCTAGTGCATTGGCCTGAGCAGAGTTCTGAGCATCTGGATACCTGGAGTTTATTCCCAGCTGGGCCACTGCTTTGTTGAGTGACTCTGAGCAAGCACCTCTTTGCCTCTTTGCTGCCGGCTTCCCCCCCATGTAGTTTCTTGTGTCTAGTCAGCTGGTGAATGCTTGGAGCAAACACTTTCAAGAGATTTTTATCTGTGCAGCACCTAGCACAGCTGACTCCTATCTCACTTGGGATCTGCAGGTGCTTCAGTCATGCAAGCAGTAGCAGCAAAATTAATAATGTCTAATAAAGTCTTGTTTCACTGTGATTATGAAAAGAGAATGAAGTAAAAGATAAATAAAAGATAAATGAAAATGTTTCCTTTGTTCCT
>VYXF01005264.1:1862106-1887644 GCA_013397295.1 Polioptila caerulea | reverse complement strand
TTGTGTGTGTGTGTGTGTGTGTGTTCTCAGAATCTTTCAAAGACTGGAAAAGACAAATCTCTGGTTAGCTAGGATGTAGCCAGGGAGCACCATGCCCTTTCCTGTTACTCTCACTGTGTGTTCTTGCAGTCACCAGAGTCAAAACAGAAGTAAGTCTTGTTTTTTCACCCTCCTAGACAGGAGAGGAGTTGAGTAAAACCAGAGACACAACTGAATAATAATCAGTAATAAACAGCAAATAGCTGGTGATTGTTTCAGTTTCTCTATAGTTCTTGGAACTCCTATAGCTGCTCCTGGGTATACACAACTAAGCAGTTCCTTGTGCACATCTGAGGGGCAAACTGCTACTAATATGGAAAAGATAGACACACCCTCAACCCTGTGAGTCACTGCTAATATTATGCAGATAATCAATAAGGCATATCATAGCCAGCATATTGTCTGTTTTCTTTACTTACCCATCCTCAAAAGGGTTTTGAGTTCTCCACCTGTGCTGTTTCAACAACAGTTTTACTGCATCGACTGCAGCCAAGTTACTCTTTCACATGGGCATGAAGGAAAGTCAAACCAGGCCAGGAGCTGAGCTTGTGGATGCAATTATAAGTGATCAGCAGTGTTTTCCTAATCTGCTCCCTTTTGCTGCATTTTTGAGCACTTACAAGTGTTTGAGACTCTTCGCGTGGTCAGCGCTGGCAGAGGAATGTGTTTGCCTCCAGCGCAGAGTTAAGCCCATGTTACTGCTTCCTACAACATGCTGGCTTTGCTGGACAGCAGTTTTGCACTTTTGCAACTCAGAATGAGTGTGAATGCGAAGTGTGGATGGCACTTCACATCAAATGAAAACCGTTTCATTACCTGAACTAAATCCTGAAAACTTGGAGCATTATTTCCTCAATTCGTCTTGAGCATGTGTTTTTCTGAGCTGCAGGCTTAATTCAGATACCAAAATAAACAATTATTGCTTCAAAAGTGCTATGTTGTTAATGATTCTGACAGAATCTGTTGGTTCACTATTTCAAATTAAGCAATAAGGGCTTGGAAAGCTAACTTTAGGCAATTATTCCAGAAAATTTTGGACAACATCCTGTAACGATATTAATTATTCAGAATTAACAATCAACTATTCAGTGCAAATTTGGATGGTGTTTAGTAAACAAGATGTGAGATCATGCACGGAAGGAGTACCAAAACACAGTTTTTGTAAAAATATTCTTAAATATTCTTAAAGCTATATTAACAGAAGTAAATGAAATCTGGACAGCTAATGTTTTCTTATGTTTTCCCCACTTTGTTCTGAAGTTTTAGTATTATTTCAGTGTAGGATTTTTATGATAAAATGTACACTGGCCCTTTGTTATACTGCATTATTAATTAAATATTAAATGATAAAGTATATTTAGAAAAAAAAGTTAAAATTAAAATGCAGTAATGAACCAACCGTAGTCCTTTGTGACATGTTAACCTTGTTTTTACATGCTTGTTCACTTGCAGTCTGTTTTACTAATTCGAAGAATTTACAACAGCCATTTCCAGGAATTTGAAAGAGCTTGTTTGTTTATTCTCACTTCCAACAGGCTTCTTCACAAAATTCTTCAAAATATACCGAAGACATTTTCTCCACTGAAACAAAACTTTAGGCACCTAAAAATAACAATCTTTTTAAATGGGCTAATTAGTGCATCAAATTATTGCTCAAGCCCTTTATCTGAGACTTTGGGTAAAATCCAAATGGAAATGAGCTTGGCTGGTGCATTTTAACCTACATTTGTCCGCTTCACAAAGTCACCACGCGATTTAGCCCAGTTGGCAGCTCTGGTGCAGAGACAAGCAGGGCTGGCATAGCTGAGATGCTTCAAGAGGGGAGTACTGCAGCACTCTGACAGGACTGTGAACACACACACCACATTTCCTCCTCTGTGCGTGCTTCTAGTCCCTGCTCTCACTTCCACCCTGGCAGCAGCATCTGCTGGGCTTTGGTTATTTGGGACTGACAGTAAAACTGATTGTAAGGAAAATGGTAAAAGCATCCTAAACACGGACATGCTGCAAAATAAGTAAAAGCTCACTTCCAAAGCTGAAGGAGGTTTCTCTGCTCGGTCCCGCTGTTTACAGCTTGTGGTGTGCCAAGCCAAGCAGTGCTCCAAACCCTCTCTTGCCAGTGTGGCCACCCCGAGAGGCCATTCTCAGCACACACTCACGATGTGGCCGTGGTGTGAGCACAGTGGCGGATGTGTCCTGTTCTTGCTCCTGGGCTGTGGGCTGTGGGCTCTCCTGTGCAGGCACGGGGGTAAGGGCAGTGGTGGCCTGACTGCTTTGGCTGCTTCCCAGGACAGCCCTGATGAGGAGATGCAGTATCTCAAGGAACTATCCTGTTACAAAACCATAAAATAAATAAACAAGCAAACCAGGATATTTTAGGTTCTGAGCTATTGCATCACAAAAATGGCTGGAGAAAAAGTTGTTTCTCGAGCCAGCCATGAAAGAGGGGACTTAGGTGCACAAAAAGCCCTTTTAAAATTCTGCCCTAGGCCACATTTGCATAAACTCCATGAGATATCAGAGACATTACAGAAATTCCTCCTTCAGTTACAAATCACTGTGTTTTGTTCACTTTTTTGCTGATCCCTGGGATGTTGTGTACCTCACTGACAGCACAGTCCTAGATAAGCTTGATAACTCATAATGCAATAAAATCAGAAGGCAAAAAATCAATCTCTCAAGGCCGGGTTGAACATCCCTAAAGAATGAGGTTGGGAGGAGGGTAGACACAGCTTTGCAAAGCAGCAGATAAACTTTTGCAGGGCTTTGAAAGCAGGTTATTTTTTAAGGGACAGAGGTGAATAAAATCAAAGCCTAAAAGCATTAATAGATTCTATCTCTTTACTCAAGGGAAGAAAACTAGGCTTGTACAACTATATTTTCTCAGAAAAAAATATAGATAAGTATTAGCTAATTTATGACTTGTAAAATAATTGGTAGGAAAAAAAATTGCCTCATGTTTTTATTTGTCATTGAAGACTCACAAATATATTGGTATACTTTTACTTAGTCAAAAAGTATACTAATATATTTATTAGTATATCCTGCAGATTTTTGTCATGCTCCTAAAAATGTCTAAAATACCCACAGAATATGCAGAAACATTTTCATTGACAAAAATCTAGTCAATCTTTCTTATTTATTTTTAATGGATCCATTTTTCTTTCCATTCTGGAAATATACTTCAGGAAGGACAGTCTCACTATACAAGATAGTGAGAAGATACACCCAAAAGCCGAATAAAGAGGGAAATATTTTCTTTTACTATAGTACAAAGCTATTCGTGAGAGAATTTCCAAGGTTTCTTCTGTTTTCCATTAAAATCCCTCCAAAGAAGTAAGTGTTATATTTTTACATGATAGAAGATGTCCCTTCATATATAGGGCCAGGATATTTGGTTAACAAGTTTCTGCTGAAGTAAAAAAATAATACTGACTGCTACAGCTATGAAAATCATGTGGGTTTTGCAGATTTGACATATACATGGGAGATGAAAGATAGAAAATTTTAAAAATACAATTTTAAAAGAACAACGTTTATACCCATTTCAATTCAATGAGGGCAAAAGAAAACTAATTTTTGAAGAAAGTATTTTCATTATTGTTTCAATTTTTAATTAAATTATATTTCAGAAAGCACCTGGAAAATTATATTTTTTGTTCAGCAAATTACATCTTCTTGTCAGAAGCCTTATATTTGGAGAAAAATATATTTATCTCTCACTTATACCCAGTACTCTTCTTTTCTCATGCAACACAGCCAAGACAACTTGGATTGATATCCTTGTTCATTTTTCAGCTTCATTAAAAATGTCAGTGCAGGCAACTCGGGGTTTAGCCTGTTAACCCCTCCCTCCCAGGACCAGCTACCTTTAAAAAGCTTTGTCAGCTACCTATCTTGTCAGTAGGGTGCTTGAAAAAACTGGATTAATACAAGGTAGATGTCACAGCTGAGTTGGTCAGGGAGCTGTTACATAAAACCAGATCCTTGACTTTTTACAGTATTTCTCATTCCTCACTCCTTACATTTTCTTTGCAGTCAGGATCGTGCAGCAGTGCAGGAGGTTATCCCGAGGAAGTGGGGGGTGCTTTACAAGGGGCACAATGGGCTCTTTAGGACCAGTCAGCACTCAGTGAAAAAGGCACCAGGGAGCTTTCATGTGGCACCCCTTGTAGCCCTATTTTCTGACATTCTGGGGCCATCTCATTAGTATTGTGAATACCTCCCAGCAATCGTGTAACCAGCACAATTTTGCCTTGAGTGAGAGAATCGTTAACAAAGCTGAGTCAAGTTATAGTCGAGGTCCATGTAAGCAGGTTACACATCCAGAACTGAGAAAGTAGGCAAAAGTATGCACCAGACTCAAGAAATGCAAATCTCACTTAGGTGTGAGATATGTCTCTCTTTTAATATCTAGGTGCTTGACTAGAGCAAACTATATAAACTGAAAGAAAAGTTTTTGCTATATCTAGACAGAAAAATGACAGGACTATCCATGCAGCCTGCTGTGCTCTATGGAAATCCAGTATTTCCAGTGCTGTGAGAGTACTGAGAATTGGTTTTGTGTAATCTGATGAATTATGGATGATGGCAAATTACCTGGATATTGAGAAGAGGTTCAAAAGTAGGTTACAGAAATCCCATTATAATAAAACCTGGAAAAAAGGAAGATGAAAGAAGTAAAACTATTTTAATTGTTTTCATGATGTCAGTCTCTAGGAATGTTAAGCTTCAAGCAAAAGTAAATTGTTTAAAAGACAAACATTTAGAAAAGACAACATAAGAAATAAACAAATAAGAATTACTGATCTGGTAATAGTGGCAAGACTTATAAACATGTTTGCTGTGGTTTGAGCAGTTATTTTCTATTATTTCAACTATCAGACTTAAGGTAGAATGTACTCGGAGCATTTGCACTTTAGATACTATAGGACTATTGAGAATATTGCAAAGAGCAGAACACGGGTGCTATGTCTGTGACTGTGATTGTGCACAACATGCTATATTATTTAATCTTTGTTATAATCCACAGAATTTTACCAAGAGCTCTGTCCTGTTATACTGGTTGTCTGCCAGCAGGGACAGTAAATTATTTAAACATCTAAGTGGTTGACTAAATATTGCTTTGTTTCCTTTAATAGATGCTTTCTGAAGTGACAGAGTGAAGATTTCTCTCTGGACCTTCACACTGATCAAACGAGCACTAATAAGGGTGTGGATATAAGGATGTGGTGCCCTTGCACTAGAGCAACACGGACCAGTTAATGTCACTGTATATCACACAGAATCACGTAATTAGTAAGGCTGGAAAAGACTTGAGACATCATCAAGTCCACCCTATGACCAAACACTACATTGTCAACTGGACCATGTCACTAAGTGCCACGTCGTGTCTTTCCATAAACAGTTTCAGGGATGGTCACTCCATCACCTTCCAGGTCAGCCCATTCCTATGTCTAATCACCCTTTCTGTGAAGAAATTCCTCCTGATTTCCAAACTAAATCTTTCCCGATGCGGCTTGAAACAGGCTCTTTCACCCTGTCACTTGTTACCCAGGAGAAGAGGCTGAACCCTACTGGCAAAGAACCTCTTTGTGCATAGTTGCAGAGATTAATAAGGACAACCCATAGCCTCCTTTTCTGTAGGCCCCCTCAGCCCGGGGAACTCATAGCCCCAATTCCCTCAGCACCTTCTCAGAGGACTTATCCTCTAGGCCCTTCACCAGATTTGTCATATATGGTGCTTCATGGTATATGGTCTATGGTACTGCATGGTGAATGGTACAGTCTTTGCAAAAGTGTCAGCTGATGCAGAGAAGTGATGTTAATTGCAGGAGGTTACACACAGTGTCAATAGTAGCACCAGAGACTGAAGGCTTCACATGGTCAAATATTTAGCAAATACTTGCACAGAAAATTTCAAAGCTTATTTGAAATTATGCCAAACTTCTACCTTTCATGTCAGACTCATGTACCTTGCCTATCAGACTACTCTTGGTCTGGTCAGCAAAAAGATTGCAATGTAACCAGCAAATCCTACTTCATAGGATGCACTGGCAACAACCAATTCTATTTGTGAACCTCTTCTCTGCAAAATTTACATATCATCATTTGTCACTTGTGCTTTAAGAAAAATCAAAACTGACGCCAAACCAGAAAGTTATGGCTCCTTATCATCACCTCAGTTTTTAGTGCTTCAAAACAGTCGGTTATGTTTTAGCCATGTAAATAGTCTTCAATAATCATATTCTTTTAATAAGCCAGTGTTCTTTGTTCTCCTACTGCAAACCCTAATAGAACGGTCTAGCTAGGTTTATTCAAAAATGAATTTGTGACAATGCAAACAAATCTACTTCATCTGCTTCCTTATTATAATCATAAATTTGGTATCATATGATTTGTACTCCCTAGGGCACAGATTCTCAGGTGATTTACATGAGCAAACTCTTTACTTGAATATTATTTCAATGACTGATGTCAACAGAGGATCCTACCTATATATTAAGTTACATTTTCCTTTATTGATTCCTTACCTGACTCATGTTTCCAAGGCAAGAAATGATAGCATGGAGCTGAGTTAATTATGCAGCCAGAATGAATAAGCTGTAAGAATTTTGGTTACATTTGACATAAGGTAGAAGTTCTTCACTGTGAGGGTGGTGAAACACTGGAACAGGTTGCCCAGAACTGCTGTGGATGCCCCATCCCTGGCAATGTTCAAGGCCAGGTTGGACAGGGGTTTGAACAAACTGGTGTAGAGGAAGGTGTCTCTGCCCAAAGCAACGTGATTGAACTAGATGACCTTCACAGGCCCTCCCCAACTTAAAATTTTCTTTGATTTTATGCAATTTAAGCTGTAAAATCTACATTTTGTAAAATAGTTGCTCTCAAAGAGTGCGGCAATGAAGAACTTGTCTCTTGGCAAAGTTTCTTTAGTAAACCAGAAGGGCTGGATTCAAGTCAGAAATTGCTTTTTGGGAGAGGTCCAGTGGTGTCTATTAAGCAGGATACATGACCAAAATGGTCCCTTGTGCCCTCCAAGTCTATTCAGCTGTAGTCTGTGAATTAATGATAACTGTGAATAATTTATGTAGAAGTATTCTTGCAAGAAGGCAAAAGAAGTAAGGAATAAATTTTGCAAAGTTGAGCTGTAAACAAGGGTACTTACTGTACACTGGGCTTGCCTGCTCTTTGTCAAAATTGATGGGAGGGGTGAAAATTTCCACCATTTTGCAGGTGACTGTATGATCCCTATTAGGATCAGCACTGCAATTAGAAGACCTTGCCATATCCAGCTTCAAGATTATTTTCAGTTTTGGTTTCCAGTACCACTCTAAGCCACTGAGTTAAACTCAGTTGAAGAAATCAGAACCTATAGTAGTCTTTATGACTTTCTCTGTATGTTCAGGTATTATTTTTGACTTTTCAAGTGGTATGGGGTTTGGGAAGGGTTTTTTTCTATTCCTTCCTCCCCCNTCAAGTGGTATGGATTTGGGAAGGGTTTTTTTCTATTCCTCTCCCCCCCCCTCCCCCCCAGAGTATTTGCTACTTGGTTTTGTTAGATGTGGGAGCTTTCGAGGAAAAGAGAATTTTCCAACGTTTGCTTCCCCTGAAGTATTAATGAATGTTAAAATATTTGCTCTGTTATGAAAGTGTCATGTCTCTCACCCCGACTGAAATATAGTACAGAGGGCTTGATGATATCACTAATGATGAATTTGGTCTCAGATTGTTATCTAAATGTATTATTCTGCTGCTTTCCAGTCTTACTTGAATAGTAAGTAAGCTGGTTTCCCAACCCACCCAACCCTTTCTAAGTGACTTAAGAGAAAACAATCTTGCTGAGTTTGCTGCATTGCTTCAGGGAGGGTAAATTTTTAAGGCCAAATTATTTTCTATTGGCCTGGACAAATACAGTTTGCAGTATCCAAAAGAGAAAAAACTCAAGCAAACAAGGATGCCTTAAAGCCTATGCAGGCACCTTTAACCATTTATTAACCTATTCTAGCTATATATGAATCTGATTTTGGGTCAGCCTCTATTAATTTAAAAACTACATTTTTGTACTATTAAAAATAATGACTCCCATCAATTTGGCATTTGATCTCATTAGCAAGCAAAGAGAAGGAAAACTGAAGCTTGTTGGATACCATAGAATTAAGTTATTTCATTTTTTTAAATTACTTGTATAAAACATGTCCATGTTTTTGTGATGGAAACCATGGATTTTGGGGGACTGCAATATACAGATAAAATCAGTTCCCTAAAAGCAGGAACTGAAACTTTCAAGCAAAAGTGGAAGAAAATCAGAAATTCCTGCGCTGTTCTGTGTCATGAAGTCCATATCCTGGTTCCTTAAAATGGGTGAAGCCCTTTGGAAGGTCGGAATCAGCTCAGGCTCACACTTAGAGTTAATGCAAGCAGTGGGGATTGAAAAGGAAGGTGTTTGCAGCACTGTGAGGAGGCCCAGCCTGCTTCCTCTGCTGTGGGAAGGAAGATCACTGGGGAGATAGCACAGAGGATGAAGCAGTTCTGGGGGGAGATGTGGATTCAGTGCATACCTCAGCAAGCTCTTTCAGCAGGAAATGAAAGCTACCCAGATAAGGTGTTGATTGCCTCACTGACAGTGCCCTGGGCTGCAGTTATTGCAGCTCAGGCTACGTGCAGACTTGAAGAGAACTTAAAAAAATTTAACTGGGAAAAAATCCCACCATACATGAAAATCAATCCCTCTTGTACCATTCCTGCCACAACTTGAATCTAGAGTTCACTGATTAACCTTAAAATGTTGATAGCATCACAAACAATCCCAACAACTTCAGGAATTCAGCAACTTCATACCTTTAATGAGGGAACATTTGTGGCAAAGACATGCAGATAACTTGCACCAACTAGGTCCACACAGGGGGAAAAAAAAAGCTTAATTGCTCTGTTTTGAAGATGGAGGGTTGATTTTTTCTTTTTTTTTTTTTTTTCCTTATTATATATACACCTTGTAATGCAATACTACACTGACTTCACAAGCAACACTTAAATATTTCAGTACTTTAGGAATTATGGCCCTCAGGAGAAATAAGAAAAAGAAAATCTGAATTTTACCAGACCCATAACATGATACAGAGGGAAATAAGCCTCAAATAAGAATTCAAAATGATGAAAAATATTCCTAGCCAGAGCTGTGGTGGCAAAATGTAAGTTAAAAGTTACAAAGTAAAACAGTGATTGAAAGACAGCTGAGTGCACCCAGGTGTATTAAACTGTGTTGAGTGACAGGTGATAAAAGATCAAGTTCATGTTCTTTTTATTGCTGCAAGCAGAGAACTTAATATGATGAGTCTGACCAAAAAGAGTGCAAAAAGTCACAGGATAGTGTGAGTTATTTGGAGAGTGATCTTCAAATAGTTCTCCCTTATTGTCCTTGAGAAAGCCAATAAGCAAAAACCAAGCGCATTTGTGGAGGTATGTATAATATGGAAGATTCTATGAAGGCTCAACAAAATAAAGACAAAATATTTTGTGTTGGAAGGAGATAGATTTATTAGTATTAAACTTCTCATGAGTATGAGTCTAAGCTGGGAAAATAATTTTTGTAGGATCACTCTAATTATTATTTCCTGTTATTGCAATGCTGTGAAACTGCTCTGAGTCTTGACTCTATATTCTTCTGGGTATAGTTAGAAAGTAAGATCAATAGGCACATCTCTACTAGTATTTTTAGTTCAGAGAGCATATGAACCTTGGAAGAGCATGTTCTCTTTGTCTTCACCTATTGCACTTAGACTCTCACCATGGAACTGCCTTGGAAACAGCAAAATGGATTCCTCTGGGGTGAAATGAAACCAAAAGATGTGCTCCTCTTATGTCTTTTACTTCTCATCTGAAATAAAAGCCCTGAAGCACCTTTAACACCGATGTTGGACCTTCAGCAACAAGTGTTTTTCTCTAGAGAGCTGCTTGTTCTGGACCATACCACTTGTTGCTGTAGGACCCAATGAAGTGTAGCTCTTTTCACCTAGATATATTATATTTTAGATATATTGATGCTGTCAGCTAGAAGGAAATAATGACTCCAAACGTGTGATTTATTAACTGGAAAGATATACTCTCAACTCAGATGAATCATAGTCTAAAAACTACCATTTTCTCTGCACAAACAATGAGATGAGCCTAAATAATGAGATTTCGGGTAGAGGTTCACCCACTGAAGTCTGGTCAGTTTGAAATTATAGTATTGGGCAGAGAATAGGAAATATAATCACAATGAAATGGCTTGACTTTTCTGAGACCAACTCAACTGACTTGTGCTGGAGATGGTACTTGACCTTGTATTTTTGAACTCCTAATCAAATATTGTCTCTTTACCCACAGTAATTATTAGTATTATTTAGTTGGCTGCTCAGTATTGTAAATGAATCTTTATTTATGTTCCACTAAAAAGCACTTTTTTTCTTTGAATTGCAGGCCAGAACTACCACTGACATATCTCTTTGTTTTGTATCCATTAAAAGGAATGTCTCAGTTTATTCCAGCATTGAAAATACTTGCTCTTTTGCATTTTTTTATCACAGAATTTATTATGAACATGTAATTCATTGAATTGCACTAGCTGTACTCTATGATATCAATTTTTATTTGTCAAGCAGTGTTAAGTAAGGTCTTTTATGAACAAAAAACAAATCTAGTGACCTGGGCACAGGATCCTTATAAATATAAATACAAACCTGAACTAGGAAAGTAAAACTATACCTGAGTTTAGTTTCTAAAATTGTTGATTTTCAATTAATTGGAAAAATATCAATGATAGAATTAATGACTTGTTTTCTGTTTCCATGTGTCAAAAATACTGTTAAAAAGTGGTATAAAAATATTCATCTTGTGTCATTCTAAGTGTGTTTTTCCAAACTATCTGGAAACAATAACAGCAACACTTTTAGAGGTAGGTATTTATTTGTTTGTTTTTTTATCTGCAATGAGTCACTGACTGAAGAATCTTATTTGCATTATGTTAGTCATTCATGTTGTATTTTAAATACAAATTTCTGCAAGAGGTATAAGGAATTTTAACGCTTGTTTTAATCAATAATCTGAAGAGGAAATTTAGGCACATATAAAAGTAAGCAAAACTCGTGGACTTTACCTTAAATCCTTCTTGTCCACATAACTTGATTTTATAGAAAGGAATTACAATTTACAGTGTGGCAGTAGGTACAATGACTAAGTAAAACTGAAAAAACCCAAGGTTTTCATGCAGAGGGTTTAAAAAAAAATGAAGTGGGAAATCCATCTGCCAAAGATTTGACCTCTTCAGTTAATCAGTACATCCATTTTATTAATATGCACCCCAATGCCTGGGAAACCTTTCTATGGCCCTGCAGAGGTGGAACACAATTTTAAGAAATGCAGTCAATTTTTGGGGGGAGGAGAATACCTGTAAAGAAATTAGGCATATTTGGAAGGACTCTGTTTCAGATTTTGAGCTGAAGAAAGCTAAGAAAGCCCACAGCAGATGGCTAATGAATGTAATAATATTTAGCATTTTTCACTTCACAAATTCAATAGCCATTTTGTGCCAAGGAACCTGGATGTCCTTTTAATCCTGTTTATCTCTTTCTCTTTCTCTTTCTCTTTCTCTTTCTCTTTCTCTTTCTCTTTCTCTTTCTCTTTCTCTTTCTCTTTCTCTTTTTCTCTTTCTCTTTCTCTTTCTCTCCCAGTGATTGCCAGCCTGATTCAGACAGTGTTGGGAAACTACAGTCCCAAACAGACTGTTGCTCTTTTTGGCTATCCCACCACAAAGAAATTGGAGAGACCTGTTTCTTCTGCCACGTCTGTTTCTGTGCCACCTGATGTACTTTTCAAGATCTGTTTTAAATTTAGAGCTTTGTAAAGAAACCATGAGTCTTAAAAGCTTTCTTTTTTAAAAGCATGAAAATTTGAGAAAATAACCTATGTTCATTAGTGAGCCTTTAAACAAATGTCTCCTCCAAGATCCGGGTTTGATTTTGAACTGGATTGCAAGCTAACACTTTTATGTCACCTAAAGAAACAAGTCCAGCTTAACATATTTTCCACTTCAAGAGTGATTTAATGATAGGCAGTACCATTTTTGTGGACTTTGCAAAGGTGTAGGATCATGCAATGAGGAAGTAAATTCTTACTGTTAGGGCCATGAAACTTAAATCATTTTTAATATATGCCTCCTTGGGACAGGCAACCTGAGGGGAAACAGCTGAGAAGAGCAATTTTTATGGCTGATTCAAAGTCTGTTTTAAAGGGCATTTATTTTGAAAGAGATGTCTTTGGAAAGGTGTACAAGGAATTCACACATTCAAGGTGCAATATATTCTGAACGTATGAGCTGCCAAATGCAAATCCAGACGGTGAAAGCAGTACTATAAATGGAGGCTGAATGGGGACGTTTGAGCAGTTATAGAGATAGCATACACAGAAAAAAAAAATATATATTCTAAGAAAAAGGAAGAAAGACTTTCTCTTCCCCTCCACTAAAGCATGAGGCAGCATCCTTAGAACACCAAAGTGTGGTCAACATGGGACATGACCCATGGAATATGGTTCAGTAATGCAAGGTGAAATTCTCTGGCTCTATCTGCTGTTTACTCAATTCCATGCAGAAAATAAAATAAAAATTAAAATAAAATTGGTAAAAAATAAAATGCATTATATAAATGCTAAAACAATATTTGTCTGCCACCAGCTGAGGTACTCAATCTCCACTGTGTCCCCTGAAGCCAACTGTGTTTGATTCTGGTTTATTTGTTCCTCAGTCAGAAGTGCTCAATACTGTAGCTTTCTACCTGTGTCAGACCAGTGTAGGAGTGTTCTAAGACTCAGAGTTTTTTCTTCCATGTGTCTTTCAGCACTGCAGATGCATATTTGTATCTAAAGCAATCTCCTCACCTGTGCAATAAGAGAGCTGATTCTACAAGCTTTTTAAGTACTTTAATCTGTAAGAACATTAACTTCAAAGTGAGCACCTTGGCGCTTGGATTTGGAGATACACTTCAGAAGATTGTTAAATTTGCTCAAAACTCTCAATCTGAATGAAAGAAATGTCTTGGTCTTGTAGTATGCCTTATCCCGAGAGTGCTGACATTTACTTCAATGCACAGCCTACCTTTGGGACTGTGGATTTCTGGTTAGATGTCACCTAACACTTTCTTTACTGCACATATTCAAGAATGACTTGAGGATTTGTCTTCTTTTTCACCTGAAATATGTCTTTGACTGCTGTTCCTGTGTGCAATGTCCCAGAAGTATGCCAGAAACAGAGAAAGGTGACAAGCATCTTGCAATATTAATAGTAGCAACTAACTTTGGTCTGATCTGTAAATAATTTTCCTTTAGCTTGTGTGGCCCTTTTGCTCATGGGATGTCTGAGAATGTCACTGTTGTCAATACATAAAGTGTAATAAAAGTTAAATATTTAAGGTGTCATTTTACTGTAGGAATCCAGAGAAACTGTGTTATTTGAAGACTTCACTGTTGCATAAAATATTTATCTTTATATAAACACTATAAAAAAGAAGCACTGTTAAAAAATGTTTTGTGAAAGATCAACTTCTTTTAGAGATAACCTTGTTCAATAGACAAAAAAAAACCCCATATAAGCATCTGAACAGCAATTCTGAATTGCAATAGATAAAATACTCTGGGAACAAAACACATTTATAGTAGGCAGTAAAATAATCATTATTTAAATAATGCAGTCATATATAGCAAAATGTGATGTCTGTGTGTGAAAATTCCTCAGCAAAGAGGATTTCCTCACAAATGTTAAGGAAATCGTTTACTAACCCAGTGAAATATAAGATACCTTTCTTTTATTTGTGCTTCTCTTATATCAAAATATGTTTACTTCTTTTCTTTTGAGCAAGGAAACCTTCAAATTAATTAAGAATAAAAAAAATTGTTTTCGGATCATAGAGTTTTTTGTTAATGTTTTTGCAGGACGTATTGTTAAATATAGTTCTACAAAATCAATACAAACTACTTCATGATTATATTTTTTCATATTTCATATCACACCTCTTTTGCATACATTTTGACAACAATTTCTGATACATAGACAATAGATTTTGTGTCTGTGGGGTTGCATTTATTGTTTAGATTTAAGGGCTTAAAATCTTCAGTTGTACTACATCCTGATACTCCCCCTTACTTTACAGAGCTAATATGGCATGGACACTTTACAAAAGTCACCTGGGTTATATATGTCAAGACCATAAAATATATACCTTAAATTGACCAGAAGTGTTCATGTTATCTGAAGTAAGACAAAAATTACTCAGTTGCATTTGGTCATTCTTCACATAGCTCTAAAACTTGACCAATATTGACAACTTGAAACAAACAGAAATTAAAATATTAGCTTTGTGTATACTGATTTTACGGAGTGAAGCTAAAAATCTCTCCTGTCCTCTCCTCAATTCTCCTCTCCTCGTCCAGATCCAGCTGTTCCACAGATTCCTTCTCCTTCTCCTGGATCCCAACCTTCAATTACTTCTTCCATACTTGAACTTTGTTCCCAGGTCCTGCAATGTAGTCATTGGTCACTGTCAAGTAGTTTACAGTAAAACAAATAACCAAAAAAACCACCTTTCTATATTTCCAGAAACAAGCTTCAGGATATGAATCCCAGTGAGAATTGAATCAAATTGAATTCCCCTTGGGGCTTCTCATTGAGAATATGGATCACAGGCATCTCAAACCTGTCTACAACAGAAGGAAGTAAAAGGTAAAAGAATGTCCTATTTGTCATTTAAATGACAAAAAAAAATACAGGCTTCAAGTGATGTTCAGCAAACTGGGAGCCTTATTTGCACTGTTGAATGCCCGTGAAAGCAGTACTGCACTCGACAAGTCAGCTTGTTGTGGTGACCTCCCTTTCCCAGCTCCAGTCAGGCAGGACATGCTGAATGCCCACACAGAGATGCCCCCTGCCTGGGTGACCCAGGGCCCAGCCCAGACAGCATCTGCATTCCAATTTGAGGGGCCTCTGCTTCTCACTCTGAATAAAAAAATCTGGCACATCTGTAAAGTTTTTGTCAACACAGATCTTTGTGCTGTTTCCAGGAACCCAAAATACCCAAGACTGGCACTGGCATATCTCATGTGTTGTGTCAGCCAGTTTTGACTCTCAAGGGATTGCAAAACAAGCATGAAAATTAAACCCGAAACTGCTTCAGTAGGCAACTTGGAGAGACATTCCTCTGCTGTTCCCGTTTTCATTTCTTTGCTTTGAACAGTTGTTCCAGTTAATGGTGAATTCCCAACCCCCAGCCTCTACACCAGATTTCTAATATTGGGTATTTTTTCTAAAACAAAAAAGCCTTTATGCTTGTAAAGTTCTGTGTTCAGAGTGCTAAACACAAGACTGATCACTCTATTATATTCTCATATTTAACAACCTGACTTCTGTCCTTTAACAATTTCCTTCTGAAACATATGTCTTATATAACATTTCCCTGTCTTCTCTTATTTATTTCACTTTTTTTTCCTTTATTTTTAATTTCTCCTTTCTAAAGAGAGTAAAGGGTGGGCAGAAGATTCCGATCCACCATTTCAGATTCCACTGTGGGACAGAACCTGTCTGTAAACTGAATGTCCACCATCCCCTTTCCCACGCAGAGAAAAAATTGTTGTCTAGTGCTTGGGTCTAGTCCTGTCTGTGGGAAGACCATTACATTCTTTTCCATGAACCACAATTCATTGTGAAAGAGTTCAGGGAATGAAAAAAAGACACAGAAATATTTTTATTTTGTTATCTGAAATAGCTCTAAAAAAATCCATCCTAAATCACCAAACCACATCCTAGATTTAGAAAGAAAAAAAAAAAGATTCTAAAATAACAATTTATTGCAAATAAAACTTTATAATTCTTACGAATTAAAATATAGTGCCTTTCCATTATTCCAACAATCCATTTGATTAAAAGTGAAACATTATACTGAATATTAAATAAATATTTTGGGAAAAAAATGGCTGATACTGAAGCTTGTGATGAAAGTAAGTGAACAACATGAGACTCTCTGGTGTGCGAGCTGAATTTCAACTAGCATTTTAGCAGAAATTCATTCATTATTAGCCTTTTTTTGAGAGAACAACAACCTTAAGCAGTCAGGTTACCTCTGTGAATGGCAAACATGTAGCCTATCCAGAAGTTAACTGAGTTAATTGAGATTAATTTCTTGTGAGCAGAGCTTAAGTCCCCTGGGGTCTCATCGGAATGATGGTACTTCTGATTTATACCCTTGTAGCAGTGTTATTTCTAGAAGGAAGTTCCTCAAAACAAATTCAGAATATTCCTTATTTCCCCTGCATGACATCTGTTCTACTCAGGAATATATGTGTAGTTTCTCTCTTTCTCAGAGCCTTAAAATCTTTTACTTCATGTGAATTCAGAATTATCAAATGTAATGAATCATCATAGGATAGCTATCAGCAGATAATCTGTAAAAATTGTGTTGAATTTTCCATGTTAAATATGAGATGTGAGTTGTTTGGGGTTTTAAAATTATTTTCCATCTGTTACAGAATCAGAGAACTGTTTATCTTGGAAAACACCTCTGAGAGCATCGAGTTCAACCTATGACCAAACACTACAGTGTCAAACAGACCATAGCACCAAGTGTCACATCCACTATTTCCTTAAACACCTCCAGGCATGGTGACTTCACCATCTCTGTAAACATTTAATTCCATTATCTAATCATCCTTTCTGTGAAGAAATTATTCCTATGTCCAACATAAATCTCCCCTGGTGCAACTGAAGGCTGTATCCTCTTGCCCTGTCACTTGCCTGGGAGAAGAGGCTGACCCCTGGCTACAGCCTCCTTTCAGGTGGTTGCAGAGAGTGATAAGGTCCCTTTTGAGCCTCCTCTTGTCCAGGCTGTACACCCTTCAGCTGCTCCTTGTCAGGCATGTGTTCCAGACCCTTCACTAGCTTTACTGTCCTTTCCTAGACTTGCCCCAGAACATTTTCACACCCTTCTTGAAGTGAGGGGGTCACAATGACACAAGGCACAATGAAGATGGCAAAGGAAAGACTGTGTTATACAGTTTGACTTAAATAGGAAAATCTGGCCAAAAAGCCGTGGATCAGAGAAAAGGTGATTCCTAGAGCAGCCATCAACACATGTTCTGTCCAAGGTTGTAGACCTTTGCATCTCTTTTCCTCCACCTTTATATGCAGACAGCTCCCTCTTTTTATCAGTGTTTCAGACAGTTTGTGGAAGGTCACTGGCCTAGTACATTTTTCCTCCTGCCAGTGAACACAACTGTTCAGAAGTGCTACTGCACTCCTGAATGTTTCAAGACATGACCTCAACTAGCTTTAAGTCAGGTATCTTGAAGCTTTTAGAGTTAGGAGAAGAAGGTGCTGTGGGAAAGCTATCCAACTTCTTTTGCAACAGGATGCAGCTTCTGTCTCTGTCTCTTCTTGCTGCTGGGAATTTAAAACATAATGTGGACACTCTTTTAGAAATGTTAAGGTCTTTCTTGAATCAAGAGACACTAGGCATTTATAGAAAAGGTAATAAACATAAAAGAATCTGGATCTGGAGAAAAACAATTGCATCTGGTAAATGCCTTTTCTCAGAGGTATGAAATCCTGGGGACCCAGTCTGAGGGAAGTGTCTGGGACAATAGATGAAAAGAGGGCATGTCATTAAAACATTCCATGCTAATAAGTGGGTAATGCCTCCACAGAGACTGTGTTTGTGTATGTGTACACCCACCATTCTCTGCCTCTGTATTTTTTTCATCTCCCGAGGAGTATAAATACCTTGAAACTAGAAAATTTTTTATGGCATGACACATCAAGAGGGAGAAACCTTGAACAAATCAGTTATTTTCATAGAGACATTGAATAATATGTGGATTAATCTTTTTTTTTTAGCTGATCTAACCTCACAAGAGAAGAAATGCAGAAGAGAACTAAATCTTCTATATTTAATGTAATTTAAGGATTACTTTTGGCACCACTACAAAGGACTAATCTTTGGTGTGCAAGTGTATGCTGGAGTTTTTTACTGGTATTTAAATCTGGAAATGGAATCTGAAAGGAGTTAAAATTTTCCTTCTATTGAAATCAAACTTTTCCCCTAAAGCAGTTCACCCATTCCAAGTTCTTCTGGAGCATGGGCATAGGGAAGTTTCCAATTTTCTCAACCCTTTTCTAAAGCAATCTCTGGTACTGCCTACAAAAGAAGCACATGGAAATCACATGCAGACAGAAGAGAAGTTCTACTAAATGTCATGGACCTGGTGCCTGCATCAGACTAAATACCATTATCTGCTGTCCTTCCTCTAAAAGGGAAGAGTTCCCTATTGCTGGCAGTTTGCAGTATTCTTGCTTTTTTATTAAAATATCTTTATGAAAGAGACCTTAGACTTCAATACCTGTGAACCATCTGAGCATCAGGGATTTGCAGAGAGGCAGGGACACATCAGTCCTAATGTGGTTGCTGTGATCTTCTTCCTTACCACTTGTATTTGAAAGGAGCATTCCCTCCTTTCCAGGACTATAAGCTAGCACCCCAGGCATCGTTCTGGCACCAGAAAAATCTGCATGTTCTGTACAAGGCTCCAAAGAGGCTTCCCTGTACGAAAGACCGTGGGATATTGGCCTCGAATATAGAAAGGCTTCCTAAGGAAATTACAATTTCAAACATATTGGATGAAGAATTGCTCCAACCTGAACAAGTATTTTCTAGATCCATGTGACCAGAAGTAAGGCCAGTTCTCAGACAGAATTTATACAGATTGATTCTACTGTAAATGTTTGGTTTGTTTGTATTTTTTTAGGAAAGGCACAAGGCTTGTGTGAATGCAATGCATCAGCTTCTTTCAGGCCTAAAAGGAACTCGTTTGAGGTTTAAAGTTTTACCTTCATTTTGTATATATATGTCTTGGTTTGAATGACAGGTGTCTGCTAAGGAAGGCAGGAGCCTCCCATGGAATGAAGGATGTAAACCCCCTCCCTCTGAATTATTATAATTTTGAAATTAAGGGGCTCTCAGGCAAAGATATAGGAATAGGAATAACAGTTCTTTATTAGGATAACTAAAATAAAAAAAGCATGCAGTATTACAAAAAAATAAACCCACTGTCAGAGTCAGAATACAACCTCACACCCTGTGGGTCAGGGTGTTGGTAGCAGTCCCATTAAATGGTGACTTCTGTTCTTCTGAAGTGGCAGATGTGGCTCTGTTGAAGCAGTGATTCTGTAAAAGGGTGTAGTTTTCCTCTGAAGGTCAAGTGGGGGTATAAATGACCCTGGTTTTCCTCTGGGAATCCAGTGGAGAAAAGGCTGTCTTGGTGTTCCAAATCTCAGATTATATCCATGTAGGAATGCTTGGCTCCTCCCCCTGGGTGGAGCATCTCCCAGTGGGATGCTGTAACTTTATCAGTCATACAGTGAGACTCAATGGCTCATAAGCAGAAGGTATCTCCCTAGAGGGAGGGTGGGTTGTGGAAGAGATAAAGAAAATTGCCCCACCAGTTTTTTTAACATCTGGCCCATTAATAGAGCCCCAGCCCCAGCCCCCACTCCAGTTTCAACAGATGGTGATAGAATCCATACTTCTGGTTACATCTTGCAATGCAACCCAAGACAATATAATATTTACCTATCTTCTCCAAATATCTCTTTCATTTTCATTTTACTCTACACTCTTATAGCTACCACTGCAACATTTTGCAGTTGCCATAATTTTAAAATTCAAAGGGTACTCCTCTGGTGGTGGCACAACTAGCCAGAGCTTCAAAGGAAATCAGCAGTTGAAAATTCAATATGTAGAAGTCTTTTTCTAGGAAGAAGTAAAAGACAAGGAAAAAAGTGGAAAGATCTCACACCCATCTCTACTGTTTGGATTTAGAAATGTCTGAAACTGGACATTTCTTCTATATCTAAGATTTCAAGTGCTGCTCTAAACTAAATTAAAAGTTTGGTATTTCTCAGTCCATCATGATTATCTCTTGTATCCTTTATTTTTATTCATGGAAATGCGATACATTTATCCAAATAAATGAATAACATTCTTTGTCACCATGATGATAAAGCTGGCTAGATATTTATTCATATGAGTGAGGATGAAACATAATTTCCCTCCAGTGGTAAGATAATATTTCTCTTTTGGACCACAGTGAGGTACCCACTGACATGCATCACAAAATGCCCCAGCTGCTTTCACAAAAGAGAAAAAAAGTTTGCCAGACCTCCAAGTACAGGATGAATAAGCAGTATAAATATGGGAAGAAATAAGAAACAATTACCAGGCCCTCAGTCTTAATATGTGCTGTCTCCACAAAGTCTCATTTGTGGCCTCAGAAATTATTTCATCTATTTTAGTTTGTTTTTAAAATACAAGCCACAGAGAGAGGAGCTTTCCAGCACTCAAATTAATGTATAGAATACTGCAGTGGTAAAAGAAACTATGCTAGCAATGTGTATGTAAATTTATTTCTGCCTTTGAACTCTGTTTATACATTACTCTTGAACTCAGCTGCTAATATTTAGCACCAATATAGTCATTGCTTACAACATTTTACTGCCAAGGAGAAAAAAATAAAGGATTTCCTTTTCTTTGCAAGGGCTTTCAATAAGATGAGGGGGGAAATACTGCTTTGGTTGAACTTTCCTCACACATAACATTTTTTCATTGGCTGTAAAATGTCCACATCTGCAGTTAGAAACAAAACTGATAGATTTCAGTGACCCAAGGTGATACTATTATATGGGAAATATCAGCAATTCTGCAATTCAACATGTACTTTCCTTGTAAAGGAAAGCCAAAATGAAAATATTTCTGCATCTGAGTTCAATAAAAATCTCCTAATTTTCAAAGACGTATTATCTTGAACTTGTCAAGAGAAGTAGTACAAAACTGCATTGCTCAAATGTCACTGCTTTTTGGAGAACAGCAAATTTTTCTAACACCCAGATCAATGTAGTGTAGAGCCTTCATCAATTCATACTGAAATACTTTGAAGTTCTTATACAAAAGCCAGCTGGTGCAAGTGTGTTGTAAAAAGCACTAGCTGAATTATTCATTGCAAATAATCTGTGTTACGAATTTTCCCTCCCAGAGCCCCACCTCCTTTTCAGGAGTTGTCTGCAATGCAGTCCTCATCTCTGTAACCATTTGGAAAGTGGTTTATATTAATGTATTTTTATATGTTCCAAGAGTTGCTGGATCTCTTGAATGCTATTATTTACATTGCTATATTATTTTGTGACTTACAGTGTGTGAATGTAACACCATATAGTAAATAATTTTATGGTAGTATTTCACTACACCAGTTGTCTGACCAATGTTTCTAAGCATAGAAATTCATTAAAAACAGAAACCTACTCTTTGGCTGTATTTGTAAAATTAACTGATAGATGATTAAATTTTCTGGCCTTTACTTATCCCTTACAACTTTAGGCAGTAAACTGAGGTGGCTGAGACACATATGCATCATATACAGACTCTTTCTTCAACTGAGGCTGAACAGCTGGCACTCGCAGAGTTTGAGGCAGATCTTCTGTGTAATTATTGCTCTTTAGAAGTGCCTGTCTATTCACTGTATTGGGAGCATGAAGGGTCTAAGGGATAACATCATGTTGAAATGATGGAATTCCCTTGTTTGAAGTCATCCTCATGTAATAAGTCAGAAGATTATCCAATGCAGCTAACAACAGTTGACTTCTTTCTAAGGTTACCTTTACTGTCACTAAGGAAACATAAGTCCAGTTAGGGACCAAACTGTTTCTTCCTGAGTAGAATTAAGAAGCAGCTAGGTGGCTTATACCCTAAAGGGCTTATCTCTCATGGGGGCCTGTGATGGGAGTTTAAATAACCAGCCCATATCTCTGCATCTATGCCAAGGACATCTACACCCATTCAAATCAATTTCTTCTACATATCTTCCCCCCTCAGATTAGCACTGATAAATATTAGCAACACCAGCCCTTTTCCTGCTGCTGGAGAAGAATTTCTATGGATTACACAGAGTTTTCATTGTCATTGGTTTTTACAAAGCGTGCTGAAGTATTCAATGTCTCCTCTCTCTTTTTCAGAGTTATCAACTCAAAAAAGCATAATGAAGAAATATAATGCTACCTACTTACACTGCAGGTAGATTACTGCATCAGGGACCTACTTATACATTTCTTACTAAATAAGTCCTCAGAAAGTCATCTTTATTCTCCTAAGAAAATTCAGGCTAAATGGGTGCTTTGCAGCTCAATAGATGCAACAGAAGGGTGACGAAATACCTGAGTGATAAAATTTTTGTGCACTGAGTCAGTATAAGCTTCCTGTTAATAAATGTAATTGTGAAATGAAGATAATTCTAGCCATCAAAGTACTAAACAACCTTTGAAACAGCCTTCCAAGAGATTATCAGTGATAAAAATGCTAGAGTTTGATAGGTTTTTGACTACATAATATTATGTCTATTTTAAGAAGAGGCTGGACTTTCGATGTTCATTCTAATCGTGTGTTGCTGCTAAAACCAGTGTTTACTCTTAGAATCATTGCCTGTCAGAAGTTTGAGCAGATTAAAGTAGCACTTTACCCGTATGAAAACTCATGTTAATTCTATTTGGTGTATTCACCTTCCAGAGTGAGCTAGCTAGATAAAAGTGTCCAACTGATTGTCATGCAAAAGAACTATATTCCTCTGAACACTTATCTGAGTCACTTCTGTGCAGCAATGCACATTTTGTTACACATACTCCTTCCAGTTTTTCAGGAATTCAGGTCTTGCTTTGGCTTATCAGCATCTGCCTGTTCATTCCTTTTACTATGTATATATTCAGAGAGGCACAAAACCGCTCAGTAATCTACATGCATTTCAGAAAGACACATATATATAAAGATATCTGTATATGTTCAGAGGTAAGTGATAATAACTATTTATTATATGTAGAATAAACAAAAAAATAATTTTAATGGTATTAGTTAAAAAAAAAAATAGTTTCTAGATATAGTTTCCAGTTTCCAAGAAAAGGATCATTCACAGTTTGGAGACAAGATCAAAGTATGACCTTAAGTGACATCAGGTAATCTTTTTTCTTTTCAAACTCTACTTTATTTGCTCAGCATATATTCCAGTACAGGGGTGATGGAAGGAAAAGAAGGGAAGAGAAAATGTTATTTTATTTTTGTATTCATTCTTCTATTCTGTGTTTGGCTGATACCTGACCTTATATTTTCATTTACCACGTGCACAACTCCAAGAGTAAAAGTAATTAGCCTGAGTTAAAGAAAACCTGGAGTCACTCTGGCACAAAAGGTCTTTTAAGAAGATGGTCTGGTGAAAACAGATTTTGCTGGCTTGTAATATGTCAATCCTTTGCCATCAGGTGAATTAACAGAGTTGAACACTACTTTTGAGAGATTTGTGTTGTCTTTTCCTATGGAAAGTAGTCATGATGAGGATTGTGTGCTTCAATACATGATGTCTTACCCACAGTGATGAGTGTGTTCCACCTTTGGCTATGCCTTTTGTTTAAACTTGTCCCTTGACTTTCTCAAAATAAATGGAGCGTATGAAGATTCACTATGGGTGTCTTGCTAAACATTGTGGCCAGCTGAAACCTGCCAAAACTTAGATTCCTAGCTGTTGGGACAGTAGTGTTGCTAGGGTTGAAAGGGTGTTAAAAAGTACAGTATGTTCCTGCCCACAATATGCTGGAGAAAATACAAAATCAGTAGCTTTCCTTATATTCCAATCTCTATCTCTCTGACATTTAATAATGTTTAACTACTTCATTTTTCCATCAGTCTTTATTTACACTAAGGTCAAATTGGTGTGTGTTATGGGTAGAATGCATCAGAATCAAAACAATTTAATTTTACGTTCATCTGATAATTGTAAAGAGGAAATTATATTCAGTTTATGGTTTTACCAGTTATTCTTTAAAGATTTGGATGACGTTTTTCTTTTGGAGATTTCCTAAAGAAACACTTTCTACTATATTTATCCTTTGGTAATTTTAGGATATAAAGATAAAAATGGGAAAATTCCTGGTTTAGATAAGGCTGTTTTCAGAAATAATTTTTTCAGCATAATTTTTTACAACTGGATCCAAATAATGGGATTTGGGGGTCAGCATTGACCCTGGGGAGGATTTACAGAGGATAATGCAGCAGAAATGTAACCCCACCTTGCACAGGGGCTTTCTGAGATCTGTTTTAATTGATGAGAGTATTTTTAACAGTGCTAGACTTAACCCTGTCCAGTGGTAAACTTATTTTCACTAGCCTGGAAAATTTTGCTGCTGTAACAGCCTGAGGCAAACTTGTTACTGTCTGGTGACTTGAGCTCTTTCTGGCAGCTTGTCTCCACCAAGGAAGACTTATTAATGTATTACCCTGCACTGAAGTCACAACTGATATGTACAAGGCAATAGCTTTCACATATCTGCTTTATGAAATAAATCTCTTTTACTTTCTAAGTACATATTTTCTGGAGCTGATATGACAGTTTTAACCACAGTTATTTTCATTTTTCCTTTAGAGACATGGGAATGTGTACACAAATATTGTTACAGAACACTTGACAACGCATTAATAAGGCATCACAGAAAAAGAAAGATTCAACAATGCTGGAAAAGAGAGAAAGTTACAAGTGACATTGTGAAAGAAACTTCTAGAGACTAAGGCAACTTTTAGGCATAAAGAAATTTCAGTTTTCTTTATCTAAGAACATTATTTATCTTAATCTCAGACAGCAAAGTGGAGTAAAACAACCAATAATATTTTATGGCTACATATTTTTCCTGTTTCATCAGGATGGAAACTGAGAAGGAGATGAGATCTTGCATGTCCATTGTGGGCTCTATGGGACATGTCCACTGTTGGCTCTATGGGACACAGCTCTTGCAGCTCTAGGGTGCACAAGGCTCTCTGTAAGACTGAGGTGTGCTTGGAACAGCAGAAAGCTGTTATAATATAGCTAAACTTCTCTGCAGAGAATCTAGGTCTATAGAACCTTTTCTATATTCCCCTCTGGTGATACATATCCTACATTTTGCACAGACAAAGCCACAAGTTCTAAAATAATTTTGAAAAAGCACACAAGATTGCAGTAAAAGCCATAAGCTTCAATTAGGAAACTTTAATACATTTGCTTTTGAAGCATTTAAGTTAGAAACATTTTTTTTAAGAGATTTTTCAGGTGGTCAAGGAAGACCAGGTTTAAGAAAAATGTTAATTATAATGCAATGTGTAACAAAGTTGAATGAATTTGCCACAACCACTGAAAATAAAATAGCTCTGAGGAGGATAAGTGACATGAACACAAAATTTATTAGATCTCCAAATAAAAAAATTGACCATCTACATTCTGTTTCCAAAAGTCTCCAGCTGCACACTGGTCAATTAAAAGGTGTTTCTGTTTTCCTAGATAGATTACAGATCGTCTGCTGATACCTTTGTTAATTTATTTTTTCATTAGATTTCTGTTGTGGTTTCCTTGCTATATTTTCT